>JAQOOD010000002.1:24397248-24862613 GCA_029633175.1 Citrus glauca | reverse complement strand
ATTTTTCAATCATAAGGAAAACTTGTACTTCTCCAGTGCCTGCAAAAATTACCAAGTTGAATATTGTATGATAGTGATGAATGATTAAAAAAAAAAATGCTAAAGCAAGATAATGCACATCAAGAGGTGCAATCCTAGCTTCAAAGTCTTTATAACCGCTTTATTATGCACAATTGTAGAATCTTGTTCAATAAATAGAATCAAGAGGCTATGCAAAAGGCAATAGAAATTATTTTTCCTAATGCCCAATTATAGCTTTAAATTCCAATGCATAATCAATAGGTACAATTCTAGATTTTGAGGGAAAACAAGTGAAAGAAAATAATTCAATCACAATGGAAGAAACTAAAAGTTGCAACCATAACCACCATTTATATTGAAAGATGAAATGAGAAAACGATTTTTTTTTTTTCATCCTATAAATTATCGCTTCGGCTTAGTTTGTCAGCAACCAATGGACCATATTATCAAATGATAAAAGTTATTTTTATTAGCAACATAATTAAACTGAATTAGGGTACATTTTTCAGTTTCAAAAGTTCAGAGAAATAAAAAAGTCCAGAACAAATAATATGAAATATTCCAGCAACACCTTGAATCTTAACCAAAAATATTTAATTATTTGTTATTAAAAAACATGAATTTAAGGTCTGAAAATAAAAATAAATGCATAAATTAGAATGATAAAAGAATTAAGCAGTACCTAAAGTGGTCGTTTAAGAATCAACCTAATAGAAATTTCAATACCCTTTCATCATCTTTATTTGAGTTTCTTTTGATAACTTCAAGCCCCCACCAGTTTTCCATACAATTTGTAGAACTGAAACAACCTATAAAGCATATAGAAGATTATATATTAGCAAGCATCATAACCTTAAAAAAAAAAAAAAACATCTGAGAATTCTATTTGTTGAATAAGTTTGGATTGCGGCTAGGTTTTATGGGAATATTAGGGACATTGTAAGTTGAGATTTGTTGGAGGTGAAAAATAAAATTAATATAATAAAGAAGTAAATTCATGTAATAGAGGGGTAAAATTATAATTAATCCAAAACTAATAAATATTAACGATATAGTTGATGTGGCAATACTATATCAGTTGAGACTTAATTTGAGACCCAAATAATGGTATCCTTACCATTACTATTTTTACCTCACTAATTTGTACTTTTTTAGCCCTTTGAATCAAATAAATATAATATAAAAACTAAATAAAGTATAAAAAAAATTAAAAATAAAAAAATAAGAGAACAATAAACCGATCCCATCCAAAACGACGACGTGTCGTTTCAAACTGGTACTCCCTTATATGTAAGAAGTCAAGGACAATGTTCTTGGAAGATCCCCTTATCACTCTTTCACTCACCACATCAGAAATCACATCAGAGATTAAAATTAAAAATGGGAGCTTTTGTAAAGTTAATAGATGCAATACTGTTTGTATTCTTCGTCGCAATCGCGTTGGCAGTGCCGTTGATCGACGCCCAGGCCTGCCTCCCCGTCAATTTCTACCCACCGTTCCTCGTCGATCTAAAGACATGGTACACCGATGAATACGGCGATTATTTATTCACCGAGAAGCCACATTTCTTCGTCGGCATCATGTGGCTGCAGCTCCTCTTTCAGTGGCCACTCGCCCTCGTCAACATCTTCGCAATTCTTACATCTAAGTCCTGGCTTAACACCACCTGCTTAATCTACGGTTCCTCTGTGCTCACCTCCATGGTAAACAAACAATATCTTCTGGTTTTTCTTCGATTTTCTTGAAAAGATTGGGGGTAAGTTTGTAATTTTTGTGCATCGTATGCAGGCGGCTGTGTTGGCGGAGCTGATGGGATCGGGAAAGGCGAAGGATGAGCTGATTACGATTTATTGTCCGTTCATGGGCCTCGCTGTTTTGGCCTTTTTGCGTGGCCTCGTAGGTCAATCTTCTAAGACGACGTCGTTTAACATCGGCAAGAGACCCGCTTTGGCTAGAAAGAAGAAGGCTTGATTTATTACTTCATGATTTCATGAATTACTGCTTCGATGGTTTCACCACAATTTTGCTTGATTTATTTTGCTGTTTATGTTTCCACTTCCATTGCAACAACTTTGATGATTATTAATTTTTTTAACTCTTAATTTTGTTGTTTTACGTGAATTAACATTTTGTTGTTATTCTTTTGATTGGGTTGAAATTAATGATCTTTGTTAATAATTGAACTCAATTTTAGTGTTAATTATTGCTTTGTAATTTAAAATTTGTAATTCTTCAACAGTAAACGGAAGCCATTAGCTGACGAATTCAAATGTGTGAACTGGTCTCATGAATGAGTGAATTATGGCATTGACGCGAGGCAAACAGGACAACATTGGAGTCCCTAATAAAATGTTGATTCAGTATAAAAGTTTATTTGCAGGAGTCTGCTTCGGAATCTCTATCATCCATATGCTCTATCAAAAACAATGAAAAACATAAAAGAAAAACAAGATCGAGAATCAATCTACGGTTGAAATATCTTTTAATAGAAGTTATACGATCCCAAATCCAAAAACCAATGTGGATAAACTAGTGAGGAGAATGCAATCACCTCTTAGGACCTAACATCCTCGTGAAGATCATAGAAATGAATAAAAATCTATCAATAGATTGGGCCACGAGCTAGCTCTGATATACATTATACGTAGCGATACGAGCTTAACACCAAGTAGACGTGTTATGCTCGATTTGTTACACATGAAACCTCCTTTCATTCAATTAATTGAATGAGACACTTTCATGAATGAATCACCAAGATTCTTTAAACTGAATATTGACATAAACGGAACAAAATAATAATAAAAAAGGGGGTTATGGAAATATAAATATTACTGGTGAAATTGAAATGATTATAAAGTTCAAACTTTAAACGGTTCAGAGCCTAAAAAGCACACGTCTTCTCCACAGAAGAGAGTTATTAACAGAATAGAAGAAACAAGCAACATAAAACTAGTTATTGGATGCCTACATGTTATAGATATTTCTCTTTCATGCATATGTTGATGCAAATAGTTGTAGGTATCATCACTACTTCAAATTCAACTCCAGTTGATCACGACACCTCCAGAAGCCGCTGCCACCTGATTGATCTCCTTAAAGGCCTCTGAAGTTACCGACGAAGTAGCTCTGATCAGCTGTTTGATGTTTAGTTCCTTAATGGACCTTGAATTTCTTAGCAAGAACTTCACGAGATCAATTTCACATATCTTTCCTGTAAAGCCTTCAAACTGAACGCATTCGAGATGATCAAGAATCGAACCATTAGTTGTCCAAATTTCTCCACGAGATAGAGGGAAATAATTGGGCCGAAAGTCCTGAAAATGGAGCAAAAGCTTCAATTAATTAAGCTGAATGAAATGAAATGATCATATATTCCCCAAATGGACGGATGATTGGTAACGACATAAAGAACTTACAGGGGTATGCATTATGGCCCCAGTCGAAATAGAGAGAGTTGTAATATATGGTGAGCTAATAAGCAAGCATATTATAGCAGCAAGTTCAAAACGTTCCAAGCCTGTATTCAACGTTAAATGCTCCAATTGCCAAAATTGAAATAGCTGTCGTCCACATAATAGGCACTCAGTGGGGAAGATCTACAAAATTATCAGAAGAAGCTAATTGCTTAATTTTGTTAAACTTATACATTAAAAGCATGCATATAGGTAGTTATTTCATTACCTCAAGACATATAATTATTGTTAGTTGTTTTTGAGGTAACACTTGTTTTGCCCCTTCCTCTCCTTTAACTAAGTGTTGTATTATTTACTTACATTCATAAGTTGCGTATACCAACGCATTTAACTACTTTTCATAAATTAGTAATTATTCCATATATGTTATAGTAGGAATCAAGTAATCATTGATATGTCAGTTCTCGCATAAATGAATATTATCGTTTTGGTACAACTCCAAAATAAGCATAAATGAATATTGTCGTTTTGGTACAAATCCAAAATAAATTTTTATTATTTAGAAAGCGCCTTTTGCCCCTTCCCCTCCTTTAGCTAAGTGTTACTTGTATTATTTACTTATATTTATAAGTTGTGTATACCAACGCGCTTAACTACTTTTTACGCGCTTTCTAAAATAATAAAATTTTATTTTGGAGTTATACCAAAACGACAATATTCATTTATACGAGAACTGACATATCAATGATTACATGATCCTTACTATAACAGATACGGAATAACTACTGATCTATGGACAACAAACTTAATGCAAGCCTATGTAACTACTAATATATGGACAACAAACTTAATGCAAGCCTATGTCGTTTGATCGGCCAATACATATGAATTTATTATATGATTGCAATTAGTTTGGATACTGAACTTTTGATACTAAAGTTTAAGTAGATCATAGATGATGAATCGCTACAAGTATAGCTGATGCAGAAGTTTATATCCTTCAATTCCGGATCTTTCAGTAAATCAAATGTTGAATAAATGTCCTAACCCCGATTCATCTGATTACAAACATTATTTCCCAAAAATGCAGATGAAGAGTGACGCAATAAATGACGATTCAAAATCAAATGGAGAAAGAGTGCAAATTTTAACTTTCGTATGATCATTATTTGTCTTAATTTATGAATCATGTTAATAATAAAAAATAAAATAAAGAAACCAGTAAAAAGAAATAATTGTTTCAGAATAAAGATAATTCTTCTTACACATATAACACAAGATTAAGAGTAACTAAATCTATTTAAAGGAAGAAATTAAATGAGATAATACTGATTTTCAAGGAAATTTCGAATTTACCTTTGAGAGAGCCCAGAAAAATATTGTTTCGATTTCTACAACATCAGCAACTCAAACATAAAACAATATTTTTATGCATATAGTTTTATGTCAAATGAATTATATAAATAAATAAATATATACTGGCGCCTGGAAGGTGGAAAATATATATATATATATATATATATAGAGAGAGAGAGAGAGAGAGAGAGAGAGAGAGAGAGACCGAAAGTAAACAAATCAATTCGAAATAAAGAGTAAATAAAGATAAAAGGAAATTAATATACCTTGAGGGCAGAAGTGGATACTTGAAGTATCCTAGCGTCAGAAAAGGGATTAAAGAGAGACTCAATATCGTCACCATTATAAGAATATCGAGTGTCCAGGCGATAATCCAAGACCACCACCTCAAGATCATCCATTCCTCTCATATCGAACGGCACCATCTTGCCTGCGTACTCAAAATACTGAAGCCTTGGAAGCCAAAGCTCGATACCTAGACTGAGCGACTGACAGTGCCTCACAATCAACTTCCGAAGCCCCAAAGTCCTCAAAGTAATTTCAACCTTCAAGATTCTATAACACTCCACCAAGCTCAGAGTCTCCAGAAAGGGACAATTATGAGCTATGTTCTCCATCGCTGCCCAGGACAGCCGAACCCGAGTCAGGGCTAAGCTTGTTAGCTGGATGAAGTTGACGAAGTTGCATAATCCCAAACCACATGAATTTATATTCAAAACCCTAATGCACATTCCCTGTTCGTAGAAGAAATGTGGCAACACATACTGTGGATTGCGGAGCGTAGGCTGGGGTACCACGGGGTCACCATCTGAAAAGTCCAAGCTTAACTCCTGGACACTTTTTTCTAAAACAATTTCAATCCATTTATCTATGTTTTGACGGTAAATATTTGAGGAGTAATACAAGCGAAAACTGAACTTTGTTAATAACTCAGAGGCTAATCGACGGACAGCTCTGTCGACAAAATGGAAATATTTGAGTCTCCCGATCCTTTTCATATACATGACCTGGGTCCGTCGGCCAATACTCAACCAGTATTGCCTGGAATCAGGCATCATGAAGCTGGCTTCATGAAGCTCGAATGAACGACAATGCAGCCACAGAGAGCGATCGTACCACTTCTTTTTCGACATGCAAAGGCGGTAAGCTTCGATAAACGGGAGGAAAGTTATGATCACGATGATTAGGTCGTCGTGAAAATCTGAGAGCGGATCTGTGTTGGTTATCATGGCGAAAATTGTGAGAGGAGAGAATAGATGATGCGGAAATGGGAAAGCTTGTTTTTGTTTGTCAAGGGAACAGGGTGGTGGGTTTCATGGGTTTTTGTATTGAGTGGAGTGACACCAACTGCTTAACGTGACTGATTGTAGGATGGAATTTACGTAAAACCCAGTAGCAATTCATGACACGTGGAAGTGATTCTTAGAGTGGACCCCAGTGACGAATTAGGTTAGACGTGTGGAAATCTCTGAGGCTCTTAATATGGCAGTAGCTTAAATAGTTCGCGTTGGATGTTGTTAATATAATAATTATGCTCGAGTGTTATAAGAGCTCCGTCGTTGGGCTCAGACAGAGACTAACCCACACGACATTTTGGCGCGTGCAGTCCACTTGGCTAACACTTAGCAGGCAAACAGTAGAAGAGCTTCTAGAGTCTTCTACCTCTTCTATTGGTTATAGGTTTCTCTAATCAAGCCTGAAACTAATTGTTTTTCCAAATTTTAGCCATCAGAAAAAATTGTGAATTTTCATCTCAATATCGTACATCTCAGTATAAAGGAGAAAAAATGATTTAATTAATTTTCAAAATGATAATTTATAATGTTGAAAAAAATTGGAAATTTGAGACACCAAATTCCAAAACCAAAAGCCGTTTCTGTTTTTTGTGATTCCTGCATAAAAAAAACAAACGGCATTTGGGTTTTGGAGGTTAGCGCTTTCAAATTTATCTTAAGCTTAACCAAACATGGAGCTATTGATTTCAGTTTCACGATTTAATTGTGGTTTGCTTCAATGATTTTTTTAAATGAAAAGTTTCCCAATTATTACTCTCTTAAAAAGTTCGCAAAAATAAGAAAACATTTTTTAAAAAATCTCTCTGGCCGTTTCACAATATTGTTCATTATTACCACTAACTTCCATTACAGAAAAGGAAATTTATTAATCGCATTTTTTAACTTAAAAATTGACAATATTGTTCATTATTACCACTAAATTCCATTACAAAAAAGGAAATTTATTAATCGCTTTTATGAACTTAAAAATTGGTATTACACCAATTGTGGTAGGATTAATTTCATAATACCTTTATCATGAAATGATAATTTTTTGAATACTTCCCAAATTAGTTTAAACCTCAATTTACCCCTATTTTTATTAAGAAGTTTTAAAAAATTTCATCAACACATCCCATTTTTTCCCTTGTCTTTTAAATAAAATGACGTAAGTTAAGGTTTACAATAATTTGGAGATGATTTTAGGGTTATTTCCACCTAACCCCCAAATCTTTTGACATTTTTCACCCGACACCTAAACTTTTTGACATTTTTCACAGCACACCCAATTCCGTTAACGTACCATTACTTTTAACGGAATTATTTGAAAGTGAATAAAATATCTGAAATACCCCTAATCTTGAATTAAAAAAGAATTAAATGAGATAAAATGTTAATCTAATAATTAATATTTACATTAAAAGTTCTTAATTAAAGGTAATTAATAAAAAAATTCATTAATTAATTTATCAAATAAATTTAATTTATCATCATTAAATAATATTTAAGATATGAATTTCCAAATTTACCCTTTGACCGTTAGAATAAACGGTCAAATTAACTGATTTGGGTGTGGATTGAGTATTTTCGGAACATTTGGGTGTGCAGTAGAAAATGTTGAAACATTTGGGGGGCGGGGTGGAATTAACCCATGATTTTAAAAATTATGATTTCACAAGAGATAGTGTCGAAGCCATATAGAGACAAGTGGCACAGCTGCCCCCCCAAGTCTTAAATTTTTGAGAAACTGATCTTTAATTTTCAATCAAAATTTTTGTTTATCTACAATAATAGTTTCAATGATCTTTGTTAATAATTGAACTCAATTTTAGGGTTAATTATTGCTTTGTAATTTAGAATTTGTAATTCTTCAACCACAAACGGAAGCCATTAGCTGACGAATTCAAATGTGTGAACCAGTCTTATGTATGAGTGAATTAGGACTTTGACATGAGGCATTCTAGTAACTAGGCAAACAATATAACAGTAGAGTCCCTATTTAAAATGTTGATTCAGTGTAAAAATGTATTTGCATTTTGTCTTGTGTAATCAATTAACCTCAATACTGAGTTCTAATAATCAAGCCGAAATCCCAAAGTCTGCTTCAGAATCTCTATCATTCATGCTTGTCAAAAAATTAAAAATGAAAAACATAAAAGAAAAAAAGATCGAGAATCAATCTGCAGCTGAACTATCTTTTAACAAGAGTTATCCGATCCCAAATCCAAAAACCAAATGTAGATAAACTAATTAGGAGAATGCAATGCTTATAAGTTATCTCATGCTTGCATTTACTAGAAATGGTAGGATACTGTCATCTCCAAGGATCTAACATCCTAGTGACGGTCAATGGAAATCAATAAAAATCTAGTAATAGATAGGGCCATCTGCCGGACCTGATATACATATTGTATGTAGCAATACGGCTAACACTAAATAGACGTGTTATGCTCGATTTCTTATACGGATATCCTCTTTCCATTCAATTAATTCAATGAGACAATTTGATGAATGAATCACCTGTATTCTCTAAAGTGAGTATTAACATGAATATGAAAAAAGAAAAAAGAAAAAGAGGGTTATGGAAATGTAAAGATTACTGGTGAAATTGAAATCATTATAAAGTTCAAACTTTAAAAACTTCAAAGACTAAAGACCACAAGCCTTCTCCACAGAAGAGTTATTAACAGAACAAAAGAAGCCAGCAACACAAAACTAGTTATTAGATGCCTACATGCTATAAATATTTCTATATCATATATGTCTTGACGCAAATAGCAGTAGGTACCATCACTACGTCAAATTCAACTCCAATTGATCACGACAGCTTCAGAAGCCACCGCCGCCTTATTGATCTCCTTAAAGGCCTCTGAAGTTACCGATGACTGACCAGCTGTTTGATGTTCAGTTCCTTAATGGACCTTGAATTTCTCAGCATGAACTTCACAAGGTCAGTTTCACATGTCTTTCCCGTAAAGCCCTCAATCTGAACGCATTCGAGATGATCAAGAATCCAACCATCAGTAGTCCAAATTTCTCCAGGAGACAGAGGGAAGTAATTGGGCCGAAAGTCCTGAAAATGGAGCAAAAGCTTTAATTAATTAAGCTAAATGAAATGATCATATATTCCCAAAATGGACGGATGCTTGGTAATGATATAAGGAACTTACAGGGGTATGCATTATGGCGCCAGTCGAAATAGAGAGAGTTGTAATATATGGTGAGCAAATAAGCAAGCATATTATAGAAGCAAGTTCAAAATATTCCAAGCCTGTCTTCAATGTTAAATGCTCCAATTGCCAAAATTTAAATAGCGGTTGTCCAAGAAATAGGTACTCAGTGGGGAAGATCTACAAAACAATTATAAGAGGAAGCTATTTGCTTAATTTTGTCAACACTATCCATTAAAACATGCATATATGCAGTTTCATGAAGTCGAGACATACGATTATTTTTAGTTGTTTTTGGGGTAAGGCTTGTTACGCCCCTTCACCTCCTTCAGCTAAGTGTTGCTTGTATTATTTACTTATATTCAAAGGTTGCATATACCATTGCATTTATCTATTTTTCATATGAAGCTTTCATACGTGCTTCATAAAGCAATGATCACGCGTAAAATCTTATTTTGGAGTTATACCAAAACGACAAAATTCATTTATGTGAGAGCTGACATATCAATGATTATATGATTCCTGCTACAATAGATGCAGAATAACTCCAAATACATGAATAACGAACTTAATGCAGGCCTACGTTGTTTGATCGATCAATGCATATGAATGTATTATATTATTGCAATTAGCTTGGATAATTAATGTTTGATATCAAATTGAATTAGATCATAAATGATGAAGCGCTACAAGCAAAGCTGAAGCATAAGTTTATATCCTTCCAAATCTTTTAGTATATGTTGAATATAAGTCCTAGCCCAAATTAATCTGATTACAAACATTATTTTCCAAAAATGCAGATGAAGAGTGACAAAATAGATGAGGTTTCAGAATCAAAGGGAGAAAGTATTTAACTTTGTATGATCATTATTTGTCTTAATATATAAATCTCAAAAATCTCCATGGTCACTTGAATGTCAATATATCAAAAACAAAAACAAAGAAACCGATAAATAAAAATAATTAAAATAAAGATAACTCTTCTAACACATATAACACCAGATTGAAAGGAACTAAATCTATTTAAAGGAAGAAAGGAAATAAGATTACAGTGATTTTCAAGGAAATTTTAAATTTACCTTTCAGAGAGCCCAAATACATACTGTTTGGATTTCTACAACATCAGCAACTCAAATATAAAACAACATATTTATCTATATAGTTTTATTTCAAATGAATTATATAAATAAATAAATATATGCGGGCGCCAACAATAATTTTTTGTGTGAATTTGAGACTTCACACTGGTGTTAAGTACTTTTATATTGGCATGAAATAATATTCCATTAGTTTACAACATTATAAAGGCATTAAATTGAGCTAGTGTAAAATCTCAAATTCTTTAAAATGCGGGCGCCTGAAGATGTAGAAAATAAATCAATTCGACTTAAAGAGTTAATAGAAAGGAAAGGAAATTAATCAACCTTGAGAGCAGAAGTGGATACTTGAAGGATCCTAGCGTCAGCAAAGGGATTAAAGAGAGACTTAATATCCTCACTATTCTAAGAATATCGAGTGTCAAGGCGATAATCCAAGACCACCTCCTCAAGATCATCCATTCCTCTCATATTGAACGGCACCATCTTGCCTGCATACTCAAAATACTGAAGCCTTGGAAGCCAAAGCTCGATCCCTAGACTGAGCGACTGACAGTGCCTCACAATCAACTTCCGAAGCCCCAAAGTCCTCAAAGTAATTTCAACCTTAACAATTCTATAACACTCCACCAAACTCAGAGTCTCCAGAAAGGGACAATTATGAGCTATGTTCTCAATCTCCGCCCAGAAAAGCCGAACCCGAGTTAGGGCTAAGCTTGTTAGCTGGATGAAGTTGACGAAGTTGCATAATCCCAAATCACATGAATTTATATTCAAAACCCTAACAGACATTCCCTGTTGGTAGAAAAAATGTGGCAAAACATACTGTGGGTTGCGGAGCATGGGCTGGGGTTCCACGGGGTCACCATCTGAAAAATCCAAGCTTAACTCCTGGACACTTTTTTTTAAAACAATTTCGATCCATTTATCTATGTTTTGATGGTAACTATTTGATGAGTAATACAAGCGAAAACTGAACTTTGTTAAGAACTCAGAGGCTAATCGACGAACAGCTCGGTTGACAAAATGGAAATATTTGAGTCTCCCGATCCTTTTCATGTACAAGACCTTGGTCCTTCTGCCAATACTGAACCAGTATTGCCTGGAATCAGGTAAAATGAAGCTGGCTTCATGAAGCTCGAATGAACGACAATGCAGCCACAGAGAGCAATCGTACCATTTCTTTTTCGACATGCAAAGGCGGTAAGCGTCGATAAACGGCAGGAAAGTTATGATCATGATGATTAGGTCGTCGTGAAAATCTGAGAGCGGATCTGTGTTGGTTGTCATGGCGAAAATTGTGAGAGGAGAGAATAGAATTTGCGAAAATGGGAAAGCTTGTTTTTGTTTGTCAAGGGAACAGGGTGGTGGGTTTCATGGGCTTTTGTATTGTGTGGAGTGGCACCAACTACTTAACGTGACTAGTGGTAGGATGGAGTTTACGTCAACCCTAGTGGGAATTCATGATACGTGGAAAAAACAGTAGGTGATGGTACTGTTTGGACACTGGTGACAAACTAGATTAGACTTGTGTAGGAATCTCAGGCAATAGGGCAGTTGCTTAAATATTTTGTGCTGGATGTTGTTATTATAATAACGAGGGATTGTCACTTTCTCCTCAACAGTAATCAATATATATTATTTATTTTTTTATTATTTTTATAATGACAAAAAATTCTCTGATATAATAAATTTATAATATTATTCTTATTTTCAACAACTTTTTTATTTACATTTATTATAAATTAAATAAATTACATGAATAGAAATTAAATTAAAAAATTAAGTATTAAAAATAATAAATGTGTTTTAATATGACCAAAAAAATTAATAATAATTTTTTTATAATTATTTATTTTGTGAACATTTTCTTACAATAAACATGGTGTAATATTTTAAAATTAAATGTAAAAAGTATAGGCAAAATATTTTATTATTTATCTTATAATAAATTTTTATTTGTCATTCAAGTTTTCTTATAATATATTTTTATCAATTTATAATAATTTTATTATAAATTTATTATAAGAAAATTTTCACAAAATAAATAAGTATAAGAAAAAAATTTATTATTAATTTTTTGCTCATATCAAAACATATATTTCTTGTTTTTAATGCCTAATTTTTTTATTTAGTTTCTATTCATGTGATTTATTTAATTTATAATAAATATAAATAAAAGAATAGTTAAAAATAAGGATAGTATTGTAAACTTATACTATAATGGGAGTTTTGGTCATTATAAAAATAACAAAAGAAAAAAGTATATATTAATTAATGTAGGAGGAAAATTGGCAATTTCCCTTATAATAATTGTGTTTTGAGTGTAACATAAGCTCTCTCTCGTTGGGTTTAGACAGAGACTGACCCAGACAACATTTTGGGGCTTGGAGTGCACTTGGTTAACCGGCAAACAACAGGAGAGCTTCTAGGGTCTTCTACTGGCTATAGGTTTCTCTAATCAAAATTTATACTAATTGTATTTCCAAATACTAGCCATGAGAAAAAAAAAAAGTGATTTTTCATCTCAATAACGTACATCTGATACTGAGATGATAAAAGAAGAAAAAAATGATTTAATTAATTTTCAAAATGACAATTTATAATCTTGAAAAAAAAAGGAAAATTGAGGACACCGAAATCCAAAACCCAAAAGCCGTTTCTGTTTTTATGATTCCTGTATAAAAACAAACGGCATTTGGGTTTTGGAAGTTAGTGCATTCAAATTTTATCTCAAATTTAACCAAAGATGCAGCTTTTGATTCAGATACATGATTTTTTAAGTGAAAAGTTGTCCAATTATTACCCTCTTAAAAAGGTTGCAAAAACAAGAAAACATTTTCAAAAAACAAACGGCATTTGGGTTTTGGAAGTTATTGCATTCTAATTTATCTCAAACTTAACCAAAGATGAGCTATTGATTCGATTTAATTGTGGTTTACTTCAATGATTTTTTAAGTGAAAAGTTATCCAGTTATTAAGAAGAAGGCTAAAGATTTTTTTTTTTATCAACCCAATCTTTTTTTTTCCTTGTCTTTTGGATAAAAATAAGGTAAGTTTATGTTTAAAAAAAAGTTTAGAAGTTAAAAATTATTATTTCACATGAGACAATGAAGGAAATATATAGAGACAAGTGGGGCAGCTACGCCCACAAGTCTTTAATTTTTAAGAAACTGATGTTTAAAATTCAACGAAATTTTTTATTAATCTCCAACAAATTTTTTAATTTTTCTCCATCAACTTCGAATAATATATAAAAATGTAGCTCAAAATTAAATTATCATCATTAACATCACTTGAGAAAAATCAAATTCTTTTGAGGATATTAAATTTACCCTTACTGGGTTTGAATCCTGGCTACGCGACTAACTAAAGAGGTAGTCCGATATTTTCTCATTTTTGTCCCTGTATATGAGCCAGCCGATCCGCAAACCGTCTCCACTATGGCAGTAGTAACCGTTACTTGCCAAGTATGATTATATACGGCAAAGGCTAAACATTTGAAAAATAATAATAACGAAAAACTTTTTATTTGGGTTAATTAATTATAGGCAATGGTCATGGTATTTCCTTAATTATATTGCCAACATAGCTGGGGCCTTAATTATATTGCCAAGTAGACTGTTTTGCTTGCACATGTATTTCCTTTCAAATTTTAAATGGTCATGGTATGCGTGAATTTAATTAAATTGATAATATTTTACATCGCAGGGATTATCATTTTTCAAAACCGAGAGTACAAAAGAGTAAAAATATGTACAAAAGGGTTTGTTCGAAGGTGAAGAAGAAGAAGGAACCAAAAAAGATAGAAGTGTAACTGAAATAAAAAGGAGAACGATTTTGTCAGCAATAGACGCATAGTGCTAAAACATTAGGTAAGAAAGAGCCAACAGTTTCATAAATTTGCGTGAGACCAAAGAGGACTATGACAATTGTGCCTCTCAAATCGCAACAAGTGAATGGTGAAGCAGAAGTGGGAATTCCATTTGTCATTGGCGTGCAAACTCAGCGCCACCAAGCCGCATGCATAATGTCATGTATTCTTCTTTGCTCAGAGGCATTATGAGTTGTTGATAATCATTAAGTTCTGAGAAAACGAGACCATTTGTTTAGAGTGAAAACTGGCAATTTGCATGTGCATACGTTACTTAATTAGCCATATTACACGACCTAAGCAAAAGCTTGCACATGGAAATTGCCACCTTTTAATCTAAATTAACGTGATTGTTACCTTTTCTTAGAACTAATTATCAACTTGACAATATGGTATGGAATATTATGCACATAGCTTGGCGGCGTCCAGTTTATCACGCCAATGAGAAATGTTGCCCGCTTAATTAACCATATCAGCTGATATGCCCGTTGGGCATTATTCGACCATCTGTGAATACGTTTTGCATGGCGACCTGAGTTCAAATAATATTAGGGGGGTAAAGTTAGTATTCAGTGAGTGACATTTCTCATCCCAATCTATTTTTTTAAAAAAAATAATATTACATTTTTTAAGAACAATAATAGATTATTTTCATCCTAAGAGTTAATGAGGCATTCACCTATTGGTTGGTTAATTTCATAATTAGTAAAATTACGTATTACTTTATTTAGTAATTCAATAAATGAATGACATGTGAGTTGATGATAATGATTGAAATGTAGTAATACATACATACATACATACATATACATCAATGGACCAAGGGAAAATATTATTAATTAAAATAAAAGAGAAATACATGGATATGAAAAAATTATGAGTATTTATATCTCATGAAAAAAAATAACTAAAAAGATGCAAGGCCAATAAGCACATGCACTAGAAGGAAAATAGAGATATAAAAAAAAGGAAAAAACTTTTATAGTTTTGGAAGCAATTAGCATGGAGCAAATAAACTTATAAACAAAAACCATGAGTTGATCATACCAAGTTAAGCACGACCAGTGAAACCCATCATTGGCTAAATGATCTGAAATAGAGTGATTCTCTAAAATGAACGGGTAAACTGAAAATTCAGAGAGGAAGTTTTCATCGATATTTAATCTATCATACATTCATTTTCAAGGTGAGTCTATAGAGAGGGTCTTCAAAGAAAATTAGTACTAACTAAAGCATAATAACTTTCAAGCAAAAGATTGGACCACCTTTTATTGAAAGAAATTTCAACAACTTGAACAAACACAATGATTTTTGTGTGTTAAGGAAGCTCATAATGCATACAAGAAGGTTGAACACTCAGCACGTGCAAGTCGAGGATCATTCAACAAAGTTAGTCGGGGAATTTGCCCGCTTAACAAGTTTGTTAAGCACATATTATGTTCTGTTTCAATTGTTAAGCTTGTGCAGTTTGTTTTCATTATAATTAATTAGTTGAAATATAAATGCTTGTGTAGTTGTCATTTTTTAACTATGAATTGAAACTATAAGAATTCTAGAACCGTCTTCTCAATTTTCTCAACTTCCAAACAAAATTTACAGTTTCTTTAAGCTTTCAAAACATAGTATCAGAGCCAAATAGAGCAAGCTCCAATAATCAACAAACAACTTATAGAAATTTAACAGCCATAAATACAATTCAACAAACTCAAATCAATTTCTCTTTCAATACTCCAATCAAGCTGGATCGATCTAATTATCTATTGTAGCTTTCGCAAGTCTTAGCTTCTATAGAAGGCAAACGATTGGAAGGTTTCATCAATTGGACAAAACCAACACCTAATGAACATTTTCTTCTTTTTGGAGCTAATGGATTTACTCAAGAAATTGATAATCCAAAGTATCAAATTTGGAGATCACAAGATCAAACTCTACTTGGATGGTTGTGTATCATCAATTAGTGAAGGTACTCTAAGCCTTGTTATAAATTGTGTGAGGTCTTTTGATGTTTGGTGAACATTAGAAAAGAAATTTGAATGATAATATGAGGGTAGGGTTTTTAAACTTAGTTATTAACTGAATACACTTAGGAAGGAATCATTAAGTGTTGAAGATTATTATATCACGATGAAATTTATAGTTGATAAGCTTACTAGTGCTAGGAGCCCTATCACAAAAAAGGATCTTATGTTAACAATACTCACTAGATTAGGATCAAGTTATCGTGATATTGCTACATTTATAACTGGTTCCAAAATGGAATTTGATGATACATATGGACTATTGTTAATATACCAAACCATATTAGAGTAAAACAAGATGATAAAAGCGTGTTTAATGCAAACTATGCTTATATTAATTTATATTATTCTAAGGCTTTTTATACTTAGTCTAAGGGAAATTTTAGAAGAGGGGAGCATATTAGTGGTAATTTTAGTAATCTTGGTGGAAGAAATCATGTGTTTGGTAGAGGGAGTATGAAGTATCATTAGAAAATATTCAATTGCAATTTTAGAAGGGGTATGGTAGAGGTCAATCATTTGGTTAGAATAGTCTTCACTCTTTTCAAGCACTCAGAAATCTATCTCTATATGCTAGAAGTGGAATTACTGGGGTAAATAGATCTCAAGGAATATGAGGTAATGCAGAAGAATTGATTTGTTAGATTTGCTTCAAAACTGGTCACACTACTAATATTTGCTGGCATAGATTTGTGGAAGATTATATTCCTATTGCGAGAGGTTTAGTAGAGGCAAAGGACCAAATTAATTTATCTTACTAACTTTGATGGTTTTAATACTTCATACAAAATTTTTGATAATTATGATGTTTCAGTTATATGCCCCAAGCTTTTATCTTACCTTTAGAACCAACTATTACTTTGTAAATAATGCTTATACTCTTAGAGCAGCTTATATGGCCAACTTTGAGGGAGCTGCTGATGATGGTTGGTATTTAACTAGTGGAGCAACTCATCATTTAACCAACAACATGGAGAATATGTAGTTAAGAGAGGAATATAAAGGAACCGATTAGCTTATTATTGGACATACTTTTCTGTCATTTAAAACTTTAAATCATTCACACACACACTTTACCATAACACTTAAAGACATGTTGCTATTTCCATTAATTATTAAGAAACTATTAACCATTTCTAAACCTACTTCTGATAAGCCTCTCTCTATTGAATGTTATGGAAACATTTGTTTTGTAAAGGACATGAAGGGGCAAATTTTGCTACAGGGCCTTATTGAGAAAGGTTTTTACAAGCTGCTATTGAAATCCAATCATTTATCCTCATCATCTACATCACACTCATCATCTGCATTCCAAATATCCCAGTTGGATAAACCAATCTCTATTTTGTCATTTTTCAATATGTCATCTGCTTTTTCAAAACTGTAATGTCTTTGATAAGGCTTGCTATCAATCTATTTCAAATAATTGTAATCACAAACTTGATGAAATAACTTTGCTGCACAATAATTTTGATCATCCAAACTCAGCAATATTGATACATTTGTTTAAGACTTGTAAACAATTTAAAGTCTCTCATAAAGCTATCTCATCTTTTATGCATTCTATATATGAAGCTTGTCAGTTAGGAAAAACTTGTAGACAACATTTCTCTACCACTAAAACTAAAACTTCAAAGATGTTAGAATTGCTTTACACTGATCTTTGGGGACCTTCATATACTGTATCTAGAAATGGATATAAGTATTATATCAATTTTGTTGATGACTATAATAAATTCACTTAGATTTACCCTTTTAAATTCAAATCTACATCTTTTGAAGTCTTTAAATTATTCAAACTTCAAGTAAAAGACCAATTCAGCAAACCATCAAGATGTTACAATCTAATTGAAAGGGGAAGGGGACGGTTTAGAGTGCTTATTGATTTCTTGAATCAAAATGAGATCATCTTTAGACATCCATGCTCATATACCCGTTATCAAAATGGTCTAGTTGAACGGAAGTACAAGCATAGAGTTGAACTAGGATTAACACTTATGGCTCAAGCCAATCTTCCTTTCAAGTTTTGGTGGCATGTCGTTCATACTGCAGTTTATCACATAAATAGTCTACCAACAATTGTATTCAAACTCATATCTCCCTACGAAAAGTTGTTTAAGCATAAATCAAATTATAATTTTCTTAGATGCTTTGGTTGTCTTTGTTATCCTTACATGAGAGACTTTAATAAACACAAGTTTGATTTTCATACAAGTTATTGGATATAATCCTTCACATAAAGGCTATAAATGTCTAATAAATTTTTCTCAAATTCACATTCATAGGCATGTTGTCTTTGATGAAACCACATCTTTACACTCAACAAAAATGCTCTTTTTTCATCTGAAACAACACAGAATCTGAAACTCGAGTATGAAAATTCTCTACTAAATAGATCTATTATCTTTAAACCTTATCCTTACTTAATAGCAGCTTGGAAGATATTTACTTAGCAGAATTAGGAAAACATGAAAAAAGACCTTTATCTTCTGCTCATACAGATGCTTTGCATGAACAAGAGCAACCCAATTGTTCATTATCAGAATCATCATCATCTCATTAACCTTGTCAAATTCCAGAACCAACTCAAACACAACCTGTTTAACACTAGCAATATACAAGATATAACTTAAATAAAAACTTTACTCAACAAGCATCCTATAGGATGATCACCAAATCAAAATTTGAAATTTTTAAACAAAAATTATACACAGTTACTTTTGAAATACTAGTTATGTAACCCAAGAAGTAGGGGTGGGCATCGGATCGGATTCAAATTGACCTCAAAATCTGATCGTGTGAAAACTTTACAATCTGATCGGATTTGATTCGGATTGGTTCGGATCCGAATCAATTCAATCATATTGCATTTGCAATTAATAAATATATATAATTGAATTTAAAATAAAAAATAAAAATTGAAAGGCAGCCCTAAATCCTTAAAATCCCAAATTAGAGTAGAAAGAATCGAAGAAGCACTTGCAAGATGTTGTCGCATGAACCCAGCCAAAGAGTCGAAGAAGAATTGCAGGCTGCAGCCACATAAACCCAATCAAAGAATAGGAGAAGCACTTGCAGCCGCACAAACCCAACCAATCTCTTTGAGAAAAAGCCGACTAGCTATCAAGTTTGAAGCCGTGGATGAGCGATACGGGTTTCAATTTCACTGTGGCTGGGTTCGAGTTCAAGATGAGATTTCAATTTCACAATGACTCTATCTTTTATTCTAGTTTGATGCTGAGAGAGAGTTGCTTGGGAGAACTTGATGATGACACTAGTATATTGAATGTGAAGCGGTGAGGATTTGATTTTGACGTGGATGAAGGAACCAACAGAGAAGAATGTGAAAGAAAGAGTGTCATTGGCTTTGTTTGGTTAGATTCAAGATGAGGCTTTGGTTCGGGCTTAAGATGAGGTTTCAATTTCACTCTGGTATCACCTAAAGCTGCAAGCAAGAATTAAAGTCCAAACCCAGCCACTGCATTTTTTATTTATTTATTACATGGGTTTCCAATAGAGTTGGATCCAACAAAGCTTGTGAGATGTTGACTTTTTAAGAATAGCTACTGAAGACTTTCAAAAAGTTACAGAGGTTTGAGTCTTTTGACTTTATTTTTTGAATTTCTTTTCCTTATTTGCTGGCTTGCTGCATTTTTTTCTTATTTTTGTGATTTCAATTTAAAAGTGACATGAATTCATTTGATTTATTTGAGCAAATCTGAATCTAATTTCAATATGGTATTATCGAACTGAATTTGAATGAATGCGAATTATTCATCCGATCTGGATCCGAATTTCCCACCCTTACCAAGAGAGGATGAATTGGAATTTTTAAAACTTAAGCTAAACAAACCACACAACAATTCAATCTATTGCCTTAATCAAATCAAAAACAATAAATTTAATAAAGTACAATAATAAAATAGTAAGGGAAGAGAAATCAAACACAATTATTTTTACGTGGTTCGACAATCTTCGCTAACGTTCATGCCTCCAAGCCAACTAAGCTTAAAGATTTCAATATCCAAGCATCCCAAGGCTTCAAGTTCTTTACAATTGACTTCCAATGTGTTCATAAACCTTTACAGCAAGAGATTATCTTCCAATCTCTTCACCCTAAGTGTTTCTCACACTTATACACTCACAAATTTAATAAGAAAATAAAGATTACAATAAAAACTCTCTTTTAGAGTAGATATATAAATTATAGTATAATGATGATTTAATAAATGAATTGGATTTGAATTTATATAGTTTCAACTAAAAAACTAACCGTTATAGGCAAATTTCAGAAAGCAAGCGGCTAGCCTATTCATTAGCTGGCTCACTTCTTCTATCCAGTGAAAGTTAACGTTACAATTTGAATTTTGCTACAGTAACACTATTTTTCAAAATTATGTCTTTACCTTAAACTTTTGTTAATTGGACTATAGCCCAAAATGTTATAACACTTTATAAATAGATAATTTCAGAATTTTCAAATAATACTCATTATTCTTAAAACTTTTTAAATTATGATATGGCCTAAAATTTTATAAAACTTTTCAAAGATGTCGTATTTAGAATTTTAACATAATACTTATTTATTTCAAAATTCTTAAAACATTTTCACTTTAATCCAAAATTTGAAAATTTGAAATTTTCCTCAGGCGGTTAATCGCTAACTCTATGTCTATTTTTAATATTTATACTTTAGACCTAAAATTTTTAGAAATTAAAATAGGACCTAAAATATTTTAAATGTTTGGAAATAAATCCAAATCTAGAGTTTAAAACAATACTTATTAAAATCAAAGATTGCAAAAATTTTTCATTTTAGTCTACATATTGAAAAACAATTAATTTCATAAAATATTAGGCTTATAATTACAAAACATTCGGTTTATGAAAAATGATGATTTATTAAACAAAATTTTGAGTTTCTCAAATGGTAAACCATGCATGTATTAAATCATATTGGTTTTACAAGAATTTATCACAATAATGACTCCTTTGAGCTAAACTGTTACTTAAGGCATATGTTTAATAAACATTCGGTTTATTAAACAAAACTTTGAAGAATTTTTTACATAATTCACTTACATAAATATTGTCCTTCAAGAACTAGTGAAAATGTGAAATACAATATTTTTCATGTTACTTAAGGCATATATTTGTTATCATCAAAATTACAATGTGTGTAGCCCTTTAGATTAACAACCCTAACCAATAAAGAACCTAATACAGTCCAAGAAGCATTTTGTTGATTTAGGTGATTATGTCTCCTTATTTCAAGTGATTTTCCTATTTTATATGTATAGGTCTTGGACTTATATGAAAGAGAAAAGTAATAAGAATTGATTTTATTCTTCTCATCAACTTTTGCTATTTTCTTCTCTACATTTCCAAATAAAATTCTGTCATTTTTTGTATTAAAGCTATAACTACCAGAAATCAATTGAATGCTGAATTTCGTAATGATGTTTATGAAGGTTTTAGGCCGTCATGAATCTAGCTTCGATCAAGTCCATGCCACCCTATAGATTGTATTATCAAAACTCTAATACTTTCGCTCGTCCCAAGCTTCACACACGAAACTCCTCTGACACTAATCCATTTGCACTTGTAGAATCCTCATACTAAGCTATCAAACTTACCTCCTCAAATACCTCAAACCTTCCTAACCATAAATTACCATCTTAAATTGAATTTTCCCACCTTCAATGGAAAAGATCCAATTGGTTAAGTCTACAAAGCAGAATAATTTTTTGAATTCAAGAATGTAGCTCCAGAACAATTGGTATAACTGACGTCATTCCATCTAGAGGGAATTGCCCTACAATGGCATAGGCGGTTAACCAAATTTCGTGGACCATTGTCTTGGGCATAATATATAAATGCAATCCATCTACGCTTTGGACCGATAAACTACGAGGATCCAAATGAAGCTTTATCCCGTCTTAAGCAAACTTCCACAATGACAGCCTATCAACAAAAGTTTGAAAAGCCCCCAAGGGTGTAGTTAGGTTGGTTGTAGTGTAACTGTAGCATTTATCAAAATTCGGGTTCGATTTTTGGGGATGGTAAAAGGGTAAAAAATTGTATTTAGGCTTGCCCACCCCCTTAGCTTTTAAAAAAAATAGATAACCTTACTGAATAATTTTTTGTGGGTTGTTTTATTACAAGGCTATAAGATGAAACTCGATTAGACATCAAAGTGAAACAACCAAAAACTCTATCAAATATATTTGGAGTGACATGCTTGATTGAAGAACGAAATTCCTTACAAAAGAATCCTGACAATAGTAGTAATTTTAGAGTCCTTCACACCGGCCTATTTCAACAAAACCAATAAAATACGACAGTAGGACTGCTTAGTCCTCCTCCGATCTAAAAAACAGCCACAAGCTGCTTTTTGGTCAAAAGGCAAGAGATGATTGCAAAAACACGTTATGCTTCTACTATGATGAGAAGTATGTTCCAATTCATAGATGCCAATGCACACAACTGTTCATGATCGAGGACTGCCCATCACACCTACAACAAGAGAATCATGACACTAATGAGGAATCACCACCTATCAAACCATAACCTGAAATCTCATTTCATGCAATGGATAGAACCAATCACCCTCAAACTCATCGCATGACTGGAAGAATTAGGAATAATGAAGTCACGGTGCTTATGAATGGTGGAAGTACCCATAATTTTATTGAACAATTAATTGTCAAGAAATTGGCCCTCCCTATATAAATGATCGATCCTTTCATGTAATAGTGGGAAATTATGAGAAAATTGAGTGCATAGGCAGATGCTTGAATCTTTCATTGATCACAAAAAATAACACAATTATAGCTGATTTTTAAATCACACCATTATAAGGGTGCAATGGTTGGAGACTTTAGGTCCTATCGAAATTGTTTATCGTAAGTTGACTATTACTTTCACTCATAACGGACAACAGTAACAGCTTCAAGGACTTGATCACACTAAATTAGAGCCTTCAGACAATAGCAAATCACAACAACTAACTAGCATGGACTACTACTTGCAGATTACAACTCTTACTGAAATCAATTTTCCATCATATGAAGAAAAAGCAACGTGCCAATCAATAGGCTTGAGACAATTACTTGATGAATTTCCTGAAATCTTTGCTGAGCTAGTAAGCCTTTTGCCTCACTAATGCCATGATCTCCAAATTCCGTTGAAGCCAAACCAAGAACCCGTCAACTTTAGACTATATCGATACCCATAATATCAGAAGGTTGAGATAGAAATAATGGTGCTAGAGTTCCTTAATTTTAGAATTATCAGCCTAAGTACCAGTCTTTTCTTATCACCTGTGTTGTTAATAAAAAAAAGTAGATAGCACTTGGAGGTTTTGTGTCGATTACAAGGCACTTATCAATGTTACCATCAAAGACAAGTACCTGATTCCAATCATTAATGAGCTTTTAGATGAACTTTACAGTGCTCATTTTTCTCTAAAGTGGATCTCTACTTTAGTTACCATTAGATCCGAGTCAACGAAGAAAATATTCGTAAGACCGTTTTTCGCACTCATGAGGAACACTATGTTATCTCAGTGCTGAATTTAGATTGATGGGCCACTCTCAAGGTAGAAGTTTTGTTAGATTTCTTCTATGAGCATATTAAGTTACTTCACAATAAAACTCCTACACTTTATCTTTGGAGGGATGGAGTTTGGTTTAAAAAGGGCATAATCAATTTTAATCCTACTTCATCTTTAATTCCAGTCATATTGGCAGATAATCACTCATCACTAATGGGGGGATGTTTTAGAGTTCAAAAGACTCTAAACCGGATCTGATCTATGTTCCTTTTGGCAAGAATGTGAACTGCAGTCAAAAAATTTATCCAATAATGTGATACTTGTCAGCGTTGTAATACTGAGACAATGCAACCAGTTGGGCTCCTTCAACCTTTAGTAATTCCTAACAAAATATAGACTGATATTTCCATGGATTTCATTGAGGGCCTTCCCACTTCACAAGCAAACACAGTTATAATGGAGGTGGCAAATCGTTTGTCAAAGTATGCCCACTTTATTCTTTTAAAGGATCTGTTTATAGCTTTAATAGTTGCTAAGGCTTTCCTAAGTTGTATTATTAAATTACATGAGGGCCAAGATCTATTACTAGTAACCGTGACAAGGTTTTTGTTAGCGTTTGTTGGAAAGCTTTGTTTTAAATGCTAGG
This sequence comes from Citrus glauca, assembly GCA_029633175.1. Classification (NCBI taxonomy): domain Eukaryota; kingdom Viridiplantae; phylum Streptophyta; class Magnoliopsida; order Sapindales; family Rutaceae; genus Citrus; species Citrus glauca. The sequence goes on along the minus strand of JAQOOD010000002.1, from coordinate 24,838,188 downwards.
AACTTCTCTCTCCATAAGTTCCATTTACCATTCACAAACAGATAGGCATTCTAAAGTAGTCAATCTCACCCTTGAGCATTACTTTCATTGTTTTGCACACGATCAGCTAAAGAAATGGTTGGATTGGCTTGCTTGGGTAGAATCTATTTACAATACAACGGTCTACCCCACTACTGGCCTCACTTATTTTGAAGCAATTTGTGGCATTCCTCCACCTAATTTGCTCTTCCATGTTCCAAGAACTATAAAGGTACAAGCAGTTGATGAGTTTTTACAAGCTCGGGAAAAGGTTTTAAAGACATTCCACCATTACTTGGTAATGCCTTAAAATTGTATGAAGATTCAAGCAAACTAGTATAGGCGTGAAGTAAAATTTGAAGTGGGTGATTATGCTTATTTATGGTTGCGGCCGTATCAATAGCAATCGGCTACATTCTAAAGCTCTTTAAAATTGTCCCCTTGGTACTATAGCCCATATAAATTCTTGGCTTACATTGGTGTTGCTGCTTACCATTAGGAGTTGCCAGCAAGATTTCAAATTCATAATGTCTTTCACATTAGTTTGCTTAAGAAGTATGCTGGATGCCCAATAATAGTCATGCCCAAACTACCACCTATAGCTGCAGACTCTACTTTGTTGCCTCAACCAAAAGTTGTCCTTGATAGCTGTGTAATTCAGAAGGGTAGTTATCACCAAAGGGAAAAAAATTCTTGTTAAATAGATGAGTGCCCCTATTGAGGATGCTACATAGGAGAATAAATAGAGGTTTCTTTGTTCGTATTTAAATTTTCATCCATGAGGACAAGGACAAACTTAAAGGGGATAGAATGATACAGACACTATAATTCACAGGGGATCAATTCTTTTGTGGCTTCTTTATTATTTGACTTAGTCACAATAAGTTGCAGTTGTGGTGGCATATGTTGAGGTCTGTTAAGCATGTTGCTGATTTAGGTGATTGTGTCTCCTCGTTTCAAGTGATTTTCCTATACAATAGTTTACTAGTATTGTGTACATATTTATCTAAGAAGCCCACTTGGACTTGTATGAAAGAGAAAAGTAATAATAATTTTTGTTTCTTCTCATCAACTTTTGTCCTTTTCTTCTTTGCACTTCCAGACAAAATTCCATACCAATTGAATACACTTCATTGCCTATAATCTGGTGTGACAATGTCAGTGCAACAAAGCTAGCCAAGAACGTTTTCTACCACTCAAGAACAAAACATATTGAGCTAGATATGTACTTCATCAAAGACAAAGTGCTAGCAAAGGAGCTGGAAATCAACTACATTCCTAGTGAAGAGCAAATTGCAGACATCTTGACAAAACTCCTCACATTCATTCATTTTAATCACTTTAGAGCCAAACTCAATGTGCATCCATGCCTCTTGAATTTAAGGGGGGTTATTTTGTATTATAGTCCATTGAAGTTTATCATCTCTTCATGATAGCCCCATGGAACCACGTTCGCGCCTGCTTCGGACTGTGCATTTTGTCTAAGAGTAATGAAACAAAAGTGTAAAAGCCTCTAGACAATTTGTTTCGACCCATTAAAAGTCGATTTAAAACTTTTGAGAGCAAACTTAATGACTTCACTTTCATGTTGTTTAATTGCATTTTCAGTTACATCTGTTAATTGCCAAACTAATCCACCATTTATGATGTGCATTAGTGCTAAAACTAGCTGTGAATCATAAATTTGTTTCTGTAATCACCAAAAGGGATATCAAATCCAACGTGATGGATTATTTTTCCAACAAAAACGGACTAGTAACTACTATAAGTTCAAATCCGTTGAAATTTAAAGTAAGGCACCAAAGCAGGCAAATACTTAATTTGGAGTCAATTCTAAACTTCAAAAGACTTCATCTCAAGTCGTTTTGCTAATCAATCGACTTCCAGCATGTAACATTAACCAATATTGATAGCATTAATTGGTCTAAATTTTTATTCGAGACAATAAGAAATGGAAAAAAAATCGTTAATTGTCGAAAGACTATTTAATATTAGAATTGACTCTTAATTTTGTTGATTTTGGTTGTTCATGATTTGCCGTTTGTCGTCTTTAATATTTTGTTTTGGTAAATGAAGGCACCGTCCACTTTATCTTGACTCTTGACTATTCTTCCATCTACTTCTAAATACGATCCAAAAGTAAAAGGAATGAAGGCCATGTCCTGCAAGGAGCCAAGTCAAAATTTTGAGTTGTTCGTAAAAACATGAAATTTATTAGGGCCAATTTAATTCACGATTCGGGCCAATTTTGAGTTGTTTTTAATTTTTTTTTGAAATACTTTGGATTACTGACCAGAGTTGGTCCCTGTCACCATATTAAATCCCATTTGAAGAATAAGGTCAATAAATGATGTAAAAGGAAACTCATACTAATGTGTTAACAAAGAAAGCCGAAATAAGCAGGCAAAAAAAGAAGGCAGTCCATTTCAAAAGCTCTGAAATTGGGAAAAAGGAAGCCAATGTCTGCTAGCAGGAGTGAGCCCTTGCACACCCACTAGAGCTTCGAAAACACACAAAATAACCAAAAAAAAAAAAAGAAGGAAAAAAGAACATAAAATAAGGAACTAAACCGCACTTAACACAAAAACCTAAATAATTAAAACCCTAGCCACAAAGTTAACAAGGTCTTTATAATTCATTTGCTTAATTTTACTCATGTTTGGGAAAGTCAATACCCGAACCTCTAATCCTCACATACTTTGAATATGCCCTAGGATGTTTCACTTTTCTTAAAGAAGCACCACATCGAGCACCATAAACAAAAGAGGGTCATGTAAGGTGCGCTCTTGACTTTACCCCCATCATCTATAAGCCGATATTTCCCATCACTTTTGTTGTTTCTTGATGTTGTTTTCCTTCTTTTTTCCTTCTTCTGTTGATCTTTCTGCAACCATCAAACAAATTAAGTAGTGAACGTTTCAAAGCACCTTGAGAATATAATAAAGACAAGAAGTTGTATTGACTATTACTAAATCATTAATTTGAAATTAAATAGCTCATATAAACGTGTAATTCATCATTTGCCTTATTATTTTGGATACAAAGTTTATTTCTCAGTTAATAGAAATATCTTAGATAAGACCTAACATACCATGTCATTTGTGGGCTCATAAATAAATCTTACTAATACATTATTTTAGAATTACGGTTACGAAACATCATAGTGATCAAGGAAAAGGAGTATTGCTAATTTTTCAGTCACATCTTGTCATTTGTATACTTCATATACACATAGTAAATAGTGAATAGATAAGAGCAAGGCTTTAACAGCAGTAAAAAAACTTCTCAAGATTATGATAAATGAGAGAAAATAAAAAATAAATGACACAAATTTATTGAACAATTAAATCACACTAAAAGATTTTTCCTATTATTTTTTGTTCAGCGTTAAATCCATTTTTAGAGCCGACATTTGTTTCAAAACCCAAAGAGGCAAATTGAACATTAAGAAACCAATACCCTAGGGAACTGAGAACCTAATTTTTTTTTTTTTTTGGTCAATGAGAATTAAGAACTTAATAAAAGTAGTGAGAAGATTCACTTCACCTAAAATTGAAGCTTTAGGGGGTCATGCAGACTCGCATGACAGAGAAGCCTTTATCCTCTCAACAGTGCAAGCAATCAAGTTGTTAACAGTAGCAACAGAACCAAGCGACAGCTTTGCTGTAGGAACTGAATCTACCAAAATCTGAAATGCAACAGTTAGTAGAGATCCACCGGAAGCAGCCTCACCAATGTTGGCCCCGTGCAATGAAGTTCCATCAGGAAGTATGGCAAATCCAGAGGGTAGAAGGGCAACATAATCGGGGTCTCCCCCGTTAAGAACGACATTCATGGCAACAATATCAACAGGAGCATAGATAACAAAAGAGGCCGTTGGATCAGTGCAGCTCTCTTGTAAAATCAGCATGTTGCTCTGGCTTGAATTGGCACTCTGTAGGCACTAATGAATCGTTAATTACTGAAAGGGGAACATTAACATTATATTTAAAACAATAATACTACTCAATATATGTTACCGACTTACGTTCACTCTTAGTAAAGACACACAATTTCCTGTATCCCGGCCGTTTGCAATGTGTGCCATTTCTTGGACAACTCCGCCATTTGACAGAATATCCCACTGCAATTATGAGAAATTAATTTTGATAGAAATTTACTAAAGACTATGAGATTGTTTTTGAGGCAAAAATCTTACTATCATTTCATTTATAATCATTGGCATGAGAGAAATGGTACAAAACAGATTTAAGAATGATACAACATATATTCAAATTCCATATTGGTCAGGCACATTAAAAATAATCCAAATAAAATACACCTTAATTAGCCAGGAAATAAAGCAGCCAGTATGCAAACAAATCTAGTTAATATCAATTTTAAATTTTAAATTGTTAATAGACCAAGTCAAAATAAGGTACCCGTAAAGCATAACATAAGATCTTATTAAGAAAAAAACACTTATTAAGAAAGAAAAATGATATTTGATCACCAACAAACACTATCATAATCGAAACGGCAGCACCATATAGCATGAACAATACTGTCATTTTGTGTGTTACAGTGATACTGTAACATAAATAGTATTCTATTTTCTGTGGTGATGGTGTTCAAATATCAGTCTTCATTAAAAGATAATACTAATAAAAATATTAAAAACCAATGCTTCAAGATCAAGCTCCTATACCTCACTTCTGGTGTTCTCATCACGAAGAAAATCAAAAACTCGTTTTGGTGGAACAGGAAGCCAGAAGGAGGTTGCAGCACTTAGTACAATGCCAGGAGGTCTGCCTGGGTCATCTACGCTCTTTCTAGTCATGACTCTTACATCATCAGCTCCAGTTCCAGATAATGTCGTCCACGTATGAGCAGTTGAAGCACTCACTCCAGCGCAAAAGCTTATTACCATTCTTTCAGCGAGCTTCAGCATACTCTTCCTCCCATCTTGATTTGTTATCACTGAAGAATAACATCAATTGTAACTTATTACATCATATGCTAGCTGAACACGTTAAGATATAAAGATATGATTAACTTATGTTAGTGATGATTAATTTTTCATTGATAACTCAATTAGAAGAGAAAATGAAATTTGTGACAATACCACCAACTTCTACAGTTGGAATATTGGTTGCCATGACACTTGCAAGTCTTTCACATTGTCGATCTAGGGTAGCAACCCAGCGTTTTGCCCCAAATGCATTGCCAGTGCTAACTAGCTGCTTGTATAGATTATGTACACCCCTATCATCAACCTCAACATGCTCAACCCATGTAACCTAGTGCATTAAAGGTAATAAAAACGTAAAATGTGAGTAGATGTACCAAAATCAAATATCAGTAGAACTTTAAATTGTCATTTAATTCTGTCCCAAAATAATAATATTCTCAAAACTGTTTACCTTGGAGTATCCATTGGGCATTTCTTGGATTAAACATCCTGATGGCCTTCTCCGGCATCTAACTGCAGGACTGGGGCGTAAGTTGTCCAAGGAGACATCAACTACAGCCCAAGTTCCTTCTCCATGTTGCTTACAGTATCTCACATAGTAACTCTCACGAGTTGGAACTAGTGGCGAAGGGACTTGAAATTCTGCAGTCATCTGGAAAATCAAAGATTTAAAACAATTTAAGAAGCATTAATTGGTTCCAAAAGACTCATTTTATATGTATGGCTCATATCTTTCAGCTATGTAAGTCATTAGAGGGTTTGCAATTAATCGTCTTCATTTCATATTAAAGTACAAAATTAAATGTATAGGTGTATAATAAGATGCATAAAATTGATTTTTTTTTTTCTAAATTGTTATCAAAGTGATGGGAAAAAAGGTATAATTTATATATTACCACTTGTAAGGCTCCATTGTAATTCCCTGCAACGCCTGTTGATAATACCTCTAGAGTCATAGCTCTAGAAACAATGCCAGAAAACACAGTTGACCACTGATTCTGAATATCAAAAAATTAAGATTATAGGTCAAACATTAGTTTTCATCATAGTCTATTGTACTAATAATAGAAACCCTAACAGATAGAAGACATTAATTTATCTCACCACATCCATTAGAATTTCAACAAGGCTAATGTGGTTCATGATAACAACGGCAGTTTCTCGAGAAGCCTCGCATTTGAATCCAGTTGGTTTAGGTCCGATTCCCCGAGGAAAAGTCCTAACGTATTCATCTTCGTTTAGTACAGCCGCCGTGCCATCAAGGCTAGTCATCCATAGAGGTTCACCCATCTGAGCCATTCTGATAAGTTCTTCCATGGCTGCAACTGCGAGCTCAATTATCATAGGTTTATCAGCCTCAGTCGGGGCACTGATTGACCTAAGAAGATCAGCAGCTCCATACATCTCACCGCCTCCAATGCCTGGCTGAGCACCAAAATTACCAACAGCCAGTTCAAGGGGACGAGAAGGTACCGGTGGAGAGAGAAGCGGGTAGTTAACCACAGGCTTGCCAACATACTTTGCCGCAATTGCTGAGATGCGATCAATCTGAATATCGAACAAACAAACACAATTGGATGATTCTTTTATTACTAAATATTATTTGGAAGAAATAAAATAAGTTAATTATCATATATAACAATAAGTTAATTATCATATATAACTGTCCCATTTTCTTGTCGTACCTCTTCTCTTAATCGAGCATTTTCAAGTCTCAAGTGATGTTCATCAAAAGACATCTCTCCTATAGCAGTAGGGCCTCCACAATTGGGACATGAGGCATTGCTAAGAGCTTCTCTGTACCTCATATTGTCAGCCCTAAGCTTTTCATTCTCGGTTCGAAGCTGTGTGTTCTCATGGCGCTCATGTTGGGTCTGTTTAAAGAGTCAAGAATGTCTTAGAGGTTGATTAGCAACCGAAACAAACCAAACATTCCGGCTGAGAAGGAAAGAGATATTACAACGGCTCCCTTGATCAAATAATATGTCCAAATAAAACCGTAAATAGAGCTTTAATTAGACTACCTTCATTTGAGTGCGCTTGTTTTGGAACCAGAATTTGACTTGCAAAGGCTCTAACCCTAATTCACGGCTCAACTCTTTCCTTTGCTTGTCATCTGGGTGTGGACACTCTTTGAAGAAACTAATAATACGAAAAAGATAATCGAAACCAAAGAAAAGAAAGAGAGTTCAAGAAAATAAGGAAAAAAATAATAATATGCTTACAAAAATATGTTCAATTAACTACCAATATTGAACTTACGCTTCCATTTCTTGGATCTGGTGCTGAGTGTGGCGGTGATATCGCTTCTTCTTATTAGGACGCTGTTCTTGGTCATCACCTGAAGCGCCTTCATGATTTTCGCTTCCAGATTTAGTACTGTCGAATTCTTCTTCTCTTAAACGTGCCATTTCGCTTTCAGATGTGTTTTGGGTCATGTCTAGAGGATGAAGCTGCCCTTCCATCATGTTTGTTGGCTGGAACATTTCTACAGATCTTTAAGATTCCGAAGCTTATGGTTTTTCAATCTAACAACAGAATTTGGAAATTTAATTCCACTCAAAAAATAAATGGAAAACCAATGTCTCCTAACACATCCAAAACAAAATTAAAAAAATGTATGAGTTTATGATGAGAAGAAGCTTTGCCAGGACTAAATTCAAGGGAAAAAGGGGGGGGGGGGGGGGGGGAACTATTTCGTTTTTGTGAAAGAGAAAGAACCACAGTTTAAGAAGATATATACTACTACTACATCGGAAAGTGAAATAGAAGCTGTGAAGTCAGATTTTATAAGAGATGACTTTTCTTTTTTCTCTCTGTGTATGACTGTGCAGAGCAAAAGACTTTACGCGTTTTGCAAATATCGAGAACGATTTTGCTTGAAATAGAAAATTAGTCCCACTAAAGCCAGATCACTGCCGTAATCCAACTTTTTAAAGTCCTCTTTTTTAAAAATAAAGTTGAAGACAATGATAAGATGATTCAGGATTCACAAATCTAAAATCCCGGCAGCAGAATATGTCGACAATCACATAATTAAAAGGTCTTTGCAAAAAAACATGGATTCAAAAGAGCAGAAACACAAGGAAAACTCAAAACTCGATCAAGTCCTGACCTGACTGAGGGTGAGTCCTGAGGATGATCCAAGTCCACCAACATTCCCGTTACGACCGATCGTCGACGGCATGTTTCTTGCCGGAATCATTACTCCGGTTGGCATGTTTTCAGTCTAGCCACTCAGTGTGTCCTTGATTTTGGGGGAGCTTGATAAAGAAATTAGGGCAGATAAGTTTGGTTTAAATTCGCAGCTGTATATTGTGTTTTGTGCAAAACCAAATGCTGATGAGAGATGATTATACCATGTGCAGAAAAAAAAAATGCAAAAACTGAGCTGACTAAGGTTTCTTTGTCCGTTGAAAAGAAAACCTATTTGATTTTTAACGTGCCAATGCACGGGAAAGAGAATATTAATAGATAGATAAAAAGAGTTGACAAATTTGATACGGCCCTTTGACAAACAAAGCCAAAAAAATAATAATAAAAAAAATCCTGTTTCAAAATCTAAATAACGCACAACGAAGATCACGGAGAATCCAACTATGCTTTCTCTGTCTATCACAAAACCGGCGTTTCCTTTCCTTATACTACTGACTTTAGCTCTATCTGCAGCACAAAGACCAAATAAAAACGTAAAAGCATAAGAGATTCTCAAATTAAACACCCTTTGGATGCCCTAGCCAAGAGAATGGTTTAGATCTGTTTTAAGGTACCTTTGTTGCTTGTAAAGCTACTGCGTTAAGGGTTTTAAATTGGTTTTTGTGGTGGGTTTGATGATTGAGCTTTTATGAGAAGTGCTAGCTTATGTGGTTTTTTAGAGAAATTAGGGTAAAAGGCTAGAGAAATAGAGAGAGAAAAGAGAAAAAAAAAGTGAGAAAAGGAACAGGAAAAGTGAAGAAGAAGAAGATGAAGAAATTATCAATGGAGGAAATGGATAGAGGGGAACAGATGGAGAAAAATGTGGCAGCGAGGAGTTATTGCAGAGCGTATAGAGAGGGTGCAATTGCATTTAATGGTGGACACTGGAGAGGTGTAATTACTATGAGAGGGAGAGAGAAAGATAAAGAGCTAGCATTTGGTGTTTTATTTTTTTTATTAATTTATGAGAGCGTATGGTGCAACGAATGACGGCTACCAAACTCCATAATTTTGATTTATCCCCTTCATTACACCACCTTAATTTCTACTACCTTCATTTCACTTTTATGTTTATTTTGCATTCTTTCAGAATATGAGCGGACGCATTGAAACTTTCTTATTGGGTGGATGAATGTGAATTTATGAATAATGTTGAGTAATGTGTCCCAAGTAAATTCTCGTATGAACAACTTATCTTTTGATAATGGCTTTGATTTTGTAAAAGATTCAATAGTAATGATACATGTAAAACAAAACAAAGAAAAAATGATTTACCAATTAATTATGTTTTAATTGCTGGTATATATAGACAAGAAAAACTATGAAATTATGCATGTAATGAACACGGATCGGTTCTTCATTAACACAACATATAATAGAATATATGAATTTAATATATTGTAGAAAATACGAATCTTTATTTTTTGAACAACTTACCTGCTATCAGTAATAAAACTTAATCAAGAACCCAAAAAAAAGGGCCAAGTACCATTAATCTCACATACACTACAAAATTTCTTGGCACGAATTAACGTTGTTTCTTAATTTTTTAATCGATTTTTTCTTTTCTTCCCCTAAATGAGTCCCATGTATTCTGCCCATCCATACAACATATTGTATAAGCTCTTTTTATTTTAGACGTTGCTCATAGTCACTATGGCTATCTCTAACCTTTGTTTCAAAAAGTTTAGAAATTTGAACTCATTGACAATAATAATACATGTTTAGTGAAACTATATATTAACTTAAAAAAATTGTACACTATGATCTTCCAATTTTTTTAATATTATTATAATTATTTATTAATCATTAATCTTACCTGAAAGTAAACTCTTATAGACTGTACTTTGCAATTCAATATGTAAATTAAATCCTTTTTGTAATGACATTTGAACACACGCACGCATTCAAACAAAATGTAAAGCGTTATTACAATACTGATCAAAGTGCGGCCTGTTGGTTTCAAAATCCTATTCAAGCATAAGTATTTAAAACTTTTCAAATACTTATTTTAATTTCCTAATTAATTTCGTGATATAATAGTTCATTCCCTCACTAATAGATAGATTATATGGGAAACTCTATCATCTTATATTATTTGACATGACTGACAATAATATGATCCACAACTAAACTTTAGATGATAGTATTTAACATCATTTTAATTCATAAAAGACTTCACAAGTTTCTATCCTACGTTATTCATTGGATCATGACTTTCATCAAACTGAAAATGCAAAGCCGATTATATACAACTCCATTTTACTCCAAAAACTAAACAACTATTGAGAAAAAAAGTGATAAAAAAATTAAAATATCATGTCATTTGGATTTGAAATGTCGAAACAGAAAAAGAAAATGCCGCATGTGATGGCAATACATGCAATTGTGCTTGTACTTAATTTGTATATTCTTCTCTCAATGCAACATTGTCTTGTAATCACTTTAGGGCTCCATTAAATATAAAATGCAAATACAAATTTATGAATTAAATGAACCTGAGAACATTGAACTTTAAATGTTGATTTTGATATGAATTTTGGTCTGCCAAGTAATATATATTATTAAAATCAAATGTCACTTATTATAGAGAAGGAAACAAATTTGAAGGATACGCCATAATCATAATTGTTTCAAATGTTAAGCATTTATTATTGTGAAGAGGGTGCTATGAAATAAATACATCTTGAGGAACACTTGGCTGTCACGCTACATAATGACAGCCCCAATAACGACCTTGAAATTCTTAGAATATGCTATAATTTTTATTGACCATTCCATCATTCGGAGACCTAATAATCAATCCTAAGTCTATCTTTGTTTCAAAATGTTGAAATGACGACATATTAGGAGAAAAAGAAAGGATGTAATTTTTGAACATATGAAAGAATACACACACACACACATATACATACATTACATACATGCATATGTTACCAAGAAAGATGACGAGTTGAATTTAATTTCAGGGTGAGTTACTCTCCTTGGACAAGCTTACCGAGCACATTTTCAATGTGAAAAATAATTTAAGTAGAGCAAAATTTGTGAATTGATAAGTGAAATGATGGCGTGAATCGATTATAGCATCAAATTAACTTGTAGGTAATAATTAAATTAACAGAAGATTTTTTTAATATCTATATTACTAGTTTACTAATAACTATATATAATTATCATAACGTACTCAAGACATACATAAATTCATCACTTTCCTTGTCTAAATTTTATATTTCGTTATTTACTTGACACGAGGCATTGTTTATTACATCAATCTCCAGGCTATCAACGAAGGTGCAATTTGCACAGTTGTTCCCTAATTAGTGATATTTTTTTCCATGTAAAATAGTTTGATAACCATCAATAACATTAGCTAATAAGTCATGCACGCCACACAATCTTCCCTTTCACGAAAATATTGCCAAATAAACCATACTTTCCAAACATGGCATTGCCAAATTGCCTCTTAAACCAATCGGTTGCATACTCGTGGTTAAAACTTAAATGACCTTATCAAGTCCTTACTCATCAACTTAAATTTTCGATATTACTATATAATTTTTCATCAAGTGTCCAAATCTAATTTAATGGATTGAGAGGTCTTGCATTCGAATCCTACCTGGATTCATAGAATTTTATTATAATTTTAAAAAAAAAGTAATTTATTCACATTTTACCGAGTCAATAAGCAACTAGGGTTTTAAGTGAGGATGGGCATTTGTTGGATGCTAGGGTTTGTTACAAACAATGGTATAATAGATGTTTGAGGGGGGGCCTATGGTGAGGTGAGCTACCCATTGAGCCCAAACAAGCCATTTTCCATCTCTTGCCTTTGTTTACAAATTACACCATATCTCTCTTCTTGTGTCTTGCCATTAATTGTGAGTCTGAGCACACACAGACTCCGCATGGCGAGGGCCATTTACTACGTTCATGCCACTCTCGCAGTCTCTCTTATGATTCTTTATCACGTACTTTTTACCAATATTATTTTATTTTTCGGTCTATTATAATATCACATTAAAAATCATTGTTTCATAAATCTTGAAAAAAAAAATCAAAATCAAAAGTAAAAGCTTCCCGTTGAAGGTATCTTCACGCGCCTTCTAGTTTACTGTGTACCTTTTACTTTGGACCAGCGCAGGTCCAGGATGATAGAATATGGATGAAAACTGAGTCAATTCCGTAACGCGGGGCTGTGGGTCCCTCTTAAATTTAATGTCGTCACACGTCAGGGACGTGTGATGGAGCGTTGACAGAGCGCGTGTGAGATACCAATCGGTCTTTTATTCTCTTTTTGTCTTATGTAAACGTTTGTGAAACGCTGCGTGATAAGTGAAAAATGCCAAAACATGGGCATGTCTACAGTTCCTTGTGGGGAAATTTAGGTCGGTCTGTCTTATGGGGCTAAAACTCAGCTTAATTTTGTTTCTTTACACCAAGAAAGTAAAGTAAATAAATAAATTCTTTCTCCCATACATCAATGACAAAGAATCCATTATATAGATAAAAGTTAACTTCAAAAATAGTAAGAAGAAAACAATACTTTAGCTTCTTTCCAAAATGAAGAATATCTCTAATTTTATACTTGATTCTCAAAATATTTTTTGTATAAATATTACAATATTCATGATTAGGAATCTATGGGAATTTTATGTTTGATTCTCATTTTTTTCATTTTAATATTACAATATTATAACAATTCATATATTTGGGGTCCAACGAGAAGGTAAAGAATTGTGAAACAAATCTTTTCTATATATATTATAGATAAAGAGATTCGAACTCCTATCTATACAATGATTTACCATACAATAAATAAATTTTTCTAAGTTATTATTACATTGTTTATTAAGTTTGCAGACCGATTTTGTAGTATATATATTTTTAAAGAATTTACATTTGCTTTTAGATTTTCTTTTGAAGCAAATACCTCATATTTAAAGACGAAACAACATCGTGACAATAGTATTTTCAGATTATCATATTCTATAGTCTAGTCGTGGCAAATAATTAAAACTTATTATATATATATATATATATATATATATATATATATATATATATATATATATATATATATATATATATATGCATATATTTTAATCCGGCAAGGATACTAATAACACAAAAAAGAACAATGTTCAATATATTAAAATATTTTTTAATAGTTTATTGACATTCTCATTTTAATAAAATAAAGATATTATTGGTCCAGAACTGTATATGATGATGGCAATGGTACCATCGGCTAAGGATTTGCCATTAAATTAAAAGTCGCAAGAAATTTAAATTACCAAACTCGCTCCAGGTTTTTATTTTAAAAAAAAATCCGTCCACTGTAGGTTTTAACAATTACCAAACTCACCCACAATCTGCAACCGACTTTTTCGTAGGTTTTCTCATTTAAAATCACAAATATTAAAAAAATATTTTTAATAATATAGGAAAACCTTATATTATATAATTCAAGGTATAAATTTATAATAATAGCCTAAAAAACTGCATAAAATATTTAATTATAGATTTTATCAATGTAAACAACAAATTAAAATTTCAACGTTAAAAAAAATACATGAAATATATTTAAACTAACACAAAATATTTTTGTTATAGGCAAATCATCATCACTAATATCAATGCCTTACTTCATCTTTTAATCAATATGCAAGTATTGTCAAAAATATTAACAAGTAAATTTTATACAATTATCATCAACAATAAATTAAACGAATAAAAACCTAAGTTTACTAAACAATCGTTAGGTTCAACTCATTTAAGCAAAACAATCAAATAAACATAAAATATTGGTAATATTAAACTTGAAAATTATAAAATTTCTATTTAGTAAAAGCTTGTTAGGTCGGGTTTAAGAATTAGGAAAGTTAACTTACATATGTTTATGATTAATTTTTTTAATGCAATTTTTGTGATTAAAGTTAAAAACATAAATAACTAAAATAAAAAATGTGGATTGGTGGATTCGTGCGTGGAAATCAAATATATTTTTTCTCAATATCAAATCTATCCGCAACTCATTGTGGAGTTAAATTTAAAACACTAAACCCATCTGCATCTATAAAATTACACACAGCATGGATTTTTGCATGTAAGTTTAGGCGAATTTATAAATTCACAGTTAATTTTGCTATCTCTCTCTTTATGTGTGTGTATATATATATATATATATATATATATATATCTTTGTGTGCGTGTGTGGTCATTTTTTAGTATAAACACCCTTATTTTTATTTTGCGAACATATTATTAAGTCATATTATTTAATAAAATTAGTGCAGAACTCTGTTATATCACACGCATTTACAGCTTGTCCGTATTAAAAAATTAAAGAGAAATAATGACTATATAAATATATATCCACACACGCACGTTGACTTTGGTCATAAATTTCGTATGCGGGATCATCAATTAATCGCAATGAAAGTAGTCGAGTGGGGACCAGTTAGAATGAAAAAACACGTAAGCCGAGGATGACAGTGCTTTTGGGCCTTGACCGTGACCAATGTGGCCGAACCTTTGTCAACTGTCACAGGGTCCACGCCTCCTAACTAATAACATCCTAATTGTGACGTCTTATTATTTTATTTTATAATTCTATAAAAAGAAGTAACCTTTTTGAAATTTGTAGCAGAGCTCGTACCCCATGTGATGGCAGCTCCCATAATGCAGAATGGGGCCTACTATTCAATGGTTGATGGATCCCGTAGCTGCTCTTTTTTGCGCATGATGAAGAAATCACAGCCCTTTCGATTCTGTCGGGGCAGCTCCCATCAGACGGCCCACTACCACTAGGCTTTGATAATACAATAAGCGGTTCGTTGCCTAACACATTTCACTATGCAAACCACATACAGGTGGACATTTCATGCAATTACAATGGCTCACTTATTATTATTATTATTATTTTGAAGGGTTATTTTTGTCGTATCAGGCATATGCATAATGAAATTTTTCTTAAGTGTGATACTTAAACGTTTTAGAATACTTTTAGACTAGAGGATAGTAAATTAGAATATGCCTATTAAATTACAGCTATATAGCCAACTTAATATTTTTTAAAAAGTGAATATTGTGTACGTTCGATCTAGAGAATGGCTATTTTATTTATGAGTAAAACAATATTTATAATCTCTTGTATAAATTATTTTTCTATAATTGATGAAGAATTATATTATTGATCGAGTGAAACTATAATAATAATAAAAATAAATTATATAGATTACGTGGTGTTTGAATTTCAACTAATTATGTTATGCTATATTAGTTTGTATACAAATAATTTATAAACGAATCTATAGATGTATCATTGCAGTTAATTAATTAATTTATTTTTAAAGATAGGCCAATGTAGTTATTTTTAAAGATAGGACTTGTGTAGAATTTAAATGATGTAGGGTAACTGTATATTACAAGCGGGGTATTTTTCGGAATAACTTAAGATACAAGTGTATGTTTTCGATGTATAATATATTATTTCAAAAGGGGTATTTTTCGGAATAACTTAAGATACAAGTGTATGTTTTCGATGTATAATATATTATTTCAAAGTTGGTGATGAGACGAATCTAAACCAGATTATGCCATTTTGCCCCGGGGTTGAGCCAAAAATTCCTCTTTTTCCTTGGTCAATTCTTAGTTTTAAGATTTTTTCCCATTTTTTCTGATTTTTCTAAAATTTTTATCTTTTTTTGTCTAAAACTCGAATTTTATCATGTTTGTTTTCCTTTTCTTAGTTTGATTAGGAGAATTTTATTATCATATTATATTTCGAATTTACCTACTTTAATAAATTCGGGACATTTAAACTTATTATAAAAAAACTTAAAACCTTAATTTTATTCATTCAGATTTTTCAACAAAATTTATCAGTATTCAAAATCCTTTATTTCTTGATTCAACCTACTTCAACGTTTCCGTTTTGTCACTAACTTAGTTTTTTAACTTTTCTGGGATATGCAAAAATTTGTTTTATGTTGAATGTGTGTATCCACCGAGCCAACAGTTTATTTATTTATTTTTTTTCAGTCATAAAAGCATACAAAAGTGTGAACTTCGATTCTTTTTCTTTTCTTTAACGATAAAGGATTTTAATGGTGCAACTGACCACAAACATCATTGTCGGCTTTCGTCATAACTAGTACTCGATATCTTTGGATGTTTCGAAATGTTGATGTGAAATCAAAAAATGCTCTATCATAGCACTTTTAATTCTCATGTTCATATACATCCTACATATCCGAGACCACTTCCTATAAGTCTATGTATGATCCATTTTCGGAGACAAAATATACTTTCATACTCGAGAATAATAATTAAGCAAAATTAATATCAATCCAAGGTTTATATTTTTTCATACTCTGCATTTCTTTAGTGACATATGTCGTTTTAAAAATTAGAAAAAGAAATCTGATATAGTAGACAATTGAATTAATAAATCATAGGTGGGTAAGTGGGATACTAATATTGGAGAGAAATAAAAGAAGAGAATGTAAGCATGTCTCACTCCACCAATTTAGGAATAAGACCCTTTTGTGCTATGTGGTGCCATTTACACCATTGATGTGTCATTTTCTTTTGCAACCGCGCAAGTTATATTACCTGAATTTGCACTTCTTTATTTATTTCTTTTTAGTATCACAACTTGTGACCATAAATTCCTTGCCTGTCCTTCAATTTGTTTTATTTATTAAAGGAATGACTTTCTGGTGATTATATATAAACTTGAATAAAAGAATTGAAATTCTTGTACTTAGCAATGAGAGAATTTATTGCTCTCGTGATAATTTGGTTTCTAAACTTTTAAGAAAAAATAAATAACTTAAGAAAAACTTCTGTGCGTGTTGTTGTAAATCTCAGTGATAAATTTATAGTTAATATTATATTTCCTGGTGATTTTTTAATAGAGATCAAAATGGTTATTGGGTTTATTTTTTTCTTTTTTTAAATATTATAGTTTTTTCCAAGGTAGA
Source organism: Citrus glauca (assembly GCA_029633175.1). NCBI lineage: Eukaryota > Viridiplantae > Streptophyta > Magnoliopsida > Sapindales > Rutaceae > Citrus > Citrus glauca. The sequence continues at coordinate 24,821,037 of JAQOOD010000002.1, read as the reverse complement.
GATGGGCAATATTCAATTTATTTTTTTAGCTCCAAGTGATTATTTAAATATAATTATTTAAAAATCACTCAGTCAAATTTAGAATTATAAACCATCAAGACTATTAAAGCCGAGAGGTCAAAATAACTAATCTCTCTCTCTTTTAACATTACAAGGCAAATCTATTAATATTTACAATCTTTTATATCAACTCCGTATCAACATTTCATATGAAATCTCCAAGATCAATTTTATGGTACAAAGTCCGAATATTTAAATTTAAAATCAGTTGAATTTTCTTTCATGTAGTGTAAAAAAAAAAAAAAACCATTCCCACCCCATTAGTGAACGTAGCTCCTAGCAAGCCCAACTTAGCCATTGTTTCGTCATTTTTAGGTTATACTATGTGTATTAGATGTCTCCCAAAAGATTTACGGTCTGAAGCCTGATATAGATTGAGAATAGATGTGACAAAAATAAATAAATAGATAAAGAAAAAACCATAATAAAGAATGGAGTGCTTAAATTAAGTTATGTCAAACTGAGAGTTAATAACCAGTGGGACCAGTGGACCCTAGAGAAGGAAAGGCCAGCGTCTGTCATGGGGTCTATCGTTGCTTTCATGGCCTTGAGGGCAAGGGCACAACTTGCTCTCATAAGTCATAAATTGACCTAAAAACATTTACAAGCACAAAGGATCTCCCTTGAAGAAGTCATATTAAATAGACGAAAAATGAAAAAGGTAAAGAAGCCAGTTCGAATCTTTATACCAGGTGATAGGAAGAAAAAAGACAAATAAAAAACAAGCCAGTTCAAATCTTTATACAAAGTCATAGAAATAAAAAAAGAAAAAGAAGCCAGCTCAAAATCTTAATACAAGGTCATAGCTTCAAGTCAAGTTATGACTCTACTTCTTTGGCAGCCCCCACCGTCGACATTGTCTGTTTCTGACTTCTTTTCACTTCACTTTTTCTAGACCTAGCAGTGGCCAAGATTAATATTTACAATCTATTTATTTATTTATTTATTTTTGTCATATCTATTCTCAATCTATATTAGGCTTCAGACCGTAAATCTTTTGGGAGACATCTAATACACATAGTATAACCTAAAAATGAAGAAACAATGGCTAAGTTGGGCTTGCTAGGAGCTATGTACACTAATGGGGTGGGAATGGTTTTTTTTTTTTTTTACACTACATGAAAGAAAATTCAACTGATTTTAAATTTAAATATTCGGACTTTGTATCATAAAATTGATCTTGGAGATTTCATATGAAATGTTGATACGGAGTTGATATAAAAGATTGTAAATATTAATAGATTTGAACTGTCAATTTAATAAAAATTGACAACGCTAATAAAGTTAATCTATTATTAAATTGGCAAAGTCAATAAAGCTAATCTACGTATAGATTTATTTAAGCTTCAGCTTATCTTATATACTAACCTGATGGAGTTTATCTTATGCACTAACCTGATGGTGTTCGATGATTTCAGTCTCTCTCTTAATATTAAACCAAGATGAAATTGCTACAACTATTATACCTAAGTGAATTATATATAAGAGATGAAGCTCACAAGTTGGTGATATTATTATTTAGCGAAATTTATAAGTCCCATTTATCATAACTCAGAAAGAAAACGTTCGATTGATATCGTTGCTACACATGGATTCATATGGAAGAAAAATATTACATACAATGAATCTTAAAGATATAAATTTATTTAATATTGAGCTTATTCAATTGGTTATTATTTGAATAAAAGGTCGATCTTCGCAAATTTGTTACTTTATCTATCCAAACAACTAACAGTTGGTGGAGATTGATCCGCTCGAGATTAGAAGATGTCTTTAGTAATTTACATAGTTATTGCGCATCACTATGAAGGAATTTCAAGTGCCCATACTTATTCTCTAAACATCAACGAATTTACTATGGTTTAATTGGTTATTTATTGTAACAAATCACTGTATATAAATCTTTTTTTATGTGGTTATGTAATTATGCTATGTATTAGGGCTGATGGGGATTTGCAATTGTGCAATGGATTCGGCTTTAATGAAATTAATCCCATATACTTGTTTCAATGTTATATATATTGTATTGAATGGATTTGTTTCCCTGTTTACCAATAGTTAGCTCAGACAGTTAGTTATCATAATGTAAGTATGTAACATTAAATAAAAATTTTAGTATAAACTTCGGATGCGTAATTATAAAAACCTCGATGTAAATAAATTATTGAACTCTTTTTCATACAGTTATTTAATGTAATCATTAAAACTTGGGGAGAAAACATACAATAAAATGAAAGAAAGCCTTAGAAGAAGATTAAATGCAATTTTTGTCAAATAAATAGATCATAGTAAAATTTATTATTTTCAATGAACATTGGAATCTAATGACCTTAAATGTGAAGAAAGACTTCTTTAAATGTATTTTCCTAGAAGATAGTTGTTTTTGGTGAATGACTTAATTATGAAATTGATTTTCATCACTTCATTTAGTTGGTGTGGGAGACAAGAATTGTTCATACCCTGCAAGTATCACTTGAGTCTTAATTGAGTTCGGGATTCTTACATTAAATTGCAAACGCCTATACACTTTTCAAGTTTTAGCAGACATAAATATAACTTATATCACAACAGCCTCAAGGCCATAAATAGAATACACAAACTACTGATCAGCAAACGTGAAATATATATATATTCTTCTTTTTTATTGGCTTTTTTTTTCTACTACACCCACTAAAAATAATAAAAGGAGAATATTTTATTATTTCTTCATTATAGCCCTTCTTATTAGCTGTTGGGAAAATATACTCTTTAAAAGCATATGTGTTTATTTAATTTTAATAAATAATTTTTCTAATTAATAAAATAAATGAGGTATTTTATTCAAGTATTTGCTTTAATATTTTGAGTAAAGTCCATTTAATCATATTATATGTATTCATGTGATCACCATGTGGATTTACGGAAGACATAAATATAAGTTATCTTATGATAAATAAATTAAGTTCACAGTTGATAAATAAAGTTGGACACTTTATTTAGGTATATGTTGTAATAAATTTATTGAATAATTTGTCTTGATCATGTATGAATTTATTAATGTAGTAGATCACATATAAGATTTAAGTAACTTTGTAATAACTATCACACTTATTCAATCTCATAGATGAATTTATTAATGTAGTACGACATTAAACTGGATCACATATGAGATTTAAGTAACTTTGTAGTAACTATCACACTTATTAAATCTCATAGGCATTGATTTTACTGTAATCTTTATCTTAAGTTAGTTATAATTTCATGATTGTAATTGTTATTCCATTTGAGTTATCAATGGGCACGACACACACTTATAGTCAAGACTATCCTATATCTTGGTATGAGCAATTATGAGTATTGAAGTTATAGATTAACAATATAGAATTTTTACAAAACATCTCTTGATGAGTTTTCGACACTTGATCATAGAATTCTCTGGCCAAAGTATGTCAATATATTTCGTATATTGAAAATTATCATTAGAGAAAACCAGTAAGTATCAAGAAACAAGATGTTATTAAATTGATTGAATAATTGAGATATCAATTTAATTAACGATGTGGTACAAATGATTATGCAGTAAAGAGATCAATTTGGCTTTGGATGAATTATTATTCAAGTATACAATTATGGAGGTCAGTTCCAATCTTATAGTGGAGTAGAGTTAGAATTAAATTATTAGATTTGTTCATTTATTGTAGCTACTATTGTATGTTTCCAAATGATCCTTGGGTTAGCCCATTTAATTGATTGCACCACTACTGGACCTAAAAATAAGAAAACTGGCATATTACGTGATAAACCTAATTATAATATTTGTTAAAACCTTATGTGTTATATTCATGTGTAAATGATGTCTTGTGTTATTTTACAAGATGGGCCCAAAGTAGTTACACATCTCCACTTTCAGGTAAGTGAAGAGATAATATTAAATTTAAAATATTTATTATTTTGAATTATAATAAAGGATAATGCATATTTAAGGTTTTACAAGGGATATTATATAAGTGTATTTTTCTTAAGAAAAAAAGATACTGAATAAAAATACACGTTTTGAGAAAAACACTGTAAAAGAATCCAATTGTTTTGGAAGTAGTGAAAATGAAAGCCCCCACATCAAGTGATGATCAAATTTGAGTCATAGACTGGAAGATTATTTGGTGACGAATCGTGATCTAACAGCAGTGGTGGTGATTGATTGTAATCTAATGGGATTGGTGGTAACGGATCATGATCAGAAAGTCTAGATTACTTCAGCAGAAAAGCGAAGTCAGATTGTCAAGGTATAATTTTCTATATTATGGATTCTTTTGTATTGTATGAAGTCAGTACTAAAAATTTTTATGAGAAAAACTTATTTTTTGACCAACATGAGCATCTTTCAATTTTAGTGAAAAAATTTTGCAACCTACTTTAATTTTAATTTTCTCCATTGTGGTTCTTGTCAGGCGTTGAATCAAAATCTTGGTTCCATCAATGGAGAACTAATTGGTCGCAATCATTTAATTTTTAATTGAGAAATAGATTCTTAGAGTATCACCAAGAAACTCTTCAAATACTTATTTACTTATCTATGAGATAAATTAAAAAGTGAATAAATAAACTCTCCTCAAAAAGACTTTTTAAATAGATCAAGTTAATATTATTTTATTCAAATATTTCTCTCCACATAATTTCCTCTTTTTTTCTTCCTCAACAAATTTTATTACCCTACATTTTTATCACTTTCTCTCCAATAAAAATAATATAATTTAATAAATAAGGGAGAAATTCAATAGACAATTTTAAAAAAGAGAAAAATATTTTAGTTAAAGAATTTTAATTAAAATATATTTTAAATCTTTAATATTAATATAATTTTTTAAATAAAAAATAAAATCTTAAAAAGATCTATTTAGCGCACTCTTCCCATTCGTTTCCGCACATGAGATACAGTTTCAATGGAGTAATTGCTCGGCCTATACACACTTTTCAAGTCTAAATGATCAGACAGCCTTACTGCACAAGTAAGTGATCAGGTAACAGGAAAAGAATATTATCAGGCCCATTGGGCGCGTTATAAGAGTTTAGCTATTGGCAATTCGGCAACATCTAAAACTCTGATACAACTCTTCTTAAAAATCTTCATTAAAATAATTTAAAAAATTCATTATTCGTGAGGACACCTTTATTCTCTGAAAACTATCCTTAATTCAACCTCTTTCCAGTCAAAAACATTTCTTCCTTTATGAACAATTTCTTTTTAGTTTTTAGTTTGCTCTTTCCTATAAAATTCCTTCAAGTAATATCCTTTTGAGTAAAATTCTGTGCATGTTTCTTGTAAATTTAAATGACAGTTTTATGGTTAATATTATAATTCGGGTTGATTTTTTTAGTAGAGATCATAATAACTAGTTGGACTTATTTTTTGTGTTTTTTATTTTCAATATTATAATTTCTTCAAAGGAAGATATTAGAAAATTACACTATCCAAATTAATTTTTTAGGTCTCAAGTGGTTAGTTAAATAAAAAAACTTAAAAATCATTTGATTAAATTCTTGTTAGTAGTATGTTATAATGTTATTTTAAATGTTACAATATCAAATATACTTAAATATAATAATATTTAGAATTATAGGTCCACCAAGAATGTCAAAATAGAAAGGTTAAAATAGGTAGCCTTTTTTTAAAATAACAAATTACAATTAAAACATACTGATATTTATAATCCTAAACTCACTACATTCTTTTATATCAACAATGTGTTGATATTTCATATGAAATCTCTAAGATCTATTTTATGATGGGGAAGTCTAAATATTTAATGTTAGAGAAAGTTTAGTCTTCTTATAAGTACTTAAAATATCAACCTCACCCAACTAATGTACATAGAATTCATAGATTGCTGTAGCATGGTTAAAGCATGCATTGATATTTAATGTAAAGCATATATGATAATTAATGTAAAGCACGCATTGATACTAATGTAAAGTATGCCTTAGAATAAATGCAAATGAAGAAATGAAGCCTATAAATAGCAAGCTTACAATTCATTCAAGCATCGATTCTTTTAGTTAAAGTAATCTAATGGAGAATTGAAAATGAGTTAAGAACATTTCCAAAAATAATTTTTCTCCAAACATTTGGCAACTCCACTAGATAATTTGGTTAGGATTTTGACGATGGTTTCTAATAGCAGAGAGAGCCATAACTTTTATGGTTGGACCATAAGTGAATGTGACAATTTTGAAGAACTTATGCAGATTTTTCATCAGGCCTCATGTCATAAGGATGGACTCTTTTCCAATTCAAACAAAATTGGGCTTGATTGAAATTTCAAGCCTAGTGGTTTGTGTTGGGTGTTTTCTATTGCTATGCATGTCAATATGCAAGTGTACACAACAAGTAATATACCGATGAGTATCAAATTATCTCTATAAAAATTGATGCTATCAGATTTGTTATGGCAATCTTACCAATGCAATTTTGTTCTAAATTAAAATAAGACAGTTAATGAAACTATGGAACTAATTAAAATAAAAACACAATAAAAAAAATGTAATAAAGAAAGTTCTCACGTCAAACACAAGGATGTAATTAATGGGAAAGGAGCAGTTGAGTGAATAAACTCACTTAATGGCGTTGGCATTTTTTTTCAATTGCAGTATTGTTGCTACAACATCTACTACAGTATTGAGCAGAATCCCTTATGCATCTTCAACTGTTGCATGTTGAATATCTTATACCTAATGTAACCTAATAATAACCAATTATTACGCTAATATTAGATATATCATTAAACGTTCTAGGTTCTATTTGCCTTACAAGATGAATTTATATGTATAGTTCTTCACTAATTTTATATCAAATATGACCCTATTCAAATTGAGGTTTACTAAACTTGGGAAACCTAATCTAAAATCAAGTATTGTCTCAATTTGTTCCACTAAGTTAGATATTTTTTAAGCTCTTTCTAAGCTATTATCCACAAAATGGGTGGTCAGCCAACATAGGGAATTACAATAGGTGAAGTAAAGACAAAATGCTATAGCAAATACAAAATAACTTGCATATGACAATCAAACATCCATTAAGTCGTTTATCATTCAACCACAATCAAATTCAGTTTATGATTTGTGATAGAAAAGTAAATAAATTCTATCAATTAGAAGAACAATATTTAACACTACTCAATCACCATTGTGAGTTAGTGAGTAGCATCTATGTCTTATTCTCTTCTTAGAAACTGTAACGATTCATTAACAATCTTTTCTTTGATCATTTTGATGATATGACAATAATACACTATAGCGATCTATATTTTGATTTTGGCATTGCTGGGGATTCAAGTAATAGGTGTATCTGCATTTTGTCCGCGACGACAGACCTTACTTAAGTCCAGAATTAAGGCATATTGTTGAATTCTGGAGAGCTATTCATAGTTGGTTGAGTGAATGGCTCTCTTGGAAGGACAATCACTTGTCTTGATTTTGTAAGATGATTGAGGTTGATATTGTGAGATAACTTGTGACTATCGTTGTTGCTAAGGAAATATTTTTGTTATTGGTTCTTGGATATGGTTCTTCATATCTAAATATCATGATGAAGGAGATTACTAATGAGTACTAAAAGACACTAAAAGATCATAATATCCTGCCAAATATAAACAATTGTTATGTGCTTTCTACCACAACCGTATGTTTAAGTCTTTATTTGAATAGTTAGGATATGATTTAGAATGTGTAGTAGCTAGCAGAATACTAATATGAGTTTTTGCTTAATATGAAATGAAGTGCTATACAACCAAAATATGAGTCAATAAAGCTTTGCTTGAGTCTACTAATATAGTTATCTTTTCTAATGAGAATTTTAAAGTAATAAATCTTGATAACTAACATGCCTTATTTCTAGAAGCTGATATCAATAGAGTATTAGTCAAAGGAGCTTTAGTGGATATGGGTTCTTTCATCAATATCATCCTTAGGGCATTGTTGGAAGTAGTCAAAATACCATCAAGAACATCTATGACCCAGAAGTTACAAATTTATGAACTCAGTAGTGTATCTGAATCTATAGAGTTATACATCCAATTGGATTTATAGGTTGGTCCTTTTCGAGCCCTAATTGTGTTTCATGTCATGTATCTTGAGACCTCATACCATATTCTTCTTGGTAGGCTTTGGTTGAATAAACACATGATTATACCCTTTACATATTCTCAATGTGTGAAAGAAAAGATTATGATAAGGCCAATTTGTATCGTTATCAGTCATACTTAGTTTCATCATGAAGAAGGTCATAAGGTAGATGCTTAATTTTACAAACTATAAATTAAAAATGAAGGAAAGATTGTTGCTAAGTTACAAAGGGCAAAATTAAAATTCTAATTAAGCAACCCAAGAGAGTGGTGAATTGGGTTTTTAAAAATACTAAACACTAAAGTCACAATCTAGTAGCGATTCATACTTTAAACAATTTATAACAACAAATACAATAATAAATAAATTTAAGGAAGTAAGGGAGAGAAGAGCAAACACGTGATTTTTACATGGTTTTGTAAAACCAGTCTACAACCATGCCTCAAAGCCAACCATGCTTAAAGATTCTACTATCCAAGTTTTACAACCAAAGGCTTCAAGATGATTACAATTGACTTCTAAGATATCAATGAACTTTTACAATAAGAGATGACAACACACACATGTTTCTCATTTGCTTCCCACATTGCTATCACTTAATTTTTGAAATGGAATTTAAGTTTACAAAAACTGCACTCTCACTATAGTATACTTGCAAAATATAGATTAATGATAAATCAATGTAAATGAATAAGCAACTGAAAGCTCAAAATGATTTGTATGAGAAATATTAAGCTTGATAGATTGAAGAAGACAATGAATAGAAAATGTGCAAGCTGTTTTGAAATGAGTTTGACTTGGCTTTTATAATTTGAGCAAGAAATCTAGCCATTATTCTATATCTGAGAGTAAATGACTCACCATTTGCCATGAAATGGATAAATATTAATTTGTCCAATTTGGCAAGTTATTAGTTTAAACTAATTTGAATTTTTTTGAATTTGAATCATTATTAAAATTTTATCAATTAGCCATTTTAATCCAAAAACCTTCTCAAAAGTTATCGCTTATTCGCTTGAAGTAAACAACTAACTGTTTGCATTTAGAACCTCTTTCAAACATATCAGTTAGTCATTTTCCATAAATGGTTTATTATTTGTGAGCAGATCATCCAAGATTTGTTTACCTTTATTGGTTAGTTGTTTTCTATCAACGGCCCACCATTAAGTTTCAATTGCTAAATCAATCGCCATTGGTTATTTGCTTAAAGTTAATAGTTCATTGCTAAGTTTTAAAAATTATAGTTTTACCCCCAAAACGTTATAGAACTCCAAACGAACCCATTTTTACGATTTCAAAGTTCTCAAAAGCATTTATCAATTTATTTCATAAACTTTAAAAAGCAACTCATTTCATAAAATCATTTTTCTTTTAAATACAGAACCTTTATCTTAGGAAAATGATTTTCTTAAAAAAATGTCATGAAAATAATTTGAGCTTTTAAGTGCTAAGAAATTGATTCATTTTATCAGGCTACCTTTACAAAAGATGTAACAAAAGAAATCACTTAAGCTAGTACCCTTGGTGCTTACTCTTGACTTGGAGAGCTTTGTGCCTTTGTCAATTTGAGTTTCTTGAACATAATCTCACATGAATGATTTTCCCTTTGAAGAGCTAGGGAGATTGTGAGCTATATATTTATCATTTTACCTTTCACACATGCTTTGTTATCATCAAAATCAAATTTCTATATAATCATATAGGTTAACAAAAACTTTTGAAAGACATTGAAAAAAGATTAGAAATCTAATCGATAGAAGCTTTTTCAAATCAAAACTCAATTTGGATTCCTCATAAGATAGTCATTTTAGTACCCAAGACAAATATTAAGGTTGTTTCAGTTTGTAAAATGATCTTTGAGATTATATTTTTTTCTCAATTTTGACGTGACTCTCATAGCAAGTGGTCTATTTCCTACTCAGTATAATTACATTTGTGATATTTTTGAATCTATTAGAATGGATAGAGCCAAGGAAGTTTCTACGCCAAATTTTATCCTAAATTTGATGATTCTTCTATAGCTAATGATATTTTATTTTAGCAAGTCATTGCAGTTACTGTTTATATCCCAATTGATGCATTGTCTATCGTGACAACATTGGCAACTTTCAAGTATCTTATTTGAATTATTTCATATTATAAGAGGCAAGTTCTACCTAATGAAAAATGGTGAACAACTTATAACAGTGTATGAGGCCTAGTCCTTTTCTAAGGAAAGGTCTTAACATTAATCGATTGTCCAAAAATACTAACATTGAAACATAAGGAGACTTCTAATTAGTAGTAGTCGAATAAAAAGTATCATTTGGACTTAAATGTGTACAGGACAATTTACAATTGTCAATGAAAAGTTAGAAGAAGTAATCTTAACAAGGAGGAGAGTGTACAAAACTATATCTTAATCGTCTTACTAAGAATAAGAAGAAGGGATTGGTTTAGTTACCAATAGAGTATCGTAATATATTTTTATAGGATTACCAGGACATGTCAGGGTTGGGTATATCTATAATCTATCATGCACTCAACATAGACTTAAATTATAGACCAATAAAACAAATAATAAAGAATTTCAGTCCATATATAGAGAAAAAAATCAAAGAAGAGTAGAAAAATTTATTAGAATCATTAAGCCAATCATATGGTTGGCAAACATCATACCAATATAGAGAAAATAATGATTGACTATAATTTGCATGGATTTCCAAGACCTAAATAAAGCCTGGCCAAAAGACCAGTTTCATATACTCAATATAGACATGCTTATATAATTAACATTTAGTCACGTATTACTTTCATTTATGGATGGATTCAATGGATAACCATCAGATCAAGATGTCACCAAAAGATGTAGAGAAGACCACTTTCTGTACTTGCAGGTAATCTTTATTACACTATTATGTCCTTCAGCCTTGAAAATACACGAATTATATACTAAATGGCCATGATAGTAATATTCCATGACATGATGGTAAAGGAAGTAGAAAACTATATTAATGTCCTTGTTGTCAAATCTCCTACCATAGATACACACTAGTTAACTCTGAGAGAGGTATTTGATTGATGCCCTAAATATAATTTAAAGATGAATCCTATTAAGTGTGACTGTAGTGTGTCAGCTGGCAAATTTCTTATAAGTTTATTACATTAGCATGAGATTAATTTTGATCTAGAAAAAAATTCAAAATATCATTTCTATGCCACCACCAATAAATCAAAAACAGTATAAAAGTCCAATCATAAAGACACTAGCAAAAAAGAGACCATTTTAACTCTATTTGGCATAAACTATGATGCATAAATTAGCAGGTGTACTAATAAGCACAAATAATATGATGAAGAGTAAAGTATTGTCTTACAGAGATTGTATATCTTATTAGCTACCGAACTTATTCTAACCGTAATTTATTTGAACAATCAAATAAGCAAATTGAGATTAAAAATTAAAATAAAATAAATTAACTAAAAATTAAATAAAGATTTAAGCAATAATAGAAAGCAATAAGAGATTAAGACATTAGGACATCTGATTTCACCGTAACCAATCCAATTTAATCCTCCATCTATACTATTAAAATTTATTACCCATATTGACAGTGAATTTTCCTAATTTAGTCAATATCATCTCTCGAGAAATATCAAAAATACCTCCGCATATTAACTCACTCTATCTCTATGTGAATTTAAATATGCAAATATACATTAAACTCAATGGAAATTCTTAGAAAACTGCATGAATATCTGTCTTTCGTTCAGTTCATGGCATCCATTACACATAGCAAAAATACATAAATCTTCTCTCGGTCTCATTATGTATCCTCAAATCATTTAAATATTGGCCAGATATTTAAAAGCATTAAGCAAAATAATGAATACTCAATCATGGAATAATAAATTAAAAGTAACACAGATTTATGGAATTAAATCTTTATAATTAGGCTACATCGTAGCCCTAGTAAAATAAATTAGTTCATGAAAATAAAAATAGAATCTATTAATTTAATTGGGAACACTCAAGCAAGATAATAGAGAGGGAAAGAAAAACTCAAGAAATTGTCTCTCTCCAATCTTTGCAATTAACTTTTCCAAATTGTTGCTCTCAAATTTACAGCGGTGGCTTTTCTTTTTTTTTTCTTTTTTTTTCTAGCTCTCGGTTATCTCTCCAATTTTCAGTTCTTGTGCGACTGCCTTCTTTAATTTGATCCTCAACTTGTGTTTTTTTTTTTTACTGCTCTTTCTTTTATTTATATTGTTGCGCCCTCGAATCCTTAAGTCAAGGATTTTAAAATAGAACAAACTCAACCCACTCTTTAAGCCCATGCACGTGAATCATTCAAATTGCCAATTAATTCTTTAATGCTCTCCACGTGCTTGCCATATTTACCAACCAAAAATTCAAAGCTTCCCCCACATGATTGCATGCATGATGATTAAATTCAATCTTCCTTGATTTGGCTTTTATTTTTTTTCCTTTTGCTTCCACATTATTTCTATTATACTCTAATTTGTTTCCGCTTTAAGTTTCTTTTCTCATAAATATTCTCAATATTCCTACAATGACAAAATACAAAAATTAAGATAAAAATTAATATAATAAAATATAATTTAACATAAAATTAAGTTATGGAAGCATTAAAATAATAGATAAATTATGAGCACATCAAATACCCCCAAACTTAACATTTTGCTAGTCCTCGAGTAAAAATTAAAATAAAAACTATGCAAAGAAAATCCTAATTAAACCACTTCCGCAGGTGATCACGATTGCATTTAAGGTATGCAACAAGCTTTTAAACCCTTAGGCAGCTCTAGTGGACGAGTTATAGTCTCGAGAGGGTTTCCAACGATGATACCCACAAACATCATAAAAAATAACTCAAAGATTGCATAAAATATATAGCTCAAAGAAAATTAAAAATATTGGCAAAGTTCTTTAATTAAATGGTCAACCTCATCTCACATTGGATCCTTGTGTTGTGTGTGAATCAATTCAATCAAAACTCGTTCTCAAAAGTTTCAATATCAACAGCCCTTGTATTGAATAACAAACAGAGCAAGTCAAACTAACTTCATCATCTTAATCTTTTTTTTTTTAAATCCACAGGCATACATTAGCATTTTCTTTTGATTTTTCTTGAGGCACGTGTTTTTTTTTTTTTAAATCAGGAGCTTTCACTCTACTCTTTAAGGTAACCTTCTTCTCATGGTAGATTATCCTCGACATACTAATGATACATAATCCCAAATTACTCAAGGAAAACTTTACTTTTAAGGGTTATAGGTAGTTATTTCTGACTATGGTGCTTGGGTAAACTTAATTATGTAGAATCAAGATAAACTGTTATTTACTCAATTTAAAATTCTCAACTCATGATGTATCAATTTTAAATCTCAAGTCAAAATTCTAAAAAAACTGATATACGTGTGCAAAATATTTAAAGAATCACAATCAAAACGAAACTAACACAATAATCAAGTATAAACAAAGACAATATCCATCCCTTTCTAAGAACCATATTCATTTTCAACCATAAACTCATCATAGACATAATTTTTTTTTAGAAAAAAATATGAAAGCAAATATTCCCATCCCCAAACTTAAAATAAAAATTGTCTTCAATGTAAAGAAAAAGAAAAGGAAAAGAGAAACTCCCTCAGTTTTGCACTTGAAGATGTAAGCTTGTAGTTGAGTCGTTGAAAGACATGTGAAAAGTCAATGTTTTTCGGCCCCCAAACTTGTGCAAAATCCTAGATAAAACAAAATAAAATAAGAAAAACTAAAGACAAAGGAAATAAGGAAAGATAAAAAAAAATGACAATAGTAAAGTTTAGAAAACTTGGGTTGCCTCCCAAGAAACGCTTAATTTATAGTCATTAGCCTAATTGTCTTTGGAGAGATCATTCAAGGAGGCTCATGGATGGAAACAGACGATATGGATGTACAGTTCTTGCAATGAGGCCTCTTCCTACGAATATAAGGAGATGGATCTTTATTATTAGACTGTTTATGTATTGTATAACTGCTAGGAGGGTCAGATAGATGCTTATCCTTAAATAATTTGGTCATTTTATTATCCATGGTGTCTTCTTGGAAACAATTGTTGTGTTCAGTTGGATACTTGATAGGTTTGTACACATTGAAAATGGCTTGCTCATTTTGAACTCTTAAAATCAATTTCCTTCCTGAACATGAATCAAAGCTCTTTCTATAGTTAAAAATGGTCGGCTTAGGATGAGAGGTAACTCTATATCTTCGACCATATCTAAGACAATGCAATCTGCAGGGAATATAAACTTATCAACCTTCACAAGCATGTCCTCAACTATGGCCCTTGGGTACTTTATAGATCTATCTACCAATTGGAGGGTAACAGTAGTTGCCTGAGGTTCACCCAAACCTAATTTCTTAAAAACAGAAAAAGGCATCAAATTAATACTTACACCTAAATCACACAAAGCTTTATTAAAATAACAATTTCCAATAGAGCATGGAATATTAAAACTCCCTAGATCTTTTAACTTTGGTGGCAATTTATTTTGCAAGATGGCGGTGCAACCCTCAGTCAACATTACAGTTTCATGCTCCTCTAATTTCCTTTTGTTGGACAACATTTCTTTTATAAATTTGGCATAAAGCGGCATTTGTTCCAAAGCATCTGCAAAAGGAATGTTGATATGCAATTTCTTAAACACATCAAGAAATTTTAAAAATTGCTTATCTATGTTATTTTTCTGGAGACATTGAGGAAAAGAGATTGGAGGAGCATAGGCCTTGACTGGTGTTGCTGGTTTAGGTTGTGGTATTTCTGAACTTGTTGCCTTTGAAACCTTAGTGGTGTCTTCAACTTGTTCTTCATCAACTTTCTTCTTCTTTCCGTGGCTCATCAAGTTGTTTACCACTCCGAAGTACAACTGCATTAACTTGCTCCCTAGAATTCATCTCAGTGTTACTAGGCAGAGAGCCATGTTGTCTACTAAATAACAAGTTTGCAATCTGACCCACTTGTACCTCGAGGTTCCGAATTGATACTGCTTGATTGTGAAAAGTTGTCTTTATTTTAGTCATGAATTGAGACATATTTGTTGCAACCTGGGTAAGAGCATCTTCTAAGTTTGACTTCTTTTCTTGTGGTTGGAACCCTGAAGGTGATGCTAATGCATGTTTGGGTGTTGTTCCATGATAGATTTGGATGGTTTCTCCTGCTTAGATTGTAGGTATTGGAATATAGGTTATTTTGTTGCCTCTGGAAGTTTGACACATAATGAGCTTGTTTAGTAGATGATGGTGCAAAAGGACTTCCAACTTAGTAATTAACGCTAGTATGATTCCCTCCACATAATTCACACACTTTGAAATTCTAATTAGGCAACCCAAGAGGGGGGTGAATTGGGTTTTTATAAAAAATTGACTAAAAATAAATTATCATGCAAATTCAAAAACGAAATAAAAACAGTAATAAATAAATTGATCACAAATTAAAGGATAGGGAAAGAGAGAATCAAACACAACGATGTTTACGTGGTTCGGCCAACCTCGCCTACGTCCACGCCTCCAAGCTTTCCGGGCTTGAGGTTTTCACTAAGCAAGCCTTCAAGGCTTCAATTGCTTACACTTGACTTCCAAGGTGTCAATAACCTTTACAACTAGAGATTATCCCCAATCTCTTAACCCAAGTGTATCCCAACACTCACAATCCCTCAAAATGAAAGATTACAATATGTTTTTCTCTCACACTAAATCAAAGATTACAAGTTGATACTCAAAGTGTGAATAGATGAAGTGAAACTTTGTTTCTAGCTCTTGAGAAGATTGCAAACTCAAGTATATGCTCAATGATTGTATTGTGATCAGTCTTCTTCGAATTTGAATGAGCTTATTTATAAGTAGAGCTGAAAATCTAGCCGTTATGTGCTGTCGGCCAGAAAACGGTTCACCGTTTATTGGTTACCGGTTAACCGTTTGCGCCAGTTAATGTTACCGTTGGGACATTTTTCAAATAAACGGTTTGCCGTTAATTTTACCCTTTCGCCGTTAACTTCCAGAGACCTGCAAAATGAACAACGGTTATCCGTTTGAGTAAACGGCTACGGCTTAGGACGAGATGATTTCTCTGGATGTTATCGGTTAACCGTTTATAAGTAAACGGTTCACCGTTAGCGTCCAGTAACCTGCAAAACGAATAGCGGTTATCCGTTTGAGTAAACGGCTAAGGCTTAGGACGAGATGATTTCTCTGGATGTTATCGGTTAACCGTTTATAAGTAAACGGTTCACCGTTAGCGTCCAGTAACCTGCAAAACGAATAGCGGTTATCCGTTTGAGTAAACGGCTAAGGCTTAGGACGAGATGATTTCTCTGGATGTTATCGGTTAACCGTTTATATGTAAACGGTTCACCGTTAGCGTCCAGTAACCTCTTCAATATTGTTCTTCACTAAACGGTTAGAGCCTAAGAAATCCTTTGCTCTCTGGTCATAATCGGTTAACCGTTTGTAATAAACGGTTCACCGTTTATTGCCAGAAACATAATTTGAACTAGATTTTGCAAATAATCTTTTTCTAAAATAAAAATCCATCTTTTACAAGTATGAATGGAATAGTTTTTATGACTTTTATTTGTTAAGAAACAACTCCAATAAATTTATCAAAGAAATCATTTAAAGTTTGTTATTATCAAAATCAATATTATTAACATATTTATGTTAACACACTTGTGGTTGAGTTTGAATATTCATATTGTCCAACTTTTTACAAATAGTAGTTATATTTGCGTATAAAGCAGTGACCACATCAACATTATGGACTTCTGTAGCTCTCTTTAATATTAGTCGCTCTGAAGACCACTGGTAATTGTTGGAGGTCATCTCCTCTAATAATTCGTAAGCTGCTTCTAGTATTTTTCCCATTAACATTCCTGCTGTTGCAGCATTAATCATTGTTTTGGTATTAGATCTTAAACCATTGTAAAATGTCTATACCTGAAGCCAAACTGGTAGACCATGATGTGGGCATTTTCTTAGTAGGTCTTTGTATCTTTCCCACCCTTCATATAATGATTCAATCTCGAACTGAGCAAGGTTGTGATGTCATTCCTCAACTTGGTTGTTTTTGCTAAAGGAAAGCACTTTGCTAAAAACTTCTGCGCTAAAACATCCCATGTAGTGATTGTTCGAGCAGGGAGTCAGTTCAACCACTCTTTTGCTTTATCCTTCAATGAGAATGGAAAAAACCTTAGCCTAATAGCATTGTCTGAAACACCATTTTGCTTAAATGTGTCACAAATTTCCAAGAAATTTACAATATGAGCATTTAGATCATCATTTGGCATCCCAGCAAATTTTACTTACGTCTAAATCATCTAGATTATGGCTGGCTTAATTTCAAAATTATTGGCTTGAACGACAAGACGTGCAATGCTTGAGTGAGTACCATTAACTGTAAGAACGACATAGTCTCTTAAAGGTCTCGCATCCTCATTTCCGTGTAGTGGTTCGTCAGCCATGATTAGTTGTTGCACCTGTAAAGCTTCTCTCCTTTCTCTATAAAGCCTTCTACAAGTGCATTCAATCTCTAGATTAAAAGGTAATAAATCAAAACTTCTTGAACATCTCATGAAATTAAACAAGAAAACAAGAATTAAATAAAAACACTAAAAATAAAATTCAAATTAAACTAAGGTTAATTGGTATTGATACTAATCCAAACAATCTCCAATGACGGTACCAAAAAACTTGATGCGTAAATTAACAAGTGTACTAGTCGTCACAAGTAATATAATGAAGAGTAGAGTATCGTCCCACAAATATTGTATATCTTATTAACTACCAAAATTATTCTAATCGTAATTTATTTGAACAATCGAATAAGTGAATTTAGATTAAAAATTAAAATAAAATAAATTAACTAAAAATTAAATAAAGATGCAGGCAATAATAAACATCACCAAGAGATTAAGACATTGGAATATCCGATTTCACCATAATTAATCCAATTTAATCCTCCATCTATGCTATTAAAATTTATTACCCATGTTGACAGTGAATTTCCCTAATCTATTCAATATCCTCTCTCGAGTAATATAAAAAATACCTCCACATATTAACTCACTCTATCTCTATGTGAATTTAAATATGTAAAGGTTCATTAAGCTCTATGGAAATTCTTAAAAAATTGTATGAATCACGTTGGCACATCTCTGTCTTTTGTTCAATTCATGACATCCATTACACAGAGCAAAAATACATAAATCTCCTCTTAGTCTCATTATGTATCCTCAAATCATTTAAATATTGACCAGATATTTAAAAGCATTAATCACAATAATGAATTTTCAATCATGGAATAATAAATTAAAAGTAACACAAATTTATGAAATTAAATCTTTATAATTAGGTTACATCATAGCCCTAGTAAAATAAATTAGTTCATGGAAATATAAACAGAATTCATTAATTTAATTGAGAACATTCAAGCAAGATAATAGAGAAGAAGGAAAGAAAAACTCAATAAGTTGTCTCTCTCCAATCTCTGCAATTGACTTCTCCAAATTGTTGCTCTCGGATTTACAGCAATGGCTTTTCTTTTTTTTCTTTTTTTTTTCTTGCTCTCAGTTTTCTCTCCAATCTTCAGTTCTTGTGCAGCTGCCTTCTTTAATTCAGTTCTCAACTTGTGTTTTTTTTTTTGTTTGGCGACTGCTCTTTCTTTTCTTTATATTGTTAGGCCCCCGAATCCTTAATTCAAAAGGATTTTAAAATAAAACAAATCCAGCCCACTCTTTAAGCCCATGTACGTGAATCATTCAAATTGCCAATTAATTTTTTAATGCTCTCCACGTGCTTGCCATATTTACCGACCAAAAATTCAAAGGTTCGGCCACGCGATTGCATGCATGATGATTAAATTCAAGGAAAATTATCATTTGTATATACTATATTTGTTCTGTTATTAAAAATACTACAATACTTTGAGAGTATATTAATCGTCCATCCTAAGTTGACAAAATGTATCAGCTGACCACCAAACCGTTAGTTTCCATTTGAAAGTTAATGGAATTATAGCGAATTGATGATTTTACCCTTGAAAATTATCATTTGTATACCCTTAAATTCACTTTTTATCACTTGTATACTCTTAAATTATCACTTGTATCATATGAAAAGATCAGTTTACCCTTATGACGTCATCATATTTAAATGACAACTAACAGTTTGGTGGTCAGCTAATACATTTTTTCAACTTAGAGTGGACGATTGATACACTCTTAAAATATTGTAGTATTTTTTATAATGGAGTAAACTAAGGGTTTAAAAATGGTAATTTCCCTTAAATTCAATCTTCCTTGATTTGGTTTTTTATTTCTTTTCTTTTTGCTTCCACATTATTTCCATTATACTCCAATTAATTTCCGCTTTAAGCTTCTTTTCTCATTAATATTCCCAATATTCCTATAATGACAAAATATAAAAATTAAGATAATAATTAATATAATAAAATAATTTAACATAAAATTAAGTTATGGAAGTGTTAAAATAATAGATAAATTATGAGCACATCAAACTAGTATTATCATAAAAGCCATATTAACATAGAAGGATGAATAGAAGCAAGAAAACCCAGTTTATCATGTAAGCAAGCAATTCTCTGATGTAGACTTGAACACGTCTACCTAGCTCTTTTTTATGCCTTCCAAAGATTGAGGTTCTCTTTCCTACCAATTACATCTTATGGTGAAGTTAGTTGCATTATTTATTACTCGAGCCTATACTTAATAAGAAGCTAGTCAGGTGGTTTATACTCTTTGAAAAATTTGATATTGTGTGTGTAACTCCAAGTGCCATAAAAGAGCATGCGGTCATTCACATGATTACTGCTTTTTCTGCAAATCAAGAAGCATATTTATACAAGAACATTTTGGGGATTTTCTAGATGAGAACTGTTTTGCTTAAAAAAGTAAAGATTGGTGGACAACTTATTTTGACTAATCCTTAACAAAAGTAGTAAGAGGCGGAAGGTTGGTCATTATTGATCCTGTTCAAAGCTTTTCAGTATTTTCTTTTAAGTTGGACTTTCTTTACACCAACAATGAAGTAATTTATTAATCAATAATTACCGGTCTACCCACTGCACAAAAACCAGGAGCCAAAAGTGTCCAGCTTGTAAGAGATTTAAATATGATAATGCAATAGATTAATAGTGCTTTTACTGTTAAAGAATCAATATCAACTCTATATCGAACCCATATTAGAAAATTATTGTCAAATATTATGACTTTTCCTATATAGCTTATTAGAAGACAATGGTATAAGTACGCTGATGCACTAGGGACATTGGGAGCTAAAATTAATCTAGTAGAGAAAATAACTTAAGTCACAATGAAAATAAGACGGATTGGAACAAATTTGTAATCCTTATAGAAGCATTAGAACAGGAAGTAGTGGCAGAAAAGATAGATTGGCATATTACTATTACTAAAGCACATGTTGATCCCAGTGAGAGCCTACCTAAAGTAAGTAAAGTTTACTTTTTTATTCTAGAAGTTTTTTACGAGCACATGCTAAGAGGTACCCTTATAAAATGTGTCCAAGAATTAAAAAAAATGAGAAGATGCTCTGTGAAATAAATGAAGTTTCCTATGAGACAAAACCTACAGTCTACTTTTATAGAAAGATACAACGGGTAGACTACTACTAATATAACATGAAGAGACAAGCACATGCTACATTGTCATTTGTGCTAAGTGCCAAAACTTGAATTCTATAGAATAAGTCCTTATATCCACCATATATGAAAATTGGAGAAAGCTTTATATTGATTATCTACAACAAGAAATGTTATCCCAGAGTCGTAAGAATCGTAATGAGGCATATAAGATCAAATAGAAAGCCAAGAGATATTTCATGGAAAGTGATATCCTATTAAGAAAATCCATTGAAGTGCCTTGGTTATTATTAGTCACAAAAAGCCTTGCATGAAGTACACAATGAAAAATGTCTAGAGCATCAAGGCCAAAGAAAGTTATACTACCAGCTATTGAGTGTAAGCTATTATTGGCAGGAAGACAATGAGTTTGCGAAAAAAATGCGATAATTGCCAAATTTATAGGACTCTTTAGCATGTCCATCCCACCTCATTATAAGTTATGACATCATTATCGTCGTTTCATACTTGGGGCTGGATCCAATAGGGTATATTCATCAGCCTATACATAGCAATATTTAGATCATCGCAGTCACAGAATACTTCACCAAATTTGTTAAAGTAATCTCCATGAAGAAAGCCTTTGGAGCAAATGTGTCAAATTTCTTGCGTGAACACATCACATGTAGCTTTGGCATAACATACAAAATTATTACGAACAGTAACATACCATTCATCTACAAACATGTGAATGCTACCCCTACTTGCTACAATATCAAGCATCGAAAGTTAACAAGATACTATCTACAAAACAATAGTTAAGCTAAAGCCACCAAATAAGGCTATTTTAAAGATCCTCTGCAAGATGGTGTATAAATATAAGGCTGATTGGATTTCACACTTTATAGATACACTTTGGACTTATAAAATTTCGACAAGAGAATTGAATGGATTCTCACTATATTCCCTCATATATGGTGCCAAAATAGCCATACCAATTGAACTAGCATCTTTACAGATCGAGTTATAGTTGTTAATACCGAAACAAAAACATCTTCAGAGGCCTATTTAACTAAATTAGAGCCTTGGAAGCAAAAAAGGGTACACAAGTAGGATCACAAATAGATCCACTAGTGGCGGATTACGGAAGTATATGCCTAAGCTATTAAGCATAGAGACTTCAAAAAGATAACTTCATGCTTAGGGTTGCTGACTATATAAAAAAAAAGGCTTATTAATTCTAACTAAATTCTTACTATTATGGCAATGACCATTTATAGTCTGAGAAGCCTATGATAGTGATTACTATTGACTCTCCACCAGTGAAGATCAGATCTTTCATGATCTTATTAATGGGAAATGGCTTAAGCAATACTATTGGTAAGAAAAAAATTTCTATGAAATAAGGGAGGAATATCTTATTTAGGCGCTAATACGACTTATAAGACTGTATCATAAGTCTTTTCTTGTTAGAAAGTGATGCACTCTATGTATTCTAAAAGCGTATGCTTATGAATTAATAGAAGCCCTAACAGAGATTTATTTGAAAAGAATGCCTTTGTGATATGTTTTCTGCACACGTATGCCTCAACACATGGATGCCCTTATAAAGGATGTTAACGTGTATGTAGAATTCATACGGATGATGCCTTGTAATAGACATTTTCACAACATAAGCCTAGTAAAATGTATAACAAGATGTCATGATGGTGTTCTTCCCACTAAAGATGCCTTATAAGTTGCGAGTAGCACTTGTGAGCTTAAGACACCAGTATGATTAGGAATGGACATTCTACAAGAGTTGATACAGCATATTCCTTAAAACCTATATTTCTTTAATAATGATATATCCAATGGGTTAATTGTATCTTTTAGGCATGCAAAAGTTTGCATTATGTGAGAATGTTTTCATAAATGAATTTTCTCATAAGATGTTTGCTCTAAGGGCAGTTGTACAACTTGTTGTAGGATAGAAAGCCTCAAAAGAGATAACATAAATTTAAAAGGAAAGCTCATGAAAAGTCCTAACAACCTAGATTGTTCAGCTAAGCTATTTGTCTTGCATAGTTTGTTGAGCTAAGCTAGTTGTCTTGTAGTAATTCAAGCAGAATTCCAACATTAGATATAAGTCAAGCACAAAGATCCTCAAAGTTATAAAAGATGAAAATTTATAAAGTGGAGAATTAGATAAATTAGGTACACTTTAAAAGTCTCTCATTCTACATAAAAAATAATAGATGAATCAGGTACTTCATGCAATTATCCTTATCATTTTTTTCGCCATTATCATCATTTTTCTTGTCGTTATCATCTTTCTTCTCAGTATCATCATCCTTTTTCCCCTTATGATCAGCTCATCTAAGCTGAGAAATGGTTTGGTCGAATGTGCCATTAACAAATCAATTAACCTATTGGCAATATTGGCATGAACAAAGATTCTTCGCATTGATAAAGGAGGAAAACCTTGCAACACAGTACCATCGGGAAAGTACAAGAACATGTTTTAAAGCAAAGTCAAAACTGTTTAAATTGTAAAATTGTCAATTATTAACATTGGTAAACGACCTAAAATTTGGTTATAATTTAATTCGTGATGATCATAAGTAGCAAGTACATATTTTTCAGTTATTAAATTATTTACATTTAACAAATCGGTGGTTCCTTATACTTATTTTGTTGTGCCTATAAGGCAATGGTGGAGATTTCTTTTAGGATTTTTTATTCGCCTGGCAAAGTAATGAAAGCATCAACATAATCATTCATTTCAAAAGGTCTTCTATATGTATTAAAGACACTCTCGGTTTTGCTTGTAGATGTAGCTTTTGCAATGAACCTTATAGACCTAAAGTCATTATTCCGAAACATTGAATATATTTTTGTTCGCCTAACAACCTTCTAAGATCTCCTGCAACTATGATAAAATTTGAACTATTTCCACTAGATACTCAAATGTTTCTAAGTTGTCGAGTTAGAAATTCTACCATTATAACTTTTGAATAAAATGTGGAGATTTAAATATCTAAACTGAACTCTTTGAAAGGTTTGTAATGATAAATTATGCAACACTCTCTTTATATGCACAAATTGTTGACTATACTTTTAACTTTTCCACTGATGTTTCAAGAAAAAGTGAGATTGTGTATTTGAGTATTGACACTTATAAAAGTTTTATGAAAAGTGAATTTCTTTTTCTAGTAATCATTAAAAAAATCATTATATATTGCTTGTAGGAGAAGCTTTCTATGTGTTCAAAAGATTGGATAAAATTTTGACACTATCTCAAGTTCAAGGAAGGCGCAATAGATTTTTCACTACACTTCCTCAAGGATAGTAAAAAATAATAATACAACATGACGGCTACTTTATGCATAGCTAATTGATACCATATCCTAATTTAACTTTAATCTAACCATCTTTTTGGCTCTCTGTGGAATTTTTTTTAAGGCAAGTAATTTGGCTATGAGATTTGTTCGCCTGTGACCAAATATCTCACATAATCAAAAAGAGCTAATGCTACTACTTAAAATTCGATACCAGGCCTAAAGCCCTAGTTCAACCCATGGCTACATATTTTATGGAGGACCCAAGCCACGATGTTGGGACAACCACTACAGGTTATGGTTTGAAAGATATGAATTCATCAAAATGAAACTCAATTTGTATTGTACCCTTCTTAAGCCTATTTGGGGGATCTTAATCCATAAGGAAATGCCTTGTGAAATGAGCTAGTGAAGAACCAATCATTTTAAAATAATATTAATAATAATAAGTTTAGTCTAAAACACAAAATCCTGAATATACTTACATTACTGAGTTAAATGCATCGACTATTTATTTATATTTCAATTAACAATCAAGGATTTAGTAGATAATTTTTGGCTAAAAAGGCTTACTTTGGCGAGTACACATCATGATTGACAATGTACAATGCTTATAGATTATATATATGGACAAAGCATGCATTGATATTTGATGTAAAGCATGTATGTTTATTGTAGAGCATCCACTAGAATTAATGTAACACATGCATTGATATTTAATATAAAGCACGCCTTGCAATTTAATATTTAATGTAAAGCATGCATTCAAATTAATGCAAATGAAGCTTATAAAAAGTAAGTTTCACAATTCATTCAAGCATCTATTCTTTAATTTTAGTTAAGTAATTTGCGAGAAAATTACAAGTGAGTTAAAAGCATTTCCATAACCAATTTTTCTCCAAAAAGAAAAAACCATTTTTAGAGTCAGTTTGAAAACATTTGCCAAAAATAATTTTTAAGAAAATATTTTCAGCATTCTTCCAAAAACATTTTCAGTGTCCTATCAAAAATAATTTTGAAAAAAGCATTTTTAATTCTCTTCCAAAAACATTTCTAAGAAAACATTTTTAGAATTCTTCCAAAAAACATTTCCAAATTCATTTCAAGAAATAATTCCTAAATCAGTCTACCTACAAATTCATATTCATTTTCCAAAAATAGTTCATTTTCTCACATTTTTCCAAATTACACTTTATAGGCTGTAAGAATCCTTAAAAATTAATATTAAGTTATTGATTCTGCATTATTCATTGACATACTCCTCCCCCATATTACTATTCATAGAGGTATAATTATTGTAATGAAAGAACAACCATAGTAAAAATTTTAACTTGTTTAAGCCATATCAATGTTTGAATATACTTTGCTAACTTACTCTTCAGATCATGTAATAGGATGAGGCATATTGCAGACCAGTAGGCTTAAATTTTCATTGAAGCCAAATTTATTTCAATTGAAAAGAGTCCTTCCTTGTAGCATGTGGCATGATGATATTCCTGTCCTAAACATAGGTAAAGTTATGACTCTATTTCTTTGGCAGCCCCCACCAGGGACATTGTCTTTTTCTTACTTCTTTTCAACATGAGATAGAGCTCATAGGATGGTGAATTCCCAGTCGGAAGGGGTAGGTATCGGATTGGATTCAGATAGATCCAATCCGATCCGAACTAATTCTAATCAAATTCGGATTTGAAGTTAAATCCGATTGGATGGAATTTGCACGATGCAATCGGATTTGGTTAGGATCGGATCAGATTTGGATCAATTCAAATTAACCAATCGGATCTACATTGTAAAAAAAACATTAAAAATTAAAAAATAAGCTAAATCACTAAGGACTAACCTAATTCAAATGACACAGCAAGCAGCCAAGCAAAAGCAAAACGCCAAAACCAGTCTCATTCTATCATCCATCTTGAACCCATTAACTCACCGGCAACCCACAAGTCCAACGACCACGCCACTATCAGCACAGGCTTATTCTTGTGTTTGTGCATATATATATATAATTAAGAAAGAAAAAGTAATATATCAAATAAAGATTCATGAAAGAAAAAAATTTCATAAAATGAAATTCATAGATATAAATTTACTAAATATTGAGCTTATTTAATTGGTGGATTAAAATTAATTTAATTAGTTATGTGCACGTCATCGTAAAGAAATTTTTAGTGCCCAGACTTATTCTCTGCACATCAATCAATTTTCTATATATAGTTTAACCGGTTGTTGTTGTTTTTTTGTTTAAACCATGAGGTGGTCCTAAGAGGACCCCAACTATGGGAGGCACCTTTAAGTCCGTACCACAACTCCGACTAATTCCCGCTCGCACCGAGCGAGCTCGTAAGGAGTAAAGTGCTGGTCAAAGTAATGACTCCATACGAGAGCGGAGCTTGAACCCCTAACCTCTCTTAAGGAGTGAGAGTGTCAAACCACTTACACCAACCAACTTTGGTTAACCAGTTGTTTATTATTACAAATGACTGTTCATAAATCTTATTTAGTTATATATGTGGTTACGTAGTTGTGTTATTATTGGGGTTGATGGGGTTTATAGTTTTGCCATGGATTTGGCTTTAATGAAACTAATCATATTTGTGTCAATATCCTATGTATTATATTGAATGAACATGTTTACCAATAATCAGCTCATACGGTAAGTGATAATGTGATATTCAAATCAATTTTTGGGTATACACTTGGGGTACTGGATTATAAAAGACTTGATGTAAATAAAACAGAAGCAAATGAGAGAGAACCTCACAAGAATAGTAATTGTAAATTCTTCTAAAATAAGTAGATCATAGTAAAACTATTATTGTCGGTGAATTAAAAACATTGGAATCTAATTACCTTAAATGTAAGAAATACTTCTCTATCTGAATTTTCTTAGAAGATAGTTGTTTTTGGTGAATGATTAATGAAATTGATTCTCATCACTTCATTTAGTTGGTGAGAGATAACAATACCTGCAAGTATTTCTTGAATCTCAATTAAGATGGTGATTCTTACATAAAACATTTTTTTAAAGGGTCCCGCTAAGATTGGAGTATAAACGCCTATACACTTTTCAAGTTTTAAAATAAATTAGGACATAAACAGAATACACATACATTTATGCCACCAAAAAATTTGGCGTTTGCCAAAAGGATTCGAACAATGAAAGGCACATGAAGTCATAAAATTGACTTCAGTCTTTCTCAAATAATGTTAGTACAATGCTTAATTTCAAATATTTAGATAAAGAATTAGCCACCTTTGAACTTTTAAAGTCTTAAATTAATTTTTCAACTTCCTATTCTTCATATTTCAACTTAGGTGGTTGACTAAAGAAAACTTTTAAAAAAATTACTTGTCCAAACACAAAATTCTTATAAAAATTACTACATAATTTCAGTGACTGCATTGGTTTTGTTAGGGTTATTTACTTGTTTATGCTCATCCAATTCTTAAATTACTACAAACAGGCACAAAAGTTTAAAGAAGTGGACACATGGCATGCATATTCCTTGTCCTGCTCATAAGTCATACTCATAACCCTACATTAACCTCAATCATTTATTCTTTCCAAGCTAGAGATAAGTTGCTTCCAAAATTTACTCATAATACGATATTAACCTCAATCATTTATTCGTGTGAAAAAAAAGAAAAACCTCAATCATTTATTCTTTCCAAGAGGAAAGTTGCTTCCAAAATCGAATAAGATCAAAAGCGCCAAATGAGTAACTTTTACCAAAGATAATTTTTTGGTAAAATTCCAAATTAGCATGAAGATGCCCATTGTTGGTAGTTGTCAAGCAATGAGATATTTAGGGCGCCATTATTTCACTTAGATGAAGTGATTTTACATATAAAGTTTCTCTATATGCGATAACAAAGAACACAGAACTACACAAGTGGCAGCAACAACCTAAGTCCACTAAAGGACCGCCAACCCTCTTTCTCCGTAAGTACAGTACATGCAACCAAAGGGGATAGTTGGAAATTTTTGTAGAAAGTAAAGAACATGGCAGCTTGCTTTAACTTCAAGTTCGTTGATATCATGCCAGCGGGTGTATCCAAACATACCATGACGCTCACAACTACTTTTCTCCCCTAGCTATCACTATCATTGATATCTATCTCTTAAACCTTTTGTTAAACCTTGATCAAAGTTAACCAATCAAGACTCCCCAAGATTTATCTAAACACTCTGGTATTTGATAAAGAAACACTAAGCAATTGTAAAAGAAACATAAATGAAGCTAAGACCAGAAATCAAATAAGAACATGATTATAGTGGTTCGGCCTGAAGATAGCCTACATCCACTGAAGAACATAGCAACAAACTTTATTCAATCACCAAGAACAAGATACAAGCTTAAAAATGAAGTTATAAGCATCACGCACCCTGATCTCTTTTCTCCTAACGCTATATACACACACCTAAAAGAGCCCAAAAAGTTCCCCCATCAGTCAGCTTAATTCTGTTACCATCAACCTAGAATTTTCTTGCTCTTGTAACAAAAAATAACAGCCTCTTGAGCCACATGTTTGCTTCACGTTTAATGAAGGCTTCAAAACGGCAATTCATCAAATCATATTGTTAAGTGTAAGCTGTTAGCATATATGTTTCCATAATATTGATTTTGATGATAACAAACAAGATTAAGAATGATTAATCTTTTAAGCTCAAATTATGTTTTATACTTTTTGAATAAATCATTATTTTCACATTATAAATGTTTTATATTTTGAAAAATGATTTATGAAAATATACATGTATCTAGGGAGAGTATGCATGTATGCAAGGGGAGTTTATTTCAAATAATTGTTTTCTCTAACCTTGCATTAATTAATGAGGAGTTTTTTATAACTAGATTAAATCTTTGTAATGTATTTTGTCATCATCAAAAAGGGGAGATTATTAGCTTTTTTAGCTATAGAACTGACTTTGATGATAACAAATTATATGTATTGATTAAATAAAGATATTGTTTATGAATTTCGGATATTGTTTATGAATTTCGGATTTGGACATATTTGAAACTATTTACATGTTTTGGGTCATACTATGATTTATGAATATTTTGGACTAAAGTGAAAGATTTTGAGAACTTTGAAAATATGGGTATTATGTTGAAAAGGACCTTTGTGCGAAACAGTAAACTCTTTGGGGTTATATCATAATTTCAAAAAAATTTTAGATTAGCAAAGTAATATTTAGATATTCTGAAATTGGACTTATTTGTAACGTTTCATAACATTTTGGGTCATACTACAGTTTTATAAAATTTTGGGGTCAAACTGAATTTTTAGAAACTTATTTCACTGTAGCAATCACTGTAGCACTGTAGCAATCACTGTAGCAAGCACTGTAGCAAACGGTTAACCGTTTATTTTGAAATGGCTAACCGATAACGTCCAGAAAGCTTGTTTTGTCCAGTTTTGTTAAAATAATGATTCTGAAGCAAAATGGTGAACCGTTTACTGAAAACGGTTAACCGTTTATTTTAACCTTGAACCGTTTAGTGAGAAAGGTTAAGCTAAATTTGTTTTGCAGGTTACTGGACACTAACGGTGAACCGTTTATTGAAAACGGTTAACCGTTTATTTGAAATTTAGCCCAATGTTCATCTTGCAAGTCTCTGGAGGTTAACGGTGAAAGGGTAAGCGTAAACGGCGAAAGGGTAAGCCTAAACGGTGAAAGGGTAACTTGAAATTTGGCCCAACGGTAACTTTGACCAGCGCAAACGGTTAACCGTTTACAGTTAACCTCTAACCGTTTTCGGGCTGACAAATGCATAATGGCTAGTTTTTTAGCTCAAACTATATAAACTCAAAGCCAATTCATTTTTGGGAATCCAAGTAAGGAAAAACAAGATCACACAACATATATTGAGCTTCCATTTCGTAAATCATTTGTTGTATCATCATTGTTTTTCAATTTGTATATCCACTCTTAAAGAGAGATTGAGTGTTATATTTTTCATTTATCAAATTGTGAGATTACAAGTGTGGGAAACACTTGGGGTAAAGAGATTGGGGATATAATCTCTTGTTGTAAAGGTTCATTGACACCTTGAAGTCAATTGTAAAAGCTTGAAGCCTTGAAAAGGCTTGGATAGTGAAATCCTCAAGCGAGTGAGCTTAGAGGCGTGGACGTAGGCGGGGATAGCCGAACCACGTAAAAATCCTTGCGTTCGTTTTCTCTTCCCTTACTCTTTTAATATTGTGCTTGATTGAATTTATTGTTGTTGAATTTATTGTTGTTGAATTTATTGTTGTTGAATTTATTAAGGCATTAGATTAAATTGTTGTGTGGATTTGCTAGGATAAGTTTTAAAATTTCAATTTACCCCCCCTCTTGGGTTGCACACTTGTATTTCATAAGCATGTGATAGCCACGTGCTTCACTTACTCACAAATAGATGAACAAATAGCATTGTCATACGATCTTAAATAACCACAGTTGACATGTCATATTCTTTTACAACCATGAACTGACATGACGTATGACTTTCTGAAAATCAGTTTCAGAGCTCACACTTCAATATTCTCTACCTTGAGCTTGAAACCCTCATGAATCTGCTATTATTCTCTTCAACTATTTGTCACTCATTTCTGACATATTCCTGCTAATTCTAAGCAAAGTTTGAACTTAGCAGTTGTAACTGGTTTAGTCAGCATATCTGCAACATTTTTGTCTATATGAATCTTCTGCAGCTTCATTGTTGCTTTTAACACTTCTAGCCTTATGAAATACAGCGTGATATCAATGTGCTTGCTCCTTTCATGGTGTGTTTGAGTTTTGCTCAAACATATAGCACTTTGGCTATCATCATTAATGATTATAGACCTTTGATCAACACTAAGTTCTTTAAGCATTTCTTTCAGCCAGATGGCTTCTTTAACTGCTTCTGCAGTAACTGTGTATTCAGCTTTTGTTGTTAAAAGTGCCACAACACTTTGCAATTGAGCCTTCTAATTGACAGTACAATTGTTGAATGTGAAAATATATCATATAAGTGATATTCTTCTGTCTAGGTCCCCAGCATAATCAAAGTCCACATAACCAACAATTTAACTGTCATATTGTCTTTGTCCTCCATCCATTAAACCATATGTTGTTGTCCTATTTAGGTATCTGAGGATCTATTTAATAGCCCTCTAGTGTTCTTTACTAAGATTTGATATATATCTACTTGCAACACTCACAGCATAGGATAAATCAAGCCTAATTCAGACTATGGCATACATCAAGCGGCTTACAGCACTTGTATAAGGTATATTCATCATCTCAGACACTTTATCTTCTGCTTTTGGGCACAACTGTTCTGAAAGCCCGAAATGAGGTGCTAAGGGTGTTTGAACTGGCTTTAAGCTATTCCAAACTTATCAAGTACCCTTCTGATGTATTCTTCCTGACTAAAAAACAGAGTTCCCGTATTTGAATTTCTATGTAACTGCATTCCCAGAATTTTCTTTACTAGAACAAGAGCCTTAATGTCAAACTCTCCCTTAAGCTTCTGTTTTAGGTCTTCAATTAAGCTCATGCTTACACTGGCAATAAACATATCATCTACATACAATACTAAGTAAACTATCACCCCTGAATCCTCTTTGAAGTAAACACAATAATCCAAGTTACACCTCTAAAATTTATGCTTTAACATAAAACTGTCAAATCTAAGGTACCATTGCCTTGGAGACTGTTTAAGTCCATACAGAGACTTCTTCAAATGACAAACCCAATCAGTCTTTGAGTCATCTAGAAGCCTTCAGGCTGTACCATTACAATATGCTCTTGTAATTCCCCATGTAAAAATATTGTTTTTACATCCATTTGTTCTAATTGTATATTGTTTACAACCACCAGTGACATGATGATTCTTATAGAGGCATGCCTCACTACAAGTGAAAATACCTTAGTAAAGTCAATCCCTCCTTTTGAGTAAATCCCTTTGCAACAAGTTTGGCTTTGAATCTCACTGGTTCCACTCCTGAGATGCACTGCTTAAGTTTGTACATCAATTTGTAGCCTATCACTTTTTTCTTGTCGGGTTTTCTCACAAGTACCCAGGTGTCATTCTTATACAAAGAATTAATTTCTATTTTTATGACTTTCAACCACTGGTCTGCATTTTTCTCTTAAACATCTTCCTTATAGGACTTAGGTTCATCATAGTCTAGTTCATAAGCTGCTGTCAGTACATATCCAATCAGGTATGCATATGCATACTTCTTTGGTGCCCTTATAACTCTTTTTTCTCTATGCTTGGCTAGCTGGTAATCATACAATCTTGTTTGACTTTCTGAAATTTCATCAGAATTATCTGCATCTGTTCTCTCATCTTCTAATGTCTCAAATGAAGTTGTATCCCCAGACTTTCTAGTAAGCTCCACCTTACTATGATCTTTCAGTGAACCAGTGTCTTTGTTTGAGTTATTAAGCTTCTGTGTATAGCTCTTAAGCATTTCTTGTTCATTGAAGACCATATCTCTACTGACTATACACCTGGGTGGCTTTAGATTAGTACACCAGAGCCTATAGCCCTTTACACTTTTTGGATATCTAAGAAAAACACATTTCAGAGCCTTAAGCTCAAACTTTCTTTCCTTCACATCTGCAAATACTGGGCAGTCAAATATCTTCAAATCAGAATAATTTGCAGCTTTGTTTGACCATATTTCCACAAGTGTTTTAAAGTTTGTGGCAGTGGATGGACTTCTATTGACTAAGTAACAAGTTGTCACCAAAGTTTCAGCCCATAAAGACTAAGGAAATTTGGAGTGAATTAGTAGACAGTTTACTTTGTCCATAAGAGTTTTATTTATACTCTCAGCAAGTCCATTTTATTGTGGAGTATGCCTTACTGTCTTGTGTCTTACAACTTCATTCTGAGCACATAAATCATCAAATTATTGATTGTAAAATTCTAATCCATTATCAGTCCTTAACCTCTTGACTTTTCTACATGTTTGTGTTTCTACCAGTGTTTTCCACTGCTTAAACGTCTCAAAGACTTCATTTTTACCCTTTAAGATATGCACCCAAACCATTCTAAAATAGTCATCAATTAAGGATATGAAGTATTTAGCTCCACCTAAAGAAGTTGTTTGTGTTGGTCTCCACAGATCAGAGTGGATGTAACCTAAGGTTCCTTTGGTCTTATGCACCGCAGTTTTGAAGCTAGTTCTAGAGGATTTACCTAGGACATATACCTCATAAAACTCAACAAGACCTAACTTATCATCCCCGAAGACTCAATGTCTTTCTATGATCTTCATCCCCTTCTCACTCATATGCCTCAATCTCATGTGCCACATTAGTATTTTGTTTAGATTATGACTTGTTGAGACACTAACATCCCTTGTAATGGTTGTCCCTTACAGCACATACAAGCCATTATTTTTTGCCCCCTTCATTATCACAAAATACCCTTTAATTATCTTCATAACACTATATTCTATTTTAATGATAGAACCCATTTGATCAAGAATTCCTAGGGATATTAAGTTTCTTTTCAGCTTAGGAGCATGTCTAACTTCACTTAATTCCCTAATGACCCCATCAAACATCTTAAGCCTAATGGTTTCAAGACCAACTACTTTGCAAAATGAGTTGTTTCCCATCATGACTTCCTCACCATTAAAAAGTCTTAAACTGGAAAAAAAAAAGATTTTTATCAGGGCACATGTGATAAGTGCATCTAGAATCTAACACCCACTTACCATTAGTTTGAGTTCCAGTGGCCAGAAGAACACTAGCTGAGTCATAGCCATCATTATCTTTTTCTTCTGATGCAATAGCAACATCTCCATTCTTCTTGGGTCTATCTTTTCCCTTGTTCTTTCTCTCTGGACAGTCCTTCTTGAAATGTCCCTCTTTGTGGCACTTGAAATATTTCAAATTTTTATTATTTGACTTAGACTTACTGCGTTTTTTTGTTCTTGTTACTGAAATCCTTCTTCTCTGGTCTGCCCCTAGCCTTTTCCATCCTTTGTTTCTAACTTTTTTGTAACCTCTTTAGAACTGAGAGAATCTTTTACATCAGCCATGGTTATTAACTGCCTTCCATATAGTAGCATATCTACAAAATGTTCATAGGAAGGTGAGAGAGATGATAACAAGATTATTGCCTTGTTTTCATCTTCTAGTTTCACATTGATATCTTCAAGATCAAGAATGATCCTGTGGAAGTTATTAATGTGATTTGCCAGAGAGCTACCCTCTTCTTAGTGTATAGTCTTTTGGTTAGAGACTTCTTTGTATATAGGTCTTCTAATTTCTTTCAGAGGCCTGCAGCAGTTGTTTAATCCCCCATTTCCCTCAGAACTCCATCTCCCAGACTCAAGATTAGGGTACTATAAGTCTTGTCCAATGCATCTTGCATTTCTTCATCACTGAGCTTGTTAGGCTTCTTTTCAGATCTTAGATCCCCCAACGTTTTTTCAGGCCTTTGGTGAACCAATAATGTTCTCATCTTGAGTCGCCATAAGTGGAAGTCATTCTCTCTAGTAAATTTCTCTACTTGAAACTTGGAAGTTACCATTTCTTATATTAAAATAAGAGTTATTGGGCTCTGATGCCACTTTGTTAAACCTTGATCAAATTTAATCAATCAAGACTCCCTAAGATTTATCTAAACACTTTGGTATTTGATTAAAAAAAACAGTAAACAATCGTAAAAGAAACAAAAACGAAGCTAAAACCAGCAATCAAAGAAGAACATGATTATAATGGTTCGTCCTAGAGATAGCCTACATCCACTGAAAAACAAAGCAACAAACGTTATTCAATCACCAGGAATAAGATACAAGCTTAAAGATGAAGTTACAAGCATCACACCCTAATCTCTTTTATCCTAACGCTATATATACACACCGAAGAGAGCCCAGAAAGTTCCCCCATCAGTCAGCTTAATTCTGTTACCATCAACCCAGAATTTTCCTGCTCTTATAACCGAACATAACAGCCTCTTAAGCCACGTGTTTGCTTCACGTTTAATGAAGGCTCCAAAACGACAATTCATCAGACCGTATTGTTAAGTGTAAGCATGTGATAGCCATGTGCTTTACTTACTCACAAATAGATGAACAAATAGCATTGTCATAAGATCTTGAATAACCACAGCCGACACGTCATATTCTTTTACGACCACGAACTGACATGACGTATAACTTTCTGGAAATCAGTTTCAGGGCTCACACTTCAACAACTTTGAAAACAATTTCTCTGCCGCTTCCATGGCTGAGTCTCTATCAATAAAATGAAAAGAAAATACGTCTCCTCCCTTGATGCCAAAGCCACAAACCACAAGATAATTTTTACTGACACGATTATTGTTCCAAAGGAAGGTCTTCACTAACCCTGTTGATATGTATGTATCTATATATATATAGGGATTGCCACTTTCCCCCCTATAGTAATTAACATAAACTATTTACCTCCCTACTATTTTTATAATGGCCAAAAACTCCCCTGACATCATAAGTTTACAATATTACAATTATTTTGAACTACTCTTTTATTTAC
Source organism: Citrus glauca (assembly GCA_029633175.1). Classification (NCBI taxonomy): domain Eukaryota; kingdom Viridiplantae; phylum Streptophyta; class Magnoliopsida; order Sapindales; family Rutaceae; genus Citrus; species Citrus glauca. Next base: position 24,785,410 of record JAQOOD010000002.1, on the reverse strand, counting down.
ATTTACTATAAATTAAATAAATTATATGAATAGAAACTAAATAAAAACATTAAGTATTAAAAATAAGAAATATATACTTTGATGTGAATAAAAAAATTAATTTTTTTTGTCATTATTTATTTTGTGAATATTTTCTTATAATAAATACTTTTGTAATATTTTAAAATTAAATATAAAAAGTATAGGTAAAATATTTTATTTTTATCTTATAATAAATTTTTATTTGTCATTCAAGTTTTCTTATAATAATTTTTTATCATTTTATAATAATTTTCTTATATTTTTATTATAAAATTTTTTCACAAAATAAATAAGTACAAGAAAAATTTTATTATTACTTTTTTTGCTCATATCAAAATATATTTTCTTATTTTGAATACTTAATTTTTTATTTAGTTTCTATTAATGTGATTTATTTAATTTATAATAAATATAAATAAAAGATTAATTGAAAATAAGAATAATATTGTAAAATTATGCTATCAGGAAGGTTTTTGGCCATTATAAAAACAGTAAGAGAAAAATGATATATGTTAATTACTGTAAAGGAGAAAGTGACAATCTCTCTCTCTCTCTCTCTCTCTCTCTCTCTCTCTCTCTCTCTCTCTCTCTCTCTCTCTCTCTCTCTCTCTCTCTCTCTCTCTCTCTCTCTCTCTCTCTATATATATATATATATATATATATATATGTGTGTGTGTGTGTGTGTGTGTATGTATATGAAACCCGGAAGAACTGAAGAGGAGTCTCCGTCTTCTTTCTTTATCAGCTTCTAACTCCCAGCTGAAACATATATGAAAGACATATATCAGCCTCTAATTTCCAACTCAGTAGATATCCGTGAAAAACATCAGCTTCTGATTTCCAAGGTTAATAAAATAGAAACCATGACGAAAACAATTCCAACGAACTCAAAACATAAATCAATTGAAAAATGGGTACATGTCTGATGATGTCTCTACTCTTTTGATATGGCATGCAAATGAAATGCAATGCAAGCCACAAGCCCATAGATATGAATAATAGTAACACAGCAGATAAAGTAAAGCAACCGAGTGCGAGATCGCACTTTTTTTTTCTCATGCCATGGGGCATGTTGCTTCACTTGATTGCAGTGCTTTTCAAAGCGCTTTCTTTCAAGCAACCAGTTGAAACACCTAAAATCTAATTCACCGGTTGGGCTAGGTAGTGCAAGATCGCACTCTTTTTCTCAGGCCATTGAAGAGAGTGCTAAGGTTCAAATTGAAGGGCAGTGAAGAAATAACAACACTGCCGCAGCTCCATGAAAGACTTCCCGATTTCTATTTCAAGTGTGGATGTCTTGGACATTTGCACGGAGAATGCTATGATCCTGTCTCCAGTAACAATAATGAGGGAAGCACGGTAGATCAAAAGCATTTTATGGCTGAAAGCAACTGGTTCATCTCAACGACTATGGAGCTCCAAAAATAAGGAAATGCAACCGATTTCAAGTCAACGTTTGAACAGAACAGTGCAGCTCAATAACAGGAAGGACTTGCATCAGCAGTAATCAATCCAAAGAGCCCCAAACAAACAAAAGTTTTGAGCATAGATTTTTTTTTTTTTAAAAAAAAAAGTATTGTCCGCACTAAGGATGAGGTGGGATTGGCCTCCAATTTTAAACAAAATGAAGCTCCTGTTGAAGAAAAATCACATGCCCAACCTTCAGGTTCAGCCTTAATCCTTCAAAGTCCAGCACAGCCCAAACGATGATAATTGGAAACCGAAGGAAAGAAAATTCGACTCAAAACTGTATGATCCAAAAAGTTTGAAGAGGATAAGGAATTAGAACCCACAAAGAAAAAGCCTAGTGAGACACAAGCTGATAGCACAAAAGTTACAGAATCTGATATGACCTTTTCTCAAACTATTGTCTGCAATGAGGAGACTGGTACCTGTCGGAAACAGCTTGACGTTGGAACATTTGGGTTTTGGATTCCGTACATTACGAGAGACATTCCATAAGCGCGAGCCTAAAATTGTGTTCCTGAGAGAAACAAAGATTGAATTTTTGAAACATAGACTGGCTAACATCTATTTTTTCTCGGTAGGAACAGTTGGACTAAATGGGGGTTTGGCGTTGTTTTGGAATAAGGATATTGATCTCAAACTACTTTCATCTTCCAGCAATCAGATTGACACTTTTATTAACGATGGTGAAGAGAATTGGCAAACCAGGGGATACTGTGGCCTTTCAGGAGGCACTCATGGACAGCGACCTGGCTGATTTGGGATATATGGGGAACTTTTTACATGCACAAATAGGAGAACGGCCGGTGATCTAATTCAAGACACAGTATACAAGTTTTTCTGCTCTTCTTGATGGATCGACATAGTTAAGGCTCAGATATCACAAATAATAAGGCAAGGAGCTCTGACCATTCCCAATTTCTGATAGAATTTTAGAAATGCGGAATCCATCTAATGGAAAGAAATGGCAATGGGGAAAAAGGTCCCAGTTTTGAAGATTATTGGAAGTTCTATGACAAATGCAAAGATATAAAAGCAGAAGTTTGAAGCAAAAATGAATTTATGAACTCTGAAATCCATTTCGGACTTTATTCACAAATCAGTAGATCTAAGAAGTAAACTAGACTGCTGACGCAAGAAGTAGCTCCGACGTAGAAGGAACGAGTGAGGTCTTTAACTGCCAAAGCTTTGCCAATTAAATCAAGGAAATCAAGAAAGTTGAGAACCAGCTCCTCCAGAAGTCTGTACCCCCTTTCTTTTGCTGGCAACTCTGGGAGTTTTGATAGTAGGTTTCTTAGGAGGCTTCTTTGCTGCAGCTGATGTAGGAGGTGTTGTTGCAGGTTTCTTAGCAGTTATGACAGCAATGAGCTTTATGACAGCAATGAGCTCCTTTTACTTTTTCTTCTCTTCTTCTGTCCCGGCAGTCCTGCTTATAGCCTCTTCAAAAGCTGCATCATTATCATCTTGGTCCTCTTCATTTGAATTCTCATCAAATAGGGTCCTCTGTTTACTTTTACTTTGAAGGGCTTCTACAGGTGGCTCCTCTTCCTTCTCCTCCCCAATCTATTGTCCATCCGCAGCTTCTTCACTTTCTTTTCCTTCTTCTTCTAATTCTAATTCGCACCAACATCTTCCTTTTCTTCACTTTCATCTGTTGCATCATCTGTTGGAATAGTCTCTGCTACTTTCTGCAAATTATTTTGCTGCAGCAGGGACTCAGGGAAGTCTGCATTCTTAGTTTGCATATAAACTGCCAACTAGTGTTTTTGAGCTTCTATGTGCAACAAGTAGGCCCAAAGCCTCTTATTTTTTTATTTTTGTTCTTTTGTCCGTGCATTCAAGCTGTCGTTCAGATCTTGCATAATTTTCCCAATTCCAATGGCTTTCACTGATTTTGTTGTGGTTGGGTGCTCTGGTGTTGCTGCAGCAGATGATTCTCCAGTAATTCTCTCCACTGTCTTTGCTGTGAGGGCCCCCTCATTTTTAACCCTTTCATTACTTTCAACAAATTTGATTCCAGAGGCTTCACAAATCCTATTGATGAGCTAGGAGAACAACAAAGTAGCTGATTTATGTTTCTTTGTAGCACAATCTCGACTCTCTTGCTCAATGATTGGTTACTTGTTTGTCGAATACCAAAGAGCTGATGATTTAGGTACAGTTTCACCTGTGAGTGGCGATGAAGGCTCCTTACAGCTTGATCGGCCTATGCGTATGGTTGTCTTTAGCGGACAATATTTTCGACAAGTTGCCAAAAGCTTAGTTCATACAAATAGTTACTGATGTTAGAGTTGTTCTCTTTATCATCTCTTGTTTTGGTTGCATCAGTGCTACAACATGACATGGATGTTGCCTAACATGTTGCTACAACATGAAATGGATGTAGCCTAACATGTTATTCAGTATTACGGATAGCAAAATCTAAGTTTGGGCCTGGATTTGTCATTCTCAGTTCCAGTATATTTTACTGAACCCGAATTTAAATTAAATTTTTCACTTGCAGGACCGGTCTGGGTTAAACCCGTAAAAATTTGGATTTTTATATTGTAGGTTTTAAGCATGAATCACATACAAATACAAAAAAAATAAAGAAAATTAAATACAAATCTAGATTTTGAAAAAAAATATATAAAAACATATTCTAAATTTTAGTGTTTCAAAATAATAAAGCATTCACAAATACAAATCCATAACATAATATTCACAAAATAGAAATTCATGAGTCTAAAATTCAAACTCACAATTCACGAATACAATATTCATGAACTTCAAGGATCAGCGTCCGGTGAAGCAACGAACAACGGTTGTTGATGATATGATGATGATGATGAACATAGAATCACAGTCGCGATCGTAGTTCGTGAAGGTAGACAAACGATAGCCAAAACTCGTGACATAGCTAGACAAACAGAGGTTGACGATAATGATGAACATGAACACAACAAAGGTGGCAAAGTGATGACAAGTGATGACGATGATTTGATAAAGAGAAGAGTTGAAGAAAGAGGAAAAAATGGCTTTGGTGGTGCTATAAAAGTGTGAATTAGGGCATGGTCTATTTCTTTCTCTATTTATATTAAAAATAATTAAAAAAACAATATTAAGATAAAGATATCTAGGTTTGAGTTTTGAGATCTAAACCTAAATATGTCCGAATCAATAAAATTTCATCAGACACCAAATTTACTTTGATCCGGTAGAGATTGAACTTGGCCCAAATTATGCAAGATCATCTGGGTCTAGGCCCGACTTGAGTTAAATTGTCATCTCTATTTAATGTTAGTGATCTTGTTGATCATGATTGAATTGGAATGTGCAACCTTCGTTTCCTTTGACAAATCCTAGGGAGAAGATATTTCAATTGACAAAATTGGTAAGTTTAACATGATATATGATTTTCTAAAAGAAAACTAGAATACTGTAAAGTGGGTTGCTCTAGGAGTTATTATTTTGCAGGCTTTGATTTTCCTATTAGCTATCATAGTCTGGACAACAAACAGACCAATGGAGTATAACTATGATGATAAGTTCATTGCACTAAGGCAACAGATTCAGCAACCTTTGATCAATAGGCCTACACCTCCTGAACAGTTGCGCCTGTTACTAGTTCCATTGATCAACGTCCTAGCAGAAATGATCCTTGGAGTACCCATAAAAGAGAAAATACGTGCTGGATACATCTAAGTTCATATATGAACTGTCTGAATCACGCAGGTTCTAACAAGTAGCTACACAGCCAGTAAAAGAAAGAGGCTGATGCACTATCATGTAGAGTTTCTGAATGACCCTCAAAATCTGAACTCAATTGCTTTCTTGGATAGTGGTGTCTTCAAGAAGACAAATGCACATTGCTTAAGAGTTATAACCATTCCAAAAAAAAAAAAAACTCCCTGAGTAGGATTCGAATCGACAACTAGCCAATTAACAGTCAATCGATCTACCTTTAAGCTATTAAAGAACGACATAAGGATATATCTCATAAAGTTTAATTCCCACTTTCAACCCGTAACCAACATGAACTTGAAATTTCTTTCATAACTCTAGAAACTTTTTCATGGTGGCTCCATTCCATGTCTCATATAGGAAACCTAAAAAACAATCAAACAAATTGCTAAAAAAGAAATGGCTCCTAGGTTTCAAGATTTCTATGTTCTAAGGTTTTTAGGACAAACCATCTAAGATAAAACCTCCTAGATTATGAGATTTCTAACCTCCCAAGTTCCCATGTTCAAAGTTCCTAAGATAAATCTCCTAGAAAAAGTCTTTCAAGTTTTAAGATTTTTACCCTCTAAGGTTCCAAAGATTCCTGAGTAAAACTTTCTACCCTCCAAGGTTTCGATATTTGTATTTAAAAAAATAGAGTAATTCTTATTATTGACTCAATTATCAGTAAAAATTTAGCTCAACAGTGAATCTTAATCTATAACACTTATACTAGTTAAATATTATTAATGTAATATTGGCAAATAACATAATGTTATATATTAGTAATTTTCTGGTCCAGTATTTTAAAACCCCAAATAATATGAAAAAATTTTAAAATCATGGGATTTAAAAGGCTTAAAACTTGAAGCAAATAAATCACACAATATATGCATTTTTCTACACTTTAAAATTCTAAATTGAAACACTTCTATGTTCTATATTATCCTTAAAACATTTTAGCAACGTTTGAGAATGTATTACAAACTCTTGTTTTTAGACATGAGCAATGGCGCTTATTCGCTAGGACTTCGGAGAGACATACCTATTGGGATTATTGGGCCAGCTGACAATTAAGCATATTAGGCTATTTGTAGTATCTTTGGATTGATGGTGTGTGCTTAGAATAGGGGGTAGTGGTGAAAACAAAAGGGGTTTGAATTACCTTATTAGAAAAGATAGTGAATGGTAATGCATGTACACTTTTGTTTAGGGTTGGCAATTTAAGGGTCTGGGTCAGGCTTTGTCAAGTCTAGGCCCATATCTTGTTTAAAAAGTCCAAGCCCTTTTAAAGTCCATCCAAATTGTACGGGCTTTGGGCGGGCTGGGCTTTAACGGGCCTGGGCCGGAACTCCGAGCTGGGCATGGACTTTTACAAATTTTCAAAAAAATTTTTTAATAAAATTATAAATTTTTAAAACATAATTATGCAACACATAATTATTATTACATTGATTTTGTCACAGGAATGGGGGATTTTGTCACGGAAATGAGTTTTTTATTTCAATTTTATGATATATTATTATTATTATATTATATAATTTTTAAAAAATATATATATTATTTATTATAAAGCTCGGGCTTAAGCCTAGGTTTTTCATTTAGGCCATTGACTGAGTTCGTATGTTATAGGCTTTGTTAATTATAAGTCCTTATCCATAATTTCAAGCCGCGGGCCTGGGCCGGCCCGGGCTTTTCTGCCACCCCTACTTATGTTTAAACATCGCCTCTGTGTTCTGAACCGATGTCATAATCATTTACGGAAACTGAATAACAATTTCTCCTCATTTATTTTTGTTTCTAAATATATAATCAATCTTTAAACTGAAGTGTTGGAGGAAATTAAAATAATTTTTTATATAGATTGGTGATTAGTATATGAGTTATTTTAAAATAAAATAATAATTTAAATTTTGTAATCATAAAATTGAAAATTTTACATGAGGTTTTAAAATGACGCACAAGTTGATCGCGGGCAACAATCACCTTAGTCAAGATTTATTGCAACGTACATTTGTTTTTTTTTTTTTTTAAGTAAGTAGAAGCAAAGCAAAATTCATTTTTCAGTCCTTCTTACCCAAGATTTAAACTAAGATGGCTAATTAAATAAAGTTGTCTAAAAAGAAACTTGGTCATACTCACGAGGACTATTGCTAGATACAATTAATTTAGTTATTTTTCAAAATCCAATTAATCAAATTCATTTAAATCCATGAATGTAATACGAATCAATTAATTTTGACTAGTGGCCACTTTTTAATATTTTTATAGATAAAATTGTATGCATGTATTAGAAAATAGATCTAATTAGTTTGTTCAATAAATCGAATTATCTTCAAATCAATAAAGAGAGAAGCTATTGGCACCCCCCTTCATTATCCTTATAAAACCACATTAAATAAAATTATATTTAAGGACAAATAAGAATTAAACACACTAAAATTTTTTCCAACAAATTACTTGTATTCATAATCAATTTATTTTTATTTTTCTTTTTGTTTTCTATCCGTCACTCTTATCAAACTAAAATAAATTACAAACATTTTAGAATTATTTTTCTTTTCTTTTTTATTACCTATTAAGAATGTTTTACTTAAGATTGTTATCAAATTATAATCTAAAATGTGTATAATTTAACATAATGATTGACATTCAAAAATCCATCATTTTTAATTTATTTGTAGGATAACAACAAGATTGTTAAAGAAAAGAAAAATGGCACAATACTACTTTGAGTTCTAGTAGTAAAAAAGTTAAATAAAAAATAGAAAAGTGTATTTTAAAAAAAAGAAATTTTTAGAATTAAATAAAATAACTAGAAAAAGAGGTTTCTATTAGGAAATTTATGAAAATAACCATAAAAGTTTAGCAAATTACAAAACTAATCATATAAGTTTTTTTTTTATCAAAACTATCCAATCAACAACATTTTGGACTAAATTACCCCTATCAATCTCACCTAGGCTCACCAAAGTCTCTCACTAACCCAAACCTCTCACTTATCACCAGAACCGTAGAGCAGCATTGGAGTCCATCATCGGTGGCCAACAACATCAAACTCACTGAAATCAAGTCCAATAGCAGTCAAGACCTCTGAAATCAACGATTGAAATTCAAAAACGCTAGGTTAGCAATTTTGGATAAATGCTTTATTTTATTCTTATGTTGTGTTGTGGTTGTGTGTTGTTATATGTGTTGTGGGGTTGGTGGTGGTGGTGGTGGTGGTGGTGGAGGTTGTTGGTGGTGTTGATGCATTGTTGGAGTGAGTTTCTAGGAATATCTTGAAATGGTTGATGACCAATTCATGAAGATTCACACAATGTGCAGCACCCATTATACGAAATTTTGTACGACAAGCGCTCATCACACCAACATAATCTAAAATTTTGTGCGATAGGCACTTATAATTCATATTTCACAAAATAAATCTGTCCATATTTTGCACATAATATACTATTTCGAAGCTTGCATCAAAATAAATCAAACCCACAATGTTTTTTACCGGTCTCCACTATGTTGATGATGCATATAGTACGTAAAACATGAGTAAATGATTGGCAAAATTATCAAGCTTCAATAATGTTTTAAACAATGTATATAATGTGCTCCACGCCCCCTCCATTACGAACCCATCTTGGGATATATGGCGCTTAATCTTCCACAGACTTTTAATAATTTTGGACTTTCTCGTTTACATATGGCTAAATGGTTTGCATAACATTCGCTTGTTAGACAATTGACTAAATTTTATGTTATAATAATTTTTTATTACTTAGTAATATTGCCAGTTGTTTTATATATATAATACTTATAATACGAGTGTTGTTGTTGTTGAAAAATGAATGCACCGCATCATAAGTTATTTTCAAAGAAACAAATGCCTTCTACTTTAAGATGCGGGGAATTTGATTATTTGTTTTTACAACCCACTGTGATGGTATTCGCTTAATCACTTCAAAAAGCCAAGCCTACAACAAGCAAAGTTAGAAAATCATAAAAATTAATTTGGTGTAAGTACAAAACTTACTAACTTTAATTTCTTTTGTTTATCAACCCACACTATAAGAAAATTGCTAATAGAGTTGTGATATAATTTTCAATTTATCATGAATTAATAATGGTTTTGTGATAGAATTATTTTCTATCACGGACTAATGATGATTTTATGATATAATTATTTTTTTATCATGGATTAATGATGAGTTTGTGTTAGAATTATTTTTTTTATCTTGAATTAATGATGATTTTATGATAGTATTATTTTTTATCACAAATTATTATTTTTATTTAGCCACGTGTTGATTTATAATTTAGTTACTTAACATGTGAACAATTACACTGTATAATTTCTAAGTATAAAATAAAAAAGTGAACCCTAAATCTAACCTAATTAAACACACTACTTGTTAAGTTGTTGCCGCCACTCCCCTGTTGCTCTTCGATTTCTGCGGACTAGATTTCCATTGTACGTAGCAGCATTTTCGATGCTTGTACCAGTCTCATTCTCGTACCCCTTAGATGACTATCCCGTCTCCGTTACAACCATTATGATGTCGTCGTACTTCAAGGCAGCGAAAACGGCATCAATTTGGGCATCGAAGAGGCTGAAATAACGAAACCCGCTACCCGCATCCACAACGCCAGGTTCTCCCTAAACAAAGCATAGTCTAAAGAGATGATGTCAGTGTTTGACTCGTAGGCAAAAAATGGGTATGCATTGACTATTAGGAAAGAACCGATTTGGCAGAGGAAATCCAACATGGGCTTGAAAACGAGTTCGATCAATTAAGATCGGAAAGATCCGGCTGATGTCGGGTAAGAATTTTGCAAAGCGCTCAAGGCAATGGGTTATGAGACTTTAATGGAAGAGTGGAGATTGTACTTGCCGTTTTTTAGGACCCATGAGAAGGCAAAGGAGGGGCGTTTGGCTACGGAGAATAGAAGCTTGTTGGGTAAGTCGACGGTGACTATCTAGCATTTGACTTTGACCGATTATTTTATAATCCAATATCTTCAGAAGAAATTCAAATAATCTAAATTTGACTTTGAGCAAGATTGTTAATGTTCATTAACTTGTAACTTATTTTCGCATATGCACAACATGTTGCAATTAGACACTTTATATGCTATTGTGTAGCTTTAATTTTTCTAAATAAGGTTGTGAGATGCAAATTGAATAATTTGCAACTTGTGAATTATTTATTCAATGTTAAGGGCTGGAAATTTAGGTAAATCAGTTTGTTTAATTCATGTAGCATTACAGGTGCTACCCATATTGCTTGCAAGAACGAGATACTGAAGGAGTTGCTTCGGTAAAATAGAAGCGGTGAAAGTTTTATGGATGGCTAAGAGTACCATTCATGTCACCAGTGCTGGTGGTCGAACCGGTAATTTTTTACCTTTTTTTGTTTTTCTTAATTATGTGCTTATCCAAATTAATTATCATTTTTAAAGCTTGCTTTAAAATCCTATATCTTGTGATCATTTTTTCGTTGGTGTCATAGTGCGTAAGCTTTTCTTAATTCTAAATTTTCAAATTTGATGAATACAATTGAGTTCATGAATTAGGAGCCTAATTTTTTATGTTTAATAGTTTGTTTAGTGCATAACTACAAACAGTGACTAAGCAAAATTGCGTCCATCAATTGAAATTTGGCCGTTACCTACTCAACAATATGAGATTTTTTGTTTTTTTTCCTTTTTCTTGATTCTGTACTGAATTTTTGATGAGGTAAAATTACAATTGGGCTCTAAATATGGATTAAAATATCTTAGACAATAAAAACAACAGCCTCAAGACATCATCCCTAGCAAGTAGCACTCTATTTATACTCATTTGTTTCTTGTTGTATTTATTATGTTGATGTATATACACATACACGCAACTTGAATCTGGAAACTTTTTGAATTTGTCATTATCAAACGTTTCAAGTTGGCTCACCTTCTTCCTCCTCATTGCCACTGGTGTGATGTGAACAAGCCCGCAGTGATTGAATCATGCATGCATCATGTTTTAAGTTGCCATTCTATGGAATATGAGTAGACACATGTAATAAATAGATCTAGTGACCCATGTGTATGAATCCAGTCATGGAAAATTTTCTACAGGCAGTAGTTAATGTCTTCCCCCAATTGGTTATCATTTTACGCATTCATTTAAAAAAAAGAATAAATGAACGTTCACCCCCGTCAAGAGTATATAAAAGACTAAAAGAAGTGCAGAAGAATATACGTACATATAAACATTTATATAGCAATGAAATGAAATTCTGGCCCAACCCAACTCTGTCCAGTGTTATATTCTTCTTTTTTTTTTAATGTTATTTTTTTCCTTTTTTTTCTCTTTTGTATATGGCTAGAATTATAGTACTGCTGGAAGATGCTGGGTTACTGCATATGAGTTGGTCTAGTAGTTGGAGTGTTGTAGGGTATGTGGCTGAAATTAGAGTACTCTTGGAAAATTGGATTGCTGCTGGAAGTTTTACAACTAGGCTTGCTGTTGGAATACTTAAATTAATTTTTGAAAGTTTTGTTAGGTAACTTGGCTTTGTGACTGGAATTTTAATTGCTTTTCTTGAAGATTGATTAGAATTTAATTATTTTTTTATATTTTGGGATGGTTTTTTCAATTTGGGATATTTTATTATTTATTAGTGGTGATCTCATTGAATATTAGATGTATTTATTTTGAAATTAGTTTGTTGAATTGAATGGATGTTAATTAATGTTCATTTTTTTATTTTTTATGAAATAAAATAAGAATTCATCAACAAATTATAATGGTAATTATAAATAATTATAAATTATAAAACTTTATGACGGGAAATAGCCATCATACATTCTCTCATAAATAATTTATTGCTAAAATTGAATAATAAATTTACAAATGATAATTCAATTTTTCGACAAAAAATTTAAAAAAGGCGCGTAAATAAATTTAAATTTTATTTAATTATTTTTTATATTAAAATATTGTGTGACAGATATATGACTATGCAAAGCCATCCTGAATTAATGACAGAAATTATTATGTCCTAAATTAATGACAATGACATAATTGACATATAAATTGTCTGGCATGCACCTCCTTTTATGATAATTATTTTCTGTCATCCATTGCATGTTTTCTTGTAGTGCTACCTGAATCCCATGACTGAAACCATAAATATTGTATTTCTCAATATTATGTGAAGGATCTTTCAAGCGCTCAATCTTTAATTTGTTGGCTTTCTAGTTCAATGCATTGTTCCTACTGTCGTATACCATTTTCCATGATAAACGACCCCAGGATGACTTTGAAAGCGGTCGATATCGTCAACATAATTCATTAGCTGGAATTCATCTTGACTATGATCCTTTCTCTCATTCAGTACCATATTTGCAAAGTAATACAACGTGATTTTCGAGACATCATTCATGACACGAAAGTTCAAAGCAACAAATCTAGCGTCCACTTGTTTAAGATTTAAGTCTTTAAACCTACCACATGTTGTGTAAATTTTATTGAACTCGCAAGTGCATGAATCTATTGTATAATCGATTAATAGAGACGAGTGTCGATCCCACGAGGAGGTGGATTTTAATTATGTGTAGAATTAATTTTGTAAGTGGGTGGTTAGATTTGTGATGAAAATTATTTGAATTATCTTAAAATTTAAATTGGAATGATGAAATTAAATTAAAGTGGAAATTATTATAATTTAAGCGTTTGGGTATCTGGATCCGCATCAATATGCACCATGGGTTAAATATTTTTTATTAATACCAATTAAATCATGAGGGGGAAATCTACACCTCATGAACCACACTCTAATTAATATAGCGCTAAGGGCTTATCATGCTAAATAATAATAACTTTGTACTGGAGAGCCGGTGAAACCAAGGCGGTATCTAGACAAGATTATTATTATTATTTGTCGACGAGAAGTCAAAATATCTATAAAAATTAGTGGAGGAGAGAAAATAAATTTACTAAATAAAATTCATGACCTATGTTGAAACTTCACCTTTAACCTAAACTTGAAAGAAAATTAGCTACTCATAATTGAATTAGAGGAAAAATAGAAATTTATTAAAATATGTAGAAAATATAAGATAGAGAAGGAATTACAAAAAATAGAATTCAAAAATGGATTTAAAGATACTAAATTGGGGGGAAGGTTCCATTTTTATAGATACATTGAGTAAATCGTGACCATCGGATTAAAAACAGTTTGGATGCTCAGGATTGTGCCACGTCATCAGTCAACAGTACGCGATTTGACAACGCGGATGAACAGTAACACGGTTTGACCCTGATTGAATGGTGACGCGATTTAATTGAAAATAATCTTGTGTGATACATGTACCGTACGCGAAATTTTTGGTACATTAATATACTGCCACGTCATCATCAATAGTACATAAGAATTTTAGTTCAACAGAATTGTGACACCTCATCAGTCAATGTCATGTCATCGATCTGTCTATGTGAACGGTGTCGTGAATAGTAACGTATACAGTACCGTACACATAAATAGTACCGTACATGTGAACAATATTATTTTTCTTTTTATGTTCCTCCGAAGGTTTTCAACTGTCCTAAGTTCAAAAGATATGTCTGTTTTACCGTTTAATCTCGCGTTTATTGTGAAATGATCATAATACCTCTAAAATACATAAAATACTTAATTAAAATAAAACACACATAATTAAATTACAAAAAGTTTAAATACATAAAAGTAAGGGTTGTTAGTAAGATGTGAAATATAAAATGACGATTTTCTTTTTTATAAATATACATTTTCTAACACTCAACACACCCTCCAACCAGCTTATTTCTAATCCCTAGCAAATAAAGGGAAAACAAAATTCACATCCAAAATGATTTTTTTTAAACACTCTTGTTTATTCAATCAGACTAATGATAACAATTAAATAAAAGTATAAGAATTATCTCAAGTCTAAAGAAGCATCACACCCACATGAACCATCCACATGAATCAGCCCAGTAGACTTTGTTATAGCTACCTTCTAGAATGACATGTCAAATCCCAAAATCTCACTGGAAGTAGTGACACTCTCATAAAGAAATTAAACCCAATAAAAATAGTCACTCAAATGAATAGTAATTGAGAGAAAAATAATTAAGAAGTGATATCACATGCTCTCACTAAGATGAAAGAAATATGCCCTCAACTTATAAATAATACAATCTCAAGTCAAATAAAAATGCTAGTCAATTCAATTTATTTTTTTTTTCTTTCGTGCATCACTACATCTTTTTAACTCATATAACTAGCTTCTACTTCAGGCTACAATTCCCTAAAATCAAGAAAAACTTTTATTAGGACGTAACGTAAGTTAGAAACATAGCTAACAAAGAAGAAAAATAATGAAAACAAAGTGTATACTTGATAAAAATGCGGAGGAATTTTTTTATTTTTTTAAAGTTGTAAGGTGGATTTCACCTATTATTATTATTTTCTTCTTCTTTTTTAAAACAACAATATTTTTTTACTTTTATTAGGCATAACTTTACTATACAAAATAATTATTTACATTTTTTTAAACATAAATAGGTGATGGAACGTATAAGATATTGGGTAATACTCCAAATAGGAGTGGGTTAAGATGATAAGTTTGACAAAGCATGTTTTTTAATATTTTTTAAAGGCTCAAAAGGGTTAACTATGGATATTTGATAAAAAAGATGGCTATAAAGGTTTAAACGGATCAAACATAGTTTTTCCATCGTCTTTTTGGGCTCTAAATAATCTTCTATATCTACTAGTTAGATGGGCTCCTATATGTAGCAACACATTTTTTTCTCTTTTTTTTTACAAATTTTTTTTAAGGGTTAACTTAAAAAAAATCTAGAGACTGTATATAAAATAATAAACTGATAAGTTATATAAAGAATAGGCAAAAGGGTTACTCTCTAAAATAAAATAATATGCTCAAAAATTAACTTGGTGCCTATTATGAAATGTTCATTACTTCAAGCAACTCATATTTGTCTCTGATATCAACATGTATAGTAGCAAGCATAGGGTAACATCACTTAAGATCAAATATAATATAAATATTAAAATTTAAAATTAATCATGTCATCCAATGTTAAAATAAATCACAAGTTTTTTATACAACATTCTATCCCCCAACCTATTCTAAATATGAAAGGAAAATATGCATGCAGAAATGTGAAAATGATGCAGAAAAATTAATCAGAAAAAGAAATTTTCTTTTAAACTAAGAAGATGTGTTTGTAGAGCCACTATACTCCATATTCAATCATCTTCGACTCAAATATTTGAAAATGTATATTTATAAAGGAGAAATTAAAAAGAAGAAGAAAAATAAATACTAAAACTTAATAAAGAAAAAGAAAATGTTTGATTTTTTTGTTATTTTTTTAAATGATGAAGATGCGTTTCCAGAGTCATTATACTTCATATTCAGCCATCTTCAACACAAAAAATTAGCAACGGTTAGTTTCTACAACAAAAGATTAGTAAAAGTTTAACTAAGATTCTACAATTGTCGACTATTCCCTCCCCTCAACCAGAATGAAACATTGTCCTTAATAATTTAAAGGAAAGAAGTAGAATTTAGAAAACATCACCTGAGTGATGCAACACAAAAGAAAATATTTACAAGTAGAGAGTTAAATCTAATTTGTACTTCTTACTGCGGCTACTATTACCATCATTATTTGGACGCTCCAACACAAAGGTCTAGGGTCTGGCTCCGGTCAAAAAGCTTATAACAGATCAAGTAGTTCATTAGCAGTGTAGCACAAATAAAAAGCTTTTTGACGTTGGAAGGAACGAAATAATTTTTTATTGCATGATTAAGAAATGTGATAAAGCCATCATAAAAGTTATTGACATTTAACAAACAAACATGTTTCTGGTGAATGTGCAGATAGGTCTAAGATGCTAGTGTGATAAGTGCCTCTAGTGTTGAAAGATCTCCTGGAAGGAAAATAAAAGCATCAACATGATTAAGCATTTTAGTTATTCTTTCTTACATACCTGAGATGACTAACTCTCGTACAGTCGGTGAGTTAGACAAACTGCTTAAAGGTTTTAGGACTCTTGGGATAATGCCTAACACTTGGCTTCCTCTGACAAAAGCAGCTTCTGAAACTAATTTTGATAACCCTCAGTTACCTCCTCCATATACCAAGATCGATAGCTGCATTAACGAACTCTTTATATTTGCCATAAGTAAATCCAGAAAGCACACAAATGTTCTTGAATTGTCTATTGTGAGTAGCTGCCATTGGGATTCTTCTAAAAAATAATTTGTGAGTGCTTAACAAAAATTCATATTTAAGAATCTTGGTGATAGTGGGTCACAACTGTGTATGAGGTGGTATGTCAGTGTCAAATAACGCATAAATCACATAGATCGTGAGTAAAAAAGGAAACAGTAAAAGGAAAAAGAAATAATGATAAAATAAAATAATTAAAGACAGTAATGGAAAAGATAAAATAACAGTGAAGTAAAAGGATATTTACGGGTAGTTGCGACTATGGCTGACATCTTTCTCTGGTTTTACGCACATAAACGGCTCGAACGCCCTCTGTGGGTCGAGGATAGGCTTCCCATCCAGTTTTCTTATAAACTGACAAATAGGGTGGTTTATAGTCAGATTTCTGAGACTATATCGTGTATACTCTTTCTGAAATAATAGACATAACTAACGAATCGCTCATTGCACATATCCATTGGGATACGTTTCAAGAGACATAAGGATATCATCCAATGACTCCTTATTCAAGTCATTCCTAATGAATTGAATCTTATCTTCTCTGTTATTAGACATCATTCTTAAAAAAATATGGTTTTTTATCGCAACTAATTCTAGCACACTTATGACAAGCAACAGAAATTCTTCTAGCTCGTGGTTTTCTTCTATAATTTCTTTTACCACAACCAGACATGTATGTAATAAATTTTAGAGGTAACTCACCTGCCAAACGTATTTTAACCTCGATTAACCAATGAATGTCAGCAGGTATGTTATTCTTCATGAGAAATCGCATGCGTTCGGACCGGACTTTATAGATTATAAGGAGAGCATTCTGAGGAAGTGAAGGGAATCGCTTGTAAAGCTTTGCTACAATCTCGTTTCGGTCCATACCTTCCCCTCAGATTATTAGTTATTATGGGAAACTGAAGTAACCGACTTGATTGTCATAGAGTACTGTTATCCGCCGCTTCACCGGAGTAACAAACTAAAGCACATAAACAGAAAAATAAATTAAAACACATAAAGAAAATTAAAATCATCCTCTTATTAAATTTACTTCATGCTCCAACTGGATGTCGTAAATATTTCTCTCAATGTATCTGAGTTGGCTTTCTAAACCTTCAACATAGGATACTAACTCTGGTGGTTGCAGAGCCCAAATACGATGTGTTTTACAAAATTGAATCTGCCTTTTGAAATGAGTTTTAACATATTAAAGTGGTTTAAGAATGTTCAGGAGGAACGGTCTAAGTATGGTACTCATGATTAACAATGATAAGAGAAAATTAATTTAATGGTAAAATAAACACACTTATGCAAAAATAATTTCAATTAACAAAAGAATAATAAAAAGAAAGAAAGAAAAATCAAACCACCAAAAAGAAAAAAAATCATTTCAAATCTGGTGAGTCACTTAAATTTATTTCAGTGTCTTCTCCATGTGGTTGGTACTCTAGATATGATTTTAATTTTTGACCATTAACTTTAAATGTGACACCGTTCTTTAGGTCCTTAATTTTAATTGCCCCATGTGCAAAAACAGTATGAACAATTAAGGGACCAAACCATCGACAGCGTAACTTACCTGTGAATAGGTGCAAACAAGAATTGAACAAAAACACTTTCTGACCTAGAGTGAAAGATTTTCTTATAATTTGCTTATTATGGAAGACTTTCATTTGTTGCTTATAAATCTTGGCATTTTTGTATGCATCATTGCCAATTTTTTTAAGTTTTGTCAGCTGTAATCTTCTTTCTAAGTTGACCTACTGCATGTTAAAATTGAATTTCTTGATGGCTCAATATGCACGATGCTCGAGTTTCATAAGTAGGTGGCAAGCTTTTTCATACATTAGCCTATAGGGTGACATCCCAATTGGGGTTTTGAAAGTCGTTCTATATGCCCGTAATGCATCATCAAGTCTTAATAACCAATCTTTTATGTCCGACCTCACCTTCTTTTCTAATATGTGCTTTATTTCTCGATTAGGGATCTCAACTTGGCCACTGGTTTACGGATGATATTGGGTCACCACTTTGTGAGTGAATGGATACTTTATCAAAAGAGTCTTGAATGCTTTATATAAAAAATGAGCACCACCATCACTGATTATTGCTTGAGGGAATCCAAAACATGAAACAATGTTACTTTTCAAAAATTCTACCACCATCTTATGATCATTGGTTTTATATGGAATTGTTTCTACCCATTTTGATACGTAGTCAAGAGCAACCAATATGTATTGATGGTCAAAAAAAGTGGAAAAGAGTCTCATGAAGTCGATACCCCATATATAAAAAATCTCAACCACTAAAATTAGATTTAGTGGTATCATATTCCTTTGTGTAATGTTCTCCATTCGTTCACACTTATCACATGAAGAACAGAAAGTGTAAGCATCGCGAAATATAGTTGGCTAATAGAAACCACATTATAAAACTTTAGTCATTGTTTTCTTAGCACTGAAATGGCTTCCACAAGCTTGGTCATGGCAGAATGAAAGAATATTCTAAATTTCTCTTTTTGGGACACATCCTCTAATAATTTGATCTGCACAATAGTTGAACAAATATAGGTCGTCCCAAAAGAAATTCTTTATTTTTGCAAAGAATTTATCCTTATCTTACTTGGCCAATGCTCTAGAAGTTGACCTGTAATAAGATAATTAACTATATCAACATAACAAGGTAATACTTCCACGCTCATTAATTGATCATCTGGAAATGATTCATTCAATGTTAAAGGTTTAGAAATTGTGTCAAAATAGAGACGAGAGCGATGGTTACTACAACATTCTCTGTGCCTTTCTTATCTTTAAATTTCAAGTCAAATTTCTACAAACGTAACACCCAACAAATTAGTCTAACTTTTGCATCTTTCTTCATAAGAAGATATTTAAGAGCAGCATGATCTGTGAACACAATTATCTTACAACACAATGAGATAAAATCGAAATTTTTCTAATACAAACAGTACTGCTAGCATTTCTTTTTCAGTGGTTGAATAATTCAACTGTGCATCATTCAATGTCATACTAGCATAGTAAATAACATGAGGAATTTGATCAACTCTTTGTTCTAATACTGCTCCTACTGTATAATCAGATGCATCACACATGAGCTCAAATGGTAAACTCCAGTTTAGGGGCTGAATGATGTGTGATAATGTCAATAATTGTTTTAATTTTTCAAAAGCCTTAAGACATAAATCATTAAAGATAAAGGGTACATCTTTAGCAAGTAAATTTCATAAGGGTCTAGAAATTTTACTAAAATTTTTGATAAAACGTA
This sequence comes from Citrus glauca, assembly GCA_029633175.1. NCBI lineage: Eukaryota > Viridiplantae > Streptophyta > Magnoliopsida > Sapindales > Rutaceae > Citrus > Citrus glauca. Next base: position 24,765,690 of record JAQOOD010000002.1, on the reverse strand, counting down.
TATAAAAACCAACATGCTCAAGTAAAGATCTTACTTTTCTGACTGTTTTGGGTGGAGGAAGATTAAAAATAAGATCCACATTGGCTTTGTCAACCTCAATACTTTTATTCGAAATGATATGATCGAGAAAAATACCTTATTTTATTATAAAATGACACTTCTCCCAATTTAAGACCAAGTTCTTTTCAATATATCTCTGAAGAACTAGTGTTAGATGATGTAAACATTGATCAAACGAGTCACCAAAGACAGAAAAATCATCCATAAAGACTTCAAGAAATCGTTCAACCATATCAGAAAAAATATTTAACATGCATCGTTGAAATGTAGCAAGCGCATTACATAATCCAAATGGCATTCTCTTGTATGCAAAAGTGTCAAAAGGGTAAATGAAAGTGGTATTCTCTTGATCTTTTAGTGTTATGGGAATATGATTGTATCCTGAGTAGCCATCTAGAAAGCAATAAAATTCATAGCCTGCTAATCTATCAAGCATTTGATCAATAAATAGTGAAGGAAAATGGTCTTTATGTATGAAAGAATTCAACTTTCTATAATCAATGCATACACGTCATCTTATAGTTACTCTAATTAGTATCAATTCATTATTGGCATTGGTAATTACTGTGACTCCTGACTTTTTAAGGACAACTTGTACATGATTGACCCATGAACTATCAGAAATTGGGTAAATGATACTTGCGTCTAATAACGTAAGGACTTCTGTTCTAACAACTTCTTTCATATTAGAATTTAACCGACGTTGCATTTTCCTAGTAGATTTAGCATTTTCATTAAGGTGAATGTAATACATTCAATCTACTATATTTATACATTTTATGTCTGTTATGGTTTATCCTAATACTCCTTTGTGCTCTTTTAAAACATTCAACAACTTACCTTTTTGTTCGTCATTTAGGGATGATGAGATGATTACCGGCAGAGTATTTTTTTCTTCCAAAAGTGCATATTCTAAAGTGTTAGGCAATGGTTTGAGCTCGAGTTTCGATGGTAATTCTGATGATGGAATGAGTTTCTTCTTTGATGGTGCTAGTTTCTCAACTCTTTATTTTAATTTATTAGTATCCATGGATGGTGTTGAGTCAAGTAGGGCGTTGACCTGAACGACCAATCTGTAAATATCAAAATCCAAACTGAAGTGAGTTAAACATATTTGTAAAGGGTCATCACTAAGGTTTAAAAGAAAAGTGACATCAACTAATGATTCAATTAAATCCACATCAATAATTTCATCATCTGCATTGTAAGGTTTTTTGGCAATGTTGAAGATGTTCAACTCCATAGTCATGTTACCGAAGGACAACTGCATATTTCCAGTTCTGCATTGAATGTAAGCATCCACAGTTGCCAAGAAATGTTGGCCTAGAATAATGAGAATGTGCTAGAATTCTGTATTGGCAAAGTGTCAATTACAATGAAATCAATAGAAAAATAAAACTTATCAACCTAGATAAGCACATCCTCCATAATACCACGAGATATATTTGTGGACCAATCTACAAGTTGTAACACCACTGGAGTTGGGTGTAATTCTCTAAGTCCAAGTTTCAAAAATACTGAGTAAGGCAACAAATTTACACTAGTTGCTAAATCCAACAAAGAATTTTCAATTGTGTGGTTATCTATACTACATGAGATAGTGGGGGAGTCTGGATCTTTGCATTTTAAAGGAATTTTCTATTGGGGTATAGAACTAACGTTTTCTGTTAAAAATATTTTCTTTTGAACATAAATATTCTCTTCTTAGTACAAAGGATTTTAAGAAACTTGGCATAAGATAGAACTTTTTTCATAACATTAAGTAAATGGATGTTAACACTTACCTGTTTGAAGATTTCAAGAATCTCACCTGTGAATTTTTCCTTTTTTTCTTTAGCTAACCTCTGAGGAAATAGAGCTTTGAGAACATATTCTCGTAGGTTGGTTTCTTTTTTCTCCTCCGGTGATGAGTCCTCAATATTATTAGGTACAATTTGATTTTCTTTTGTCACAAGCATCTCCACTTTGTTGTCAACTTTTTTTTCTTTTCACAAGGTCATGACTGCTTTGACCTCTCCATCCTGCTATGCTGAACTGGTACTTGCTTTATGTACTCTTTTAGGATTAGACACTAGTTGACTTGGAAATTTATCTTTCTCAATAGTCATTGCCAAGGTCTGAACTGAAGAAGTAAGTTGTCCTACCATCTTCTCGAGGCTTGAAACTGATTGCGCTTGTAAGTTGAAGCTTGCTCTCAACTCATTTCGTAGTCCATCAATGGTGCGGTTCTGTTGCTCAATCGTGAAGTGAGTAACATTCTTGAAATTCTGGAATACATCCTCCCATGGTCTGGGTTGAGAGTCGTTCTAGTTTGATTGTATGGTCTAAATGGTGCCAAGAGGCCTGAGAATTTTGAAGAATTGGTTGCATTAGTGGAGTTGGAACCACTGGTCCATTTTATTGGAATTCTTGAGACCATGAAAAATTGGGATGGTCTCTCCATTTGGGGTTATATGTGTTGGAGTATGGGTTGTAATTCGATGGTTTTCTCATTACACCTATGGCATTAGTTTGATCTGAGTATGAGTTATGGTCATGTAGCTCTATTCATTTAGCAGTCAATAATGATGCTATTTATTGAGCGAGACCTTCAACTATCTCCTTGACTTCTTTGATTTCTGAACTTGACTCGTCAATGTGAACCTTATTTACCCCCTTAATTCTTCTAGTATTCCTGAGTGATCGACTCCGTTGTTGGGAATTATCAGCTTGTCGCTGGAAGAATTCTCAAATCTCTTACGTACTTTTTGATATCAACTCTCCTCCACTTGTTATCATTAGCTATTCTTGCACATTCGTCAATAATCCATCCAAAAAGTATTGGCATTGGTGCCGTTTCTCATACCCATGATGTAGACACTTTAAGAGTAGCCCGTTGAATTGCTCCCATATTTCGAAAAACTGGTCGTTTTCTCTCTGGATAAACTCTGAAATTTCCCTGCGAATGACATTGGTTTTATGCACAGGAAAATATTTATTCAAAAATTTTGTTACCATTTGTTCCCATGATGCAATGCTATTAGCTGACAATGTATTAAACCATGAACAAACTCTATCCTTTAAAGAAAATGGGAATAGTCTAAGTTTTACATCATCATTTAAGAAATTCTCATATTTAAATGTTTGACAAATAGCATGAAAATAATTCAAATGATTATAGAGGTCCTCATTTTCTACGCCATAGAATGTTGGGAGATAATTTAGCACACTAGGTTTTAGTTTAAAACTCCTAACAGCTACATTTAGGTATCTTATACATGATGTGCTCAAATTAGCTAAAGAACTAAAATAGTCCTTAAATGGCCTCACCTGTGGTGCTTGTAAATCCATTCCAAATTTATCTTTAACATGCTTGTGTGTGTGAAGTTTTTTTTTCTAGTTCAAGGTCTATATGTTCAAGATTGGGTAATAATGACCTACGGTCATGCATGCAAGAAACGCAAAAATAAATGGGAACAAAACAAATAAAAATAAAGAAGAAAGAGAAATTATATTACTAACCTTATCACGTTGTTAAAACATTTCTATAAAAATACATAAAAGTAAATACGTAAAATAAATTAACTAAAAATAAATTAAGACGATAAAAAAATTACAAAAAAATAAATTAAAAATTAAATTATAAAATTTTAAAGAATAGAAAAAGAAAAGAATACTAACCTTTAAATGTAGATTCACTTTTTTCTTGTTTAATAATAAAAAATACAATAAAACAAATAAAAGAAATTATTCACAAAAATTAATTTTACGAATTAAAATAACTTACCTCCCCGGCAACGGCGCCAAAACTTGTTGTGCAAATTTTATTGAACTCGCAAGTGCACGAATCTATTGTATAATAGATTAATGGAGACGAATATCGATCCCACGAGAAGTTAGATTTTAATTGTGTATAATTAATTTTGTAAGTGGGTGGTTGGATTTATGACGAAAATGATTTAGATTATCCTAAAATTTAAATTAGAATGACGGAATTAAATTAAAGTGGAAACTATTATAATTTAAGTGTTTGGATATTTTGATCCGCATCAACATGCACCATGGGCTAAATATTTCTTATTAATATAAATTAAATCATAAGGGGGGAATCCACACCTCATGAACCACACTCTAATCAAAATAGTGCTAAGGGCTTATCGTGCTAAATAATAATAACATTGTACTACAGAGCCGGTGAAACCAATGCGGTATCTAGACAAGATTATTATTATTTGTCAACGAGAAGTCAAAACATCCACAAAAACTAAAGGGGAAGAGAAAATAAATTTACCAAATAAAGCCCATGACATATGTTGAAACTTCACCTTCAACCCAAGCTTGAAAGAAAATTAACTACTCATAATTAAACTAGAGGCAAAATGAGAATTTATTAAAATAAATAGAAAATACAAGATGTAGAAGGAATTACAAAAAATGGAGTCCAAAAATAGATTCAGAGATATCAAAATAGTGGGGGAAGGCCCCGTTTTATAGATACATTGAGTAAATCATGACCATTGGATTAAAAACAGTTTAGAGACTCAGGATTGCGCCACGTCATTAGTCAACAGTATGCGGTTTGACCATATAGGTGAACAGTAACACGGTTTGACCTGAGTTGAACAATGACGCGATTTTGTTGAAAATAATCATGTGTGATGCATGTACCGTACGTGAGATTTTTGGTTCACTGATATGCTGTCACGTCATCGTTAACAGTACATAAGAGTTTTAGTCCAACATGATCGTGACACCTCATCAGTCAATGCCACATCATCGATCTATCAATGTGAATAGTATCGTGAACAGTAACGTAGATAGTACCGTACAAGTGAATAGTATCGTATATGTGAGTCGTGTCATTTTTCCTTTTATGCTCTTCCTAAGGTTTTCGATCGTCCTAAGTTCACAGGTGATGTCTGTTTTGCTGTCTAATCTCTCATTTATTGTAAAATGACCATGATGCCCTAAAATACATAAAATACTTAATTAAAATAAAATATACATAATTAAATTACAAGAAACTTAAATACATAAAAGTAAGGGTTGTTAGTAAGACGTGAAATGTAAAATGATGATTTTTTTCCTTTATAAATATATATTTTCTAACACTCAACACCACCAAAGTACTTATTAAGCACCTTATGTTGCATTTTCAAAATTTTTAGCAAAACATCTAGACCATTGGAAAGCCCTATAACGAGACACCACTCTCCAATCGATAAACGTATTAAGTGCTCTCTAATTTGAGACCATAACTTATTTTCATCAATTTTTTCCTGTGCCACTTGCCTAAGCAATATGTTGTGGATTATCACACCACTGAATGCATAACTATCCAAGTCCATAAAGTGCCCAAAAATATACTTTTGAACAATAACAATTGTTTGCCTATTAGCTTACACCGAATAGCTGCGATGACTTTTTTAAATTTTGACGTTTTTGTAATATAGCCTAGGAAATGACCATCAAAGTATAACTACACCACGTCTGACACTTTCCTAGGTTCAGGTGGATTGCGCTTTGCCAACTTAGTTGTCGCTAGCTATCTAAAACAAAATCGAAATTATATTCATTATTGTACTATTTATAAAATTATAAAAATAATAATATAAATAAAAATGTTATCTAAAAAGTACAAATGGTCCTAAATGCAATCTAAATTTTTATGAGACAATCTCCCATAGCACAAAAAATAATGTTTTCTTTATACAATAAGTTTAAATTTAGAGCGACGGGCACCTGTCGCACAAAATTTGGTATGAGGGGCATTGGTCGTACAAAAACCAAATCACACACGATCTAAAATTTTGTGTAGGGTAATTTTTAGGGACCTCTCCTGAGGTTTAGCTTATTAACACTTAGATATAGTGTATTAATGTAATTACAGATATCACTTTTGTCGTTAGTATAAAAATACGCATGTCATTAGTATAGAAGGCTAAATGTGTAAAAACATATTTAAAATTCAAAACAATTCAAAATTCAAGATGAAATTTTATTGATATCTGAGAAATATTAACTGGTACAATCTTTTTGCCAGTGGACAAAAAAAAAAGAAAAAATCTTCACGAAAGGAAATATCCACTTAGTTTTTCACTTTTACATAAGCAAAACGCAACATTGATTTTATCTTTCTAAAGCTGAGAAGAAGCACTCCTTTTACCTAAAGCTTTATCATGATTGAAAAAAGAGTTTAGCTTCAGTTACAAATAAGATGAGTTCTTGTGGTGGCCTAAGTCTTCCACGACGCGAGTACTAGTAGTAAATGGCTTCAGTCGCGACTAGAATTGGAGTGAGAAAATGGTTAGTCCTTATTTATGATTGTTCGAAGATATGAATCATATGCAATTAATTATTTTGTTGACCCTTAGTTTTTTTAAAAAAAAAGAATGGGTTGATTCTGAATTACTTACGAATGGAAATGAGTTTTTAGTATTTTGTTTTTTTTAGCATGTTGATTTCAACAGCCGTGACTTCTATTTTTTTTTCTATTAGCCAATTATTGTTGCCATTCAGACTGTTGTTGTTTCTAATTTTTCATTTTTCTTCAATTTTTTGTATTAGAAATATTCATTCTATTTTTGGTATTCCCTATATATATGCATATATTTCTATTTTTCTGTTAGCCAATTTGCTTTCTTTTCTTTTTTTTTTCTTTAAAGTCAATATAGACATATGATATTCCCAAAACCAAATGAGCAAAGTCCTTTCCTTTCTGATTCATGTCCATTTAATTTTGAACTCTAATTTGGTTTGCTTGTTGAATTTACTCTGTTATTAATTACAAGCAACTAGGATGTAATGATAGTCTATCATGTAATGCTAACCGAGATGTTGAATTTCCTCATGTCTTCAAACCAAAATATTATGCAAATCTAAAACGAATTTAAAACAATAAAAATTAAATCAATCACAATATAAAAAGATAAGGGAAGAGAGATTCAAACACGAAGATTTTTATGTGGTTCGGCCAACCTCGCCGACGTCCACGCCTTCAAGCTTTCCGGACTTGAGGATTTTACTAAGCAAGTCTCCAAGGCTTCAAATGCTTACACTTGACTTCTAAAGTGTCAATGAACCTTTACAACAAGAGATTATCCCTAATCTCTTAACCCAAGTATATCCCAACACTTACAATCACTCAAAGTAAAATATTACAAATTATTTTTCTCTCACACAATATTTAAGATTACAAATCAATGTCCAATGTGTGAATATATGAAGTAAGAATGTGTTTAAAGCTCTATGAAGATTGTATTCTCGAATATAAGCTCAATGGTTGTGTTGCGATCAATTTTCTTTGAATTTGAATGAGCTTATTTATATTTGGAGCTGAAAAACTAACCGTTATAAACTGTCGGCCCGAAAACGGTTCATCGTTATCCGTTAACGATTAACCGTTTACGCTGGTCAAAAGTTACTGTTTGACCAAATTTTAAATAAACGGTTTGCTGTTTAAGGTTACCCTTTCACTGTTAACTTCCAGAGACCTGCAAGATGAACACCAGTTATCCGTTTATAGTAAACGGTTAAGGATTTGCATGAAGTAACTCTCTGGATATTATCGGTTAACTGTTTGTTAAAAAAGGTTCATTGTTTGTTTCCAGTAACCTGCAAGATAAACATCAGTTATCCGTTTATAGTAAACGGTTAAGGATTTGCATGAAGTGACTTCTCTGGATATTATCAGTTAACCGTTTATAATAAACGATTCACCGTTTGGTTCCAGTAACCTGCAAAACAATTCAGCCTTATCCGGTTTTGTTAACGATGCCAGAGGAGTACAACCTTCAATTTTGGATGTTATCGATTAACCGTTTAAATAAATGGTTCATTGTTAAATTTCAGCAGCCTTTCCATCTTTTGTGTTTTCCTTTTTTCATAAACGGTTAGAGCTTAGGCACTATGTTGCTCTCTGGTATTAATCAGTTAACCGTTTAAAAGAAACAGATTCACTGTTTATTTCCATAATCACATTTTAAACCAAATTTTGCAGAGCATCTTTTTCTAATTTGAAAGTCCATCTTTTATGAGTATGAATAGAATGATTATTAAGGCTTTCGTTTATTAAGAACTAGCTCTAATATTTTTATAAAAAGTCATTTAAAGTTTGTTATCATCAAAATCAATATTATTAACATATTTATGTTAACAGCCTGGATTTATGATTGCTATGAGAAAGCAATTTAGTGCCATATTGATAGAGTATTTAATTTTTCTTTATTTATATGAATTAGCAATTATGAAATCATGATCAAAACTAATGTTTTCTTCATGAAATATGGATCAGTTATAGAGAGTACGATGGACAACTCTTATAATTTCATCCTTCTCCACATCTCATTTAAAAATATCTCTAGTGGTCACGGATTCATAGCTCTCCTAGTTAGGCATATGTTATGTTCGTTTTTGCCTTATTAAAAATTAGGGGGGAAATAGCTTTTTAGAATTTTTATGGATTATGCTTCAGGGGTATGCTAATAGATGCATATAGATTCTTATACAAGACAAATGACACGGATTGTGGCTTCTTTTGGTCTGAAAATCCAATTGGAAAGTAATTAGGAGATCAAAGTAAAGTTTAACACTTAATTTGGATCTAAATGTATAGGTTGTGATATACTAAATTTCTTTTTTTTTCCATGTATCAGGAGAAAAAGATGATAAAATCGGCTATTTCATTGTTTCAGAAGAACTCAAAGATTGTATTATTGCATTTGAAATGCAAAGGCACATAATTGATTTAAAAGGTATTGTTTATTTCCTGATGGGTTGCTTTTACATTACCATACACATACCTAAAACTAGTGTTCGAATGTGTGATGAATGTTATGAAAATCTTCTTACTAAGTAGCAAGTTGGGAACAAAACTTAAAATCTGAAAAGCCTCCTCTTGAACTACCCGATTTCATCAACAATGTCTCTATAATGATACATAAAACAGAAAAATTAGATAAATGCTAATTCTTTGTGCATTTTTTTTCTTTGTTTGCAGGTTTTAATGGGAGTGACCATTGTCCTATTTCACTTGAGATTTCAGAAGCCAGTTCACTGAGGGGGAAAAAGAAAAAAAAATATCGATGTCTGAGTGAAGTTGATTTGTATGCTCATAACGATCTAATGATGTTATTATAATCTTTCAACAATGGTAATTCCTCAAATTTATTAATGTGAAATCATGTCTTTACTAACTAGTGGCAATGTCATTTGTCCAATTTAACTTCAATTGCTTGTCCTCACCTTTCAGTAAATTTTGTTTTTTAACTTTGAATATGCTCATTATGGCCTAAACATTTGATTTAGGTCATAATAATAGAATCTAAACAGGGTATGAAAGGCTTCAATTGAAAGTATTAGTAGATTACAAATAAATATAATATAAAAAATAGTTAAAATAATTTTTAAAAGAGCAATTTCAATTAAATTAAAACATCAAAAGTAGCTTCTAATAACATCCTACTTCACAACAACAAAGATTTATTTGATAATTTATTATTTTGGAAGGGAGGGTATTTTAGTAATTTTAATAGTCCACTAACGGTCAACTCAACATATAACTAATGGCAGGGGAGGTATATGTAATTATATCAATATATTCTATCTAAGTGTTAATATACCAAACCTCAGGGGAGGTCCCTGAAAATTATCCTTTTTGTGTAACGGGAACCCATCGCACCAAATTTTGTGCGATGGGTTCTCGTTACACAAAAATTCAAATTTGAATTTTTGTGCGACTGGAGGCCGTTGCACAAAATTGTCACATGGGCTCCAAACCTATCGCACAAATTAGTGAGATGGGCAGCACCCATCACTTGAGTTCTTGTGATGGGCGTTGTCGTCGCGCCAATTTCATGTGATGGGCGCCCATTGCACAATTTTGCTGTGATGGGTGCTGCTATCGCGCAAAAAAATGGGTGACTCCGGAATGCACCAACATTGGGAATGCACCAAAATTTGCGATGGCTGCTGCTCATCGCACTGTCCATCACACACACACACACATTCCAAACAACACGCTCTCAAAACAGCAACTACCACTACAAGGACCACCACCACCATTATTCTCAAGCTACTACTACTATTATTCTCCAATTTCATTATTAATTAATGAAATATAAATAAAATAGCTAACCTAGGTTTTATTGAAGTTGAACAATGGATCTTGGTGATTTTCTTCGCCATTGAAAGTGAATTGAAAATGGATCAAACACTGACGATGGGTGGAGCCACCGCCAACGATGGATGTTTTTGGTTGTTGAAGAGATTTGCATGAGAGAGAATGAGTTGGGGGAGAAATGTGAGAGGGTCACTTTGGTCCAAAACTTTTATTTTTAGCTAATGGTGATAAAAATAACTTTGAGAGATTAAAATTAAAAAAATAAAAAAATTTAGAATTATTTTCCTAAATTTCCCAAGGGTGCCAATAATCCAACTCATGAATACATATTGGATCTTTTAATTCTTTAATGTCTTTGCAAGGCGAACATAATTTTTTGGGCTAAGCCTGTCATTTTGGGCCGGTATGCTGGTTAGAAAAACCTCACAATCATGACTATATACACAGACACACACACACACACACAACTGAACTGCCTTACGCACCGAATATTAGACAATTTTAGAAAAATGGGGCAATTCAGATAACGATTTTAATCGATCTCCGCAACCGTTGATGCCATTGCATTGCATACCATGAAAATGAAACAACATTGCCAGTGTTTTCATTGCAACGACAAATTAGTACTTTACACATTACTCAGTTTCCATTTCCATTGTTTCATGAATGACTACAATTTATGAAGGAATCAATTGCTTCCACAAGAGTCATTTATACTGTTCCTGTGAAGAGAAAACTCACGAGTCTTGTATTTTTAGATGGCATACATTTGTAATATTCTATTTCAAACTGCATTTTCTTTTAAATCAGTTTGACCACACTCACAGTCACTTTCATGCATGCCCTTCACGATTGGCCCTCTGCATTAATTTATTTAAAACGTTTAGACAAATTCAAAAGAAACTTGCTATAGTCTGCTGGATCAAGATTCATGCATCATAATAAACTTGTATTGCGTAAGTGTTACTGAAGCATACAATGGAAATGAAACAACACACCCTAGTGTTTTCATAGCATGGACAACTAGTACTTTACACATCACTCAGTTTGTGGGTTCAAATTGTCACGTCAGTTTGAAAGGAAAGATGAAATCTGGAGTCAATGAATTTCTAAATACCTGATAAAAGTTGTTTGTTTTTTAGCAGTCTTCTATGGGTTTTGTGTCCAGACAAGTACGGAAAGTGGTTGCAAATGGAGAGCCCCATGATTGATATGTGGTATCAGAACTATTTTCAATTCCAATGCTTGATGAAATGACGTCAATTTAGGACTGAAGCGTGAAGTGATTGCTTCTGAAAACACGCGTCATTCAATCTCTCATTGTCTTAGGGTGATTGTACTCATGGATGAGACTGAGACTAATTTTTACTCAACGTGAAAACTGAATAATGTTTTTTTGTATATTGAACCAATAATGCACTACATTCAGATCTGGACGACTTCAATAATCACTCGTTTTCGTTCGCGTTACAAATTACTCTGCAACAGTGTATGTTATAAGAGGACTTGTTGGCTTCAGGATCTAATGGATACTTTTGAGCACGTGACCGATAATTTGGGAACTATAACAAAAATTCAGAAATTGTTCTAACATACAATGGATGTAAGCTAAGCTTGTTGCTTTTCAACTATGTCTAAAGCTCATTACGTTTGTACAGCCATGTCCATCATAGATAGATTTTACCCTTGGTTTAGTAATACTGGAGAAATGTTTATAGAAATCTGAGAAAGTAAGCTTTGTTATCTGCTAGCTATATTTAGCCAGGTATATGAACCAAGGTGTGGGGTAATGAATTAAACTGACGGGAGGGAAATATATGAATCAGTTCGATAAGAATAATGTGGTGACGAAGCTTGAAACATGTAACGTAGGTGAGTTAAGATAGAAAAATTTAGGTTTGATGTATATGTTTGAAACTGATAAGGAGAGATTGAAAGTGAGATGGTCAATGCTAGAGATAGAACCTGGAACATTAATCAGAAAATTTGCTTTTATGATGTATGTGTGTCTTTGGCATTTTGGTAAGAAGAAACTTGTTGAGCGACAATAACAGTAGTAGTATCTAAGAGACGGCTTGCTTAAAATATACAATAGAGGTGCATATTACAACTATTAAATAGGTATACCATAGCTTAGTTAAAAAAATCTATAGTTGAAAAGCTCATTACATGTATCTGCATCAAAAGCTTTATCCAAAAAATTCAGAGAGAATATACTTTCATCGTTTTGTAATTAGCTTGACTTTGAATATAAAATAAGAAGGTGTCCACCTCTTAATCAAAATCATAAAAACAAATTTTGAATTGAAAACTGATAAAAATATTAGTAATTAAGTTTATTCCTACCAAAATCATCTCAGTTACCGCAGGCATCATAATCAGATTTTTTGTAAACAAAAAGAAAAAAGGTAACTAATTAAAAACATGAAATGGGTTTCCCTTTCTTTTTTATTTATTAAATTCTTATTATTCGTGGCAAAACACAATACACAAGCATGACACAAAATGAGCATTGATGTGTGGCCAGCCATATTCAATTACTTCTTTATAATATATATATAATGGTGGATTAAAATTCAAGGCACAAACCCTCTTTCAGAGGACAATGAAGTGGACGTCTCATTTTTGCATTGAAATGGATTCCGTATTGTCATTTGAGATACGTCAATCTTTTAGACAATGATTATAAGCCTGTGCAAACAAACATGCACGGGTTAAATATTCATGAAACCCTCAAGCATTATTCTTTTCCCGAACAGCTCAAACTATTTGAACCTGTCGATATTTAATCAGTATCTTATTGGATTCTTTATTTTTCATGTTCACCAGCTATTTTTCTCCATCTAGGACATGAAATTTCTTTTTAGACTTAGCAATTCTGGCGAGATAAAATGTGAAAAAAAATCATTTTAATTAAACAAATAATACAATCCAGGCCGGCTGAGGACTTGGTAATCTTCACAAAATCATCATCTAGAAAATGGACCACTGATTTATTATGACCAAATCAACAGGGGTCCGTTCTAGATGTAAAAGTTTTCATTCTTACTTCTCTGAACATCTATGAGTTATAAAGAAAAGTTGAAATTGGATCCTATATGTGCCACATGTTTCAGGTGAGATACATATAACCAATCTTAGATTTAACCTTATTATCCACAGTATTTTTAATTCGATGTTCAGATTATTATTCATTAACGCGAGACCACGTGAGATCTGACATGATTTTGACACAAATAATTTAATGGTGTTCTGGACAGGTTTAGGCATCAGTCTGACAGATTGAGTGGTGATTGACTAAGCTTCATCATAGAGGTAAGTTCAGGCGAATTTGTGATGCAATTAAATTACCAATGTATTTGTAATTGATTTTTTATTCAAAAAAGCTGGGTGAGGTCAAAAATTCCCAGAGACAGGCTTCCAGGCTTTAAGGTTAATTACCCACAAGAAAAAACCTACTCAGTTTCATGGGGCCGGTAGCTGGCAAATACCTTTGCTTCTAGTATTATTATCCAATGTCTTCTTTACTTCCAGAAAAAAAGGTTGAGAATGAAGTCAAGTAACTGCATCTGCATTTTGAGTCCGCAACTAAAGCTAGTCTGTGTTCATCCTCAAATACTAGATCTGACCTAAGGTGCATGATTGAATGAGCTCATGTTAAGGCACCTGCCACCAAGCCCATTCCCATTGTCAACTTGGGCTGGTATTTTTTCATTACAAAGACTTGAAGTCTTAGGCTGAGTATGTCAGCAGCTCGCTTTATTGAAGAAGTTGTCCAAAATTTTGTTTTTGATTTCAATAAATATTAAAGACTCATTAATTGTATTTGGTTGAGAGGTAAGTGCAAACAAAGAAAAAGAAAATGGCTGCCTGAGTGAAAAAAATTTTAGAATGAAAATCTCATTTTGAACCACAAAGGTCAACTCCCCTTTACTTTTTAACATTTTGTTTTCTTCTCTGCACGTTCTCTCTCTCTCTCAATCAGCCTCTTTGCTATTTTCTGAGGCAACTGCTGATTTTTAACTTCCTCAACTTCTCCTTCATTCATGGCCCACATTGGACACACCAGATTCTACATTATAGCTTCCCTTCAATTTCTTGCATTATTTTATCTTCTCTTTTTCTCATATAAATAATCTCTCTTCAGAAAAAAATGCTTCTCAAACTTTTTCTTTCTTTAAATATCTTCCTAGTTAGATTATATTTCCGATCATCATATGGAGGACTCTATGTCTATGAATTCATATATGCAGCAGCAAAAAACTGTTGCTACAAAAGCAACAACAATAGGCTCAGGCTCAGGCTCTCCTCATGATGAGCCTGAAGAGGAGAGTGGCTGGACTGCTTACTTTGAAGATTTTTCAAACGATAATATTAATAGAGAAGAATATAGTTATTGCTCTAGTTTTGGTAGCCCTTCTTTGGTTTCCGACGCTGCTTCTTGTGCTGCATGGAAATTATCAAACAAACATCGTGTTGATGTTGCCACCAGCAAGATGCCAAAGAAGTTAAATTTCAAGAAACCAAGAGCCAGACAAATTTGTGATGATGATTCTTTAGAAGATACTGCTAGCTCACCTGTCAATAGCCCCAAGGTCAGGTTAACTAAAAACCAAAACAGTTTCTTGTATCTTCTTTAATTTCTTTGCCTTATAATTTTCTCTCTGGCTTTAAAAACTATTGATTTATCTATATACAGGTCAGTGATTTTGAACCGGTTGATCATGTAAATCCCAGGAAGCCTGATGATCATATGTATAGTTCTCTGGTATACTTTATGCAGATTATTGTTATTTTTTTCTGCTAATATTATTTATTTTTGTATTGTTAATTTGGTTTGGTGTTGATGGTTAGCTTAACAAAAATTACTTGGTCTCTGATGATTTTGTAGGGGAAAGGAACCTCCTCAGAACATTACTCAGAGATGCAGCAGGAACAAAGAAGTATGAATTTCAATGTTGGGAACAATGATTGTACAGATTTGAAGGGAAGAGGGCTATGCTTGGTTCCTTTGTCCATGTTAGTTAATTACCTTGGTTAATTAGTTTTAGTTGTTCCATCTCTCTCTTGATCTCTCATGTCTTGTAGAACAACTCTATTGTCAGTCTTGTATAAAGAAAGTTTCTGGCAACCTATGTTAATTATAATATATAATTAACCATATATTAGTGATCCCCTCATCCTCGTGTTCAAATTTCTTTCTTGTAGAAGAAAATTGAAAACGTAACCTAAACGTTTACGCAAAGCATGTGATAATCTTATAAAATAAGATTAGAATAGGAAGAACATCAAGAGTATGATGAAATGATTGAATCAGTATAACTATTATATGTAATTTAGGGTAAGCTTTGAATAAAATATATGCGGGTGATGACCTTTACATTTCATTACGTGTATGTTACAAGGGCAACCGTTTTCTTTTTGGTCAAATTTTTTTTAAATTTATTTTTGGGTGGTTTAGGGGAGACGAATGAGCCACTGCAACTGCCAATAAATACAGTGAACTTACTATTGAGGAACATTAACGAAGCGGTGAATAAATATTATATAGTTAAGGATACAACGACTGTTTTTGGTTCTTTCAAGTTCCAAACATTCCCAAAGCCAAAACATTTTATAATAATATTTAACTAATTTTATCTCTGTCGTTTCCAACTTCTTGATATAAAAAATGACGGGCATTTCTTCCAATAACCAACTTTAATGAAATAGTCAAAGACAAACGGCTTATCATACTTTGTAAAATCTCCCCCAAAAAAAGGAAAAAGAAAATAGGATAGTTGATATAGAAAAATGAAAGGGATACGATGAGTGGTGAAGACGCCCAGATTTATAGATGTTTTGTGATAATGAATTAATTAATTAAAGGCAAGAAAAGGTCTCACTGTATGCAAGCAACTAATCAAGCAAACCCCATTTTGTTTAATATTCATCGTCGACCCTACAAAAATAAAAATAGAAACATGCGTAAGTGATAGTGGACATGGATAAGTTAAAATACACACATACAAAATGATACATTATTCAAAAGGGAATGAGAATCACAACCGAATCCAAAGGGATTATAAGTTTCATTTGTACCCTCAAAGTAAACAATATAAAAGTGGCAATGATAAAACGGAAAAGTAGATTGATAGTTTTAAATATTAATTCATCCCCAACCTCTTGCAGGCCATTCATTTAAATTATACAGAAAGGAGCTGCCATGGAAAGACCCCTCCATGTGCAAAAGCATTAAAGACAGGTGAAGCACAGAATAGCAATAGAGAGAGTTGCTGTTGTTAAGGACATTCATCTGAAATACCACCATTAATTCTCCAGCTGGGTTGACTCTTTCTTCTAGATTTTCTTCATTCTGATTCCTTACCATGGGACAGTAAATACTTCAATACTTTAAGGAAGGTGATTCTCTAATGCAACCGCACTATGTTGCTCTTTAATTAACAGTGTCAATTTATAGAACCAGTCCGTATAATATATAACTTTAAATTCGCATTTTAAAACATCTAAGACTTTTAAACCAAGCTAAGAGTTCTTATTTCAAAGAAATTTAAGCGTGGTTCATGTCAATTGTGTTTACATATTTACTAAAAGAGAGCCAAAACTCGTGTTTAGCTAAAGATATGTACATAATTAAGGTGGCTTTTGACGATATACAGCTAGGCAAAGTTGAAACATGCGCACACCAACTTGACATTAATTTCTTACTATTTCAGTGTCCATTAACTGAAGAAGAGGATATAACTCGCATTGTCTCACAATACACAATGAGGCTAAAACAAAGAAGTAAAATAAAATAGCTTCTTAAGAAATTATACAAAGCTCAATGATTGCTCAATACAAAACACAAAAGGAAGATCACTAAAAGTCAATAAGTGCAATATAATCCAAGACTCGCAAAATGATTTTAGTTATCCGTGAAAAATTAAAAAGGAAAAATGCCTATTCAATTTGTGGTTCTTTGTATGTAATTTTTGAAAGTCGGCATCACAATTATATGATTAGAACGTTTATTATATGAAAACGGAAATTAGACCTGTGTTGATGGTGTTTCTGTAGCCACAACGAGATAAAAATGTCACTGCCGGCATAGTTGCATCATATCAATAATACATGCAACCCAATTTAAATCGATAATAATTTGTAGTCCATCCAAAAGCGCAATTAATCTTTTTGTGAACCATTGATTTTTAAATTGATTCATTCAAGTTAGGTGACCAATCAAATAATTAACAACCACTAATGATGTGATTTTGATTTTGGAATGGTAGATTACTTGTCTAATTCAAAATCTGTTCACAACAATAACATCATTAGATTACAAAAATCTTTATTGTACGTTCTCTTTTATTATCCAAATTTATATATACTAAAAATGATCTACATAATTATTTTTTAAAATATAAAGGATACTCTAAACGTATTTCTAAAACGTGAGATGTCGGTCTTGAATAATACTTTTGAATTTGTCAATTAATTATTATTAACTTCATACTTTTAGGTAATTTAGATAGAAATGTATTCTCTAATACCATATCTAATAATCTTATCATCACAATTGTTAAAGAGGATGAGTGATTTAGGCTTTTAAGTTTTAGCTATAAAAATAGCTAGCTAGAATGACCTTTTGTTTTCATTCACTTGAGAAAAGCATGAGAAGAAGCAGATAAACTACTATATTATCGTCACATCATGATCCAATTAAGCAGTCTAAAAGTGTCCACTAAATTGTTTGATTAAAGAATAATATATAATTTTCTAACAACACTTGTCAGCTTTTGTGTTGCAACTTTAGGGTGTATTTACACTACTTAAACAAAACTCATTGGGGCATGTCACGCCCAAAGTTTCTGCATACAATTTTAAACTCAACTCCTTCAAATTGTGTTTGAACATTTGATTTTAACTAAAATATAACATGCTGGTTAAAGAGTTACACTCAGTGGTGGATTTAGAAAAATAATTTATTAGAAATTAAATTAGATAATAGTATAATATAAAAAATTTAAAATTTAAATATATAAAATATTTGTAATTAGTCTCTATGTATTTTTATAGTTTAAAAATATTATGCAATAGACTCATTATCAATATTATTAAATTTATTGTTTTCTATATAAACAACCAAACTATTACTTATCTCATCCGATTCTCCAGATGATTCTTCATGAGTTTTATTATTGAAAATGTTCTTTCTACTATTATTATATAAGTTGGAAGAATTAACCATATTTTTTAGAATAGAAAATATTTTGAATAGTAGACTATTATTTTTATTAATTAAAATATATGTTTTTATATTTCTTAAAAGTCAAAGATTAAATTTTATGGAGTTTATATTTTATAGTGCTATTTTAATAAATTTAATGGGGTTAATTAGAGAATTAAAATATTTTTCTATTATTTTTAAAATTTAATGGGGGCTCAAGCCCCCACTGGTTATATGCTGCATCCGCCTCTGGTCACACTCCATTCTATAATTTTGTAAAAAAAATCCCTATTCAATTGTATACATTGGTGTTAGTATTTGCTTTAATAATGATATTTAGGTGTTAAAGCAGCCGTATATAGCTACTAAATAGCGGTATACAACATCAAATTTAAATTTAAAAATATACAAATGTTTGTATCTAAAATGCTTAATTTGAAAGTCTAAATTATTAAAGTAATGATAGAGCCACAAATTCTCGTACGAATTTATTTTGTACAAACTGACGTGGCATTAATTCATTGGTTGAATGAAAATATAAATTAATAAAAAAAAATTATGTTGGCTAAGTGATATTTAATTCAACCAATTTTATCATGCCACATCAATTTGTACAAGAGTTTGTGGCTGTATCATTACTCAGATTATTAACAATAACTTTTTAAAATTACAATACAATAAATATAACATACAAAGAGATATTATTGTAAACTGTCATACATCGAGCAGTCTCTTCTATTATCATTTCACTTCCACAACTTTGTAAATAGAATCAATTGTTAGCATTTAAAGTCTAAAATGTCTCTTTGGCTATCACAAGTCATTAAAAAAAAAAAAGCCTCCAAAAACCAACAGGCTGGCATAGACGACGGACTTCTTTGCATTATTGACCAGAAATTAAATGGCTTCTCTTTTACACTACACAAAAAATAGTTAATGCTTTCATAAGAACCCATGAGCTCCAGATCATCAATTTGCGTGATTTACGGACAATAGGAGTGAGCAAAAGAAATTGATGAAATTATGGCCCACGAAAATAAGGTAATTTGATCAGTAATTGGTATCCATGTGCAATTTGTTGAACCTCAAATATTAGTCCATTTTGTATTGACTTTTTCTAAACACTTGATGTTTCTAATAACCCGTGATAAGTGAATTAATAAGATAAATGAATAATAATGATAGCCCATTGAATATTGCCCGTGAAGAAAGTTGGAAGCACTTTCTTGCCGAAGAAAAATTTTTATTTTTATTTTGGCAACAAAAATAACCCGTGAATCTACTTTTCTTTGCTTGCAAACATTGCATAAGTATCTTTATATATTTATGCCGGCCTCCAACAACCACTATATTAAACAAAATTTAATTAGAGAATAAAATCTTAAACCCTCATCTTGTATATCTATTAATATATAAAAATATTTTTTAAAAAGTAAAAGAGAGAGAGGAAAGGGGTGAAGGTATTTCAAAATATTGTCTACATTCAATCATTTGTCACGCTCATTAAATTAATTCTCTAGATATTAGTTATAGAAAATCAATTAATGTATAATGATTGGGGACTGCGCCAGTAATATGTATGTTCTTCATCTCAAATCCATGAAGATTAATTAATTAGTCAACCGACTTAATTTCCTTCATTTTGTTTAAGTAAATTTTTATCTAACTAAATCGTGACCAATTTTAGAATATTCTCAACTAAAGCGAATTGCTAAACGATTCTTCAATTTGTGAAAATTAGGCATGTAGATTCTAGAGCATTGTATTATTTTATTTCTTTACTAAGCTAAGAAGAAAGTGTGTCTATTCAACTAAATATTCTTGTCTAAAATAATCTTTAATTAATTTCTTCGTCAATAGCCTGTGAAACGCTCTTGTCACTGATGGTAACATAAACCAATTTCTATTCATGAAAGTGAGTCCACTTAGGCACACTAATTAAAAAGCCTGCTCTATTTTGACAACAACGGAATAAAGGATGTCTCTTCAATCGTACAGTTTTGAAATACTAGAGCAAATTATGTCCAATCTTGCACATGGATGTGTTACCAAATCACTCATTTAAATCCCCCACGTACGAAAAATAATTAGTACCTCCACAATTTGGGGCAGACCCAAAAAAAAAAAAATCATTTACAATATATTTATGTTTTGAAATTCTAAATTAGATTTTCTCTCACATTTGCCCCCAATAATTTAAAAGGTTTGACACTTTACTCTAAAATTAAGTATTTTTTTCTTTTAATTTGACCCCTCAAAGTTTCATATATATAATTTTTGGCCCTCAATTCCAATTTTAATTTTGCCCACTATGGAACAGTGCCACTAGTGTTTTCACCAAACAATCAATTAATTTCGTACAATCGAGCGTACATAATGTATTAACGTTGCTAATTATAAAAACTATCCCAAAATTTGTACCCTGAAAGCAGTTAAAACGACAGGAAAAAAAAAGTTGTAAAATTGGGTGTCGAATTTGGTTTCAGCAAAGAAACATCTTTAATGGGTAAATTGATCACTTGTGAGGTATATAAAGATGATTATAATAAATTCACTAGGGAACAGAGACAGAGTTAAAATTTGAATGATTTTCGCATTTTTATTGGATTGGTTTATAATCTCTTAATTAATGCATGTTAAGATAAAGGGGTGATGATCATTTGAGCATCACTGTTAAAATTTTCTATGAATGGAAAACGTTTTTTTTTTTTTTCATTTTGCAAGTACATAGAGGCCCACCAATGACTTTCGTGTCTTCATTTTAAAAGCTAGTTAACAACAAGTTACATCATCACATGATTCAGGTCCTCAATGAACAGATCTTAATTCTATTTTATTATTTTTGTCTGTAATCGAAGTAACCCTTTCAAACTTTCGTTTAGTTTTTTGTAGTCAAATATTTAGTTGTGAGCAATTTATTGGTTTGGAGACTTCTAATTTGTCAGCTAAGGATGTAACACTAAAAACTTGGCCAGAAGGCAACATAGTGGACTATCAATAATTGTTTTCTTGTTAATTTTCAAGCAATTATGAAATAAACAAGCATAGTTTCTTCCACATCATCATGGGGCTCTGGCAGTATTGCATCGCTTGTCACATTTGACAAAGATTTCAAATTGCTGCTTAAATACCAATCGTTTGGTTTCCTGACCAGTGAATTATATGCTCTCATTAATAATTTATCCCAACAGTAGAAATTAACTTTCTTTTTTTACAAAAATATAAAAACATATATACGATACCATCATTTTTTAGTGTAGGCGTTCGCAGTTTTAGATATTGAAATTTAAAGAATATCATTATACAACAAATTAAAACCAAAGAAAATAAAATTATATTGCTACAGAACACTATTGGATTGTCTAATTAAATCCGCATTTTACCACTAAAAATTTTCACGATGATACGAATTATATGAGGGATGAAAAATAACTCAGTAATGATTATAACTTGATTTTGGACTTACAGTTGGAATCCACCTTCTGGCTTTTGGTCCAAAGTGTGAAATCACAAGTGCTCATTGCCCTTGCATGTAAAATGAGAAACTTAAGCATAGTCACTTTCCCATGCAAGTTGGCTACGGAGGTCAAATTCAAGCTACCAGATTCAATATCACCCAAAAAATAAGGACTCGATAACAATTTATCAGCCATAAGATCCGCAGAAGTTGAAATTTTGATCTTGCCGCGAGCAGGCACCAGGGCTGCCTCAATCGCAACATCAGCAACAATGCCTCCGCGATAATTCACATGAGCTGTTGTGTTCCTGTACTTGAAGCTTCCATAGTTTCTATTGTCAATGGTGACAATTATGCGCAGTGTAACATTCAATGTTACGTTCGGATAGCCGCCGCCGGTTGTGATGTTTTCAAGCGCCACAGGATGGGCGGTAATCTCAGGTTGCTTAGGCTTGAAGATGGTGAGCGATAATGTTGTGATGAGAATGACAAATATGAATAAAAAAATTGCCGTCACTCCACAACATATTTTTAGTTTTCTAGTGTCCATGTATTTCTCCGATTTATGAATAATTATTGGCCATGAAAAAACGTACAGTATTTAAGCATAAAACACATAGAGGAAATTAATGAACTTTGAATGCAAAATTATGCCTATCTTTTGAAGAACGTAATGTTTGTTTTGCTGGAATTGGTAAATTAAGGTTCAAATTAAATTGAGTCAATACTTTGAATGCTAGTCTAAGCAGATAGCTTATTGATACCGATACAGACCGACCCTTGTAATCCATTTTCTTATCTTGCTTTATTAAGGAACTTATTTTATAAATTAATGTGAATTATCAATGTTTATTGAGAGTGATTGCTGATTGGACGCCGATGGTTAAAAACGGGAGGCCCAAAATAATGTAATGGACATGGACTTTACAAATGACTAAATGGGCCTGATTGTGGTCCAGCCTGTCAGATCAGCAGTAATATACTAATTTGCTAGCCAGTCCGAGAAACCGTTACTTTCGCTTGCGCGTAAGGATATTAAAAATTACTTTGCATTCAAAAGTTACAGTTGTATTAAAATTGAGACGAATGCAATTAAAAAAACTTATTTCTAATTTAATTATTTCTTAATCAGTTACAAAATTCATCGCCGGGAACCCATCATCAATTGGTGATGACTAATGTCCCGCAAAAATCTCACCCCCAAATACAATCAGAAACGCTAAACTTGATCTGCGTGCCAACCACGGCAGGCGATGCAGAATTCAGATTCATCAATGAATTGATCTTGTCAAAGGAAATTGTTTCTTCTTCATTTGGTACTTTTTTAATCTTCACTACTCACTTTGCATTTTCCATTTTAGCGACTTGTTTGATTATGTAACATATAGTCTTTTAACATATAAATTTACTTGGGCGCTTTATTTGGTATTATGGTGTTACAAAGTCCATGGAAGCTCTAATGTGAAATACAAATTGAAAGTGTTTTATAAAGACATGGTAAAGATCTTGCTGTTTGGACGAACATGCATTGACAAAGGATTCATGATATATTGATTTGTTTTAGGGCCCTTTTGGTCTTGCTCAGATTAGATTCCTTGTTAAACAAGCAACCCCCAGCCCCGTGGTTTAGTTTCCAAAATTTGTTACAGTCTTACAGATCTGGAAAGATAGAGGAGAGGAATCAACATGGAAGAATAAATAGTCCTATGTTTTGATCCACATGCACTGGACATGGTAGAAGAGATAAATAAATATAATGATCTGGACACGGAGGAGGAGATAGCAATATGTATTGATGCCTCGATAAGGAAAAAGATATAAGTAGATGTATGGATGTCGTTAAATCTGTTGGTAGACCTGAGAGCATTGATAATGAAATTGTTAGTAATCTCTCAATTTCATTTGCGACAACTATCGCCCCAAATTGGGCGAACTTGAATTTCTTTTCCCTCACCTGGTCGATTACGTCAGAGTTGTAAGAACTATTGGTCCTGAAGTCATAGAGCCTCATCCATTTCGAGCGTGATAAGCTTTTTAAAAGAGCCAGACCAGGAAAAAAAAATCTCAAAAATGGCAAACAGTTCAACTGAAAATGGCCATTTCAAAACTTGAGCGTTCACAGTTTGAGAAGATTGTTAAATCAACATGCAGCAGCAGCTGGAAGCCACTTCCAGAGGATGTACTTCAAAAGACAGTTGATTCTTGTGACCGTATGATTGCCTTTCTTAGATTTTGTAGAAAGAAGAGTGGTATATGTGCCGCCAAATTTATGTGCTGTTGTCGGAAGTAGCATTGCAGCGAGGCTAATGGCAGGTGCTGATGTTCTCTCAACATTAGCCAAAATGCCTGCTCATGATGTTGAGGTTCTTGACCGGCATGAGAGTGATAATAATTCATTGAAGGATGGTTATCAGGAATCAACAGAAATATTACGAACAGCAATCCCATGTATGAGGAAACGTACTTGCCAACTGTTGGCAGATAAATTAAAGTAAGCAACAAGTATAGATTTGAAGAGAGAAGATCGTTCAGGGAGTTTTGGAAGATAAGAGAAGATATTCTAAAGATAATTGGGCAAGAGATTTCTCCGGAATATCGAATTCCAGTTGCTGAGCCTCGAAAGAGGACAACAGAAATGTGGAAATAAAAGGAAATACTAAGAGACTGGGGGACGTAGTTTAATCAAGTAGCTCTATTTTGTTTTCTTTTCAACTGCAATCAAATTAATATTTTCCTTATTTTTGCTCACTCTTTTTTAAAATTTCTAGATTCTCCAATCTGGTCCTATCATTGATCTTTAAGTATTTTTTCAGCAATCAATCCGCAGATGTTTCTTTTCCATTTCATCAAATTACTTGAAGTAACGCTTCTGATTTCTTTCGATTTATTTTTCAGTTCCTATTGTTAATCTCCTCAAGTACATGCAACTTATTCGTTCAATAATAGTTTGTATAGATTGCATAGTTTGCTGTGAACTTGACATTAATTTTTCCGTTTCTTTAGGTATCCATCTACTATTTTTGTCTGAGATTTTAACATATTTTAACGGAATTAATATAGCTTTTGTTGGGATTCAAGGCCATTTCAGGTATCTTCTCAAATCTCTTCTCTTATTTCACTATTTTACAATAGAACATCAATATTTTGAGACAAGCTAGTTTAACACATACAAAACTACGGTTTTATCCCTTGCTAGAAATCTTTAATAGTGGATTAAATTCTAAACTCGGTATCTTGTCCTGTGCTCAAATCTCTACTTTTTTAACAGTTTCACAACTTCTTACAAGAGATTTCAAGTTTTTTTGTTTGAGTTCAAGTAGGGATTTCAACCTGAGTGTTTGTCTAACAATATGCAAGCCAAACTTTGTTTTACTTAATTATTCATATTAAGACACAAAAAAACTTTAATCAAAGATAAAAAAAAATTAAGAAAAAAAAAGTGAGACATGGATTTTGTTTCTTTTCTTTTCTTTTTTCTTTAAAGTATAATGAGTTTTTTTTTTTTTTTTGGCTTTCATCCAGCAAGAAGATAAAGAATTCTTGTATTAGAAACTTACAGATAAAGTTGATATTTGCATATTCTATTGAAAACTTTAGTAAGTAACATGATGCATTTAATATTACTTACCATCGTATTTTTGTTTTTCATACAATGTTACATTTGTCGTAAGTTTTAACACTCATCTTGCGCATAAAAAAAGCATAAAAAAAGAAGAACGGTAATATTTGACCCCTTAAATTATCTCTTCAACTGCCACTTTTCAATTAACTTCATATGTTATAAAATTACCTTTATTTATTTATTTATTTATTCCAAATCTTAAGTTTCGGAGAAAGTTCCAGAGTCATCGAGTGCAGACCAATTTTAAAGGTAAAAAAAAAGTAAGATTATTTAATTCTTAAAAAAATTATTGCAGTCTACAATTGGAGATGAAGAGAAGTAAAGGCGTTTGAATGTGGAATTGTGGATGGAGTATGGCTCCTATGACTACGTTATTTTTTTAAGGGTGAGGCTATTTGTACTTTAAATATTTTTTGAAACACACTATTATTTTACGGATTTTTCTATAATGTTGTATGTGTTTTTACAGCATTAATAGTGTAGTTATTATAGACCTTTAGATTTGAGTGATTTAATCTTAGTCATTCATTTAATATAATAAATAAATAATTAATTAATTAAAAGCTAGCAAGTAATTTGTAAGTTGTAGATAAATATTAGTTTTTCAATTTTAAATTAATATTAACTTTATAGCATTTAATATAAGTTATCAGAATGAGATGCATGTAATCCAAGTTGATCATCGAGTTCATGATCATGACCCTACTGCTTGGTCAATTGAGATCTTTTCGACAGTACCACAAGAAAATTCATTTTGTGGAGGAGCTGCTGAAGTTGTACAAGAAGACACAGAATCCAATCTCTCTGGCCCGGCCAGTACATTTCTCCAGGTCAACGCCCACTAGGGTCTGGCCGCGTTGGCAATCGAATTTGGCGGTGGCATTCTCTGCTGGAGAATGGAAAAATTCTCTTGTGCTCTGTGGAACTCTGTAGTGCAGTTGGATTCATTGGCTGTTGTGGTGGTTATATCTTAGAACTTAGAGGCAAAGCTAAATTGGCTTGTCAGATTATGCCAGGAGTAGGAGGTGTTGCCACTGCCAGTAGATTTATAAATGGTATGAAAAAAACTACATTAATAAGTGCGCAAGATTATGGGAGAAGGAACTCGTGGAGCTGGAGATGATCAAATCTAGGAAGGTATTGGAGGGCGAGGCGGAGAGAAGGAGAACAGAATCAGAGGCTGAGATGACTCAGAAGACGATGCAAACTCAATTACAGATCGTCCTTTGTCGAGGGGATGAATTTGAGTCGAAAGAGAAAGCACGATGAAGAACACGAATCACGAGTTTCTCAGAGGTAAAATTCTTGAACATGTCAATGGTTAATCATTCAGGAACTTGAGACACACTTCAAGAATCCAATTTACTTCAAGAACATGAGGAAAAAAACCGATGGTTAAATTTATGAGATAAATAAAGAGATTGTATTTTATCAAATTTTTATCTCTTTTTTTTACTCTAAAACAACCTTTTCAACTGGTTTGTTAACCGATTATAGCATTTTTTAAATGATTAAATTTTTTATTAATAAAAATAATGTGTACCGTTGATTAGATCTAATGGTATATATTTCTTACACTATTGATGCTGTAAAAAAAATTACGGTATTATAGGGGGATCCTTATTTTACATACTCATACATTAATTATAAAATATTAAGTTTTACTTTGTATACTCTTTAAAATTTTAAAATATCCTTACTTAAAATATTTAAATTACTTAACTTTATTTAATCAAAACACTAATAAAACTATTCACCACACTAATTTTAAGAGATTTAACATGTACTTACAACAATATAATTAAGTCAAGTTGTAAAAAAATTATTTAATATAATTTAGTTGCTACTTTTTTAGTTATTCATGTTCAATATTCAATTTCACACCTAAAATAACTTGTAATGAGAATATAATAAAAAAATTATATTCCATAGATACTAAAAAGAGAGAGAGAGAGAGAAGTTGTAGAGATGAAAAAGATAGAGAAGAAGGGATGAAGCAACAAAAAAAAAAAAGAGGAGATGAAGACGTGGATATGAAGAATATGAGAAGAGGGGTGAAAGCCAAAAAAAAGTTTGTTTACTGTACTTTTTTATTTTATTTTATAAAAATAAAATGTATCACACATACTGTGTAATTAAATTTTTTAAATATTGATTTCCTTATTATTCATCTAAATATTAATTAAGATATTGAAAATAAAAGTTCTAGAGTTTAAATTTTGACAATTAAAAATGAATAATAAGTGTGTTATATGTGTGTTTAAAACAATTATATAATATTGACTTATAATAAATTGTCCTTTATAGTAATTTATGTTATAAATATTTTTGTAATATATATTTTTATTAAAATTAGAGTGTTAGAATAATTTTGTGAGTACAAATAGTCCACCCTTTTTTCAAGCATCCTTGTCCCTCCCTCCCATTTGCTTTTCGATGAAAATATAAAATAAAAAAAAACTCTGGTGAATCTCCACTAATCCTTCAAGTGAAATATTAGCATCATCGCTTTGACAAGCAGCAATCAACCAAAAATGTTTACAGTAACTTAACAGTTGACACCAAATTGTCAATACAGACCAACGCATAAGATTTCATCAATCGGGTTTTTTCATTATTGGCTTTTCACTCAACGTCGCCCTACAAAAAGCTCCCGCCAAGTTTCTCAATCAGTTTTCTTTATTGTGCTGCTACAAATGCTACAAAGATCTTTTGCTCACTAACGCACACCTACTTGTGGGTATGATATATGATTGTAAAAAGTTCTGTCGTAATGTAATATCTAGTAGTATTTCCTTGTGTCAAATTGAATCTTGTTCTATATTTTATTCTCCATTGCTTAGTTAAAATTGATATTGTTTATTGTTGAAACCAAATCAACCTTAAAGGCTAACTTGGAACCTCCCAAGACCCACTCTAAGTATCCTTAATCTTGAACGAACCTGATCAACAACTTAAACTACCCCAAGAATTATGAACCAGTGCTTTAATCAACTCAACAATGAAAAAGAAATAGAAATACACAATTTACACAAAGATGTTAAGTGGTTCGGCAAGTTTCTTGCCTACATCCACTGTGAAAAGCAGAGCAAAACCTTTACTAATTTCAGAGATCAAACTACAAGTCTGGAGAATACACGCAAAATGAACCACCCACTTAACACTTGACCATTTGGCCTTTTTATACAAGCTTCTGACCAATCAGAAGAGACCCCAAGAAGCCATCCCCCCCCTGCTCCTGGGTTCCCAGCAAACCCAGATTTCCAGCAAGCTTCCCGCGTGAACCAACAGTAAAAACAGCTTCTTGAAATTGCTAGGGACATGTGTCACAAGCACACAGGCTCTGTCGAATCAAAACGCAAAACTCGGCTGCCGTTTGAATTAGTGGAGCATGTGATGCATCACGTGCGCTACTAATGAAACCAGCCGAGATGCCGTTTCCTTCAATCATCTGCTCTGAACACAAATGCCCGACACGTCATTTATCTTTGCTAATGGATAGACGACATGTCATATATTCTTCTGAGATCAGATTTGAGCTTCATTCTCAACATTCTCCACCTTGAACTCAAATCAGATATCCTTCTGCTTCTGCCTTCCACTGTTGCTCTACAATTTTACAGCCTGCAGATTCCAGCTGAGTTCATGCAGAACTCAAGCTTGGCTGCTGGTACAGCCTTTGTCAGCATATCAGCTAGATTATCATCAGTGAGTATCTTTATCAGCTTCACTACACCCTTTGACACCTCCAGCCTAACAAAGTGCAGTTTAATGTCAATATGCTTTGTCTTCTCGTGATGCACTTGATTCTTGCTTAGGCAAATTGCACTTTGACTGTCACAGTGAACAGCCACCTGCCTTTGTTCAAAGCCCAATTCTGTAACCATTCCTCTGAGCTATATTGCCTCCTTAAAGGCTTCTGCAGCTGCAGTATACTCTGATTCTGTTGTTGACAAAGCAACCACACTTTGCAATGAAGCTTTCCAGTTTATGGTGCACCCACTGAGAGTGAACAAATAGCCTGTCAAAGACCTCCTTTTGTCTAGGTCTCCTGCATAGTCAGCATCCACATAGCCTTCAACATTAACCTCTGTACCTCCTGTTTGACCATAGATGAGGCCATAGTCTGCAGTTCCATTAAGGTATCTTAAGATCCATTTCACAGCTCTCCAGTGCTCCTTTCCAGAATTACTCATGTACCTGGAAACTACACTCACTGCATGAGAGATATCTGGCCTTGTTAGGACCATAGCATACATTAAGCATCCCACAGCACTTGAGTATGGAGTGGTGATCATTTCAGCCTTTTCATCTTCAGTCCTTGGACACTGATTACATGACAGTCTGAAATGAGCTGACAGTGGAGTTTGAACTGGTTTTGAATACCACCATTTCAAATCTCTTAAGTACTTTCTTTATATATGTGTGCTGTGACAACTTCAGTATTCTGTTCTTACTATCTCTTAGCAGCTCAACTCCAAGGATCTTCTTTGCTGCTCCAAGATCTTTCATCTCAAATGTATTCTTTAACTGCTTCTTCAGTTCATCTATCTGATCCATATGTTTACATGCTATGAGCATGTCATCCACATATAACAATAGATAGATCTTGTCTCCATCTATCAGATCTTTGTGGTACACACAGCAATCATTAGAGCTTCTCTGAAAACTGTTCTCAGCCATGAATCTGTCAAAATTCAAGTACCATTGTCTTGGGGATTGCTTTAATCCATATAGAGACTTTCTTAAGTGGCACACATAATCAGCCTTGTTTGGATTCTCATAGCCTCTTAGTTGTGCCATTACAATTATTTCTTCCAATTCACCATAAAGGAATGCAGTCTTGACATCCATATGTTTCAGGTGCATGTCTCTTACTGCAACAAGTGCTAACAAGATCCTCAAGGAAGAGTGTCTTACCACTGGGGAGAAGACTTCATTAAAGTCAATCCCCTCCTTTTGTGTGAAGCCTTTGGCAACCAGCCTGGCTTTGTATCTAAGTGGTTCAACTCCTGGTATGCCTTTTTTGATCTTATAAATCCACTTGCAACCAACTACTTTATTCTTTTCTGGTTTTGGAATCAGATCTCATGTGTGGTTCTTGATTAGTGAGCTCATTTCTTCATCCATAGCTGCAATCCACTTCTTCGAATCCTTACTACTGACAGCCTCAGTGTAAGTCTTTGGTTAATCTTCTTCTATTCCTTGTGCTGCTGATAATGCAAATGCAATTAAGTTTGCATATGCATACCTCTTAGGTGGCCTTGTTTCTCTTTTCTTCTTATCTCTTACCAGCTGATAGTTTCTGAGGTTATTATCACCTTCTGATTCATCTTCTTGTTCAGACAAATCAATTCCAGGTGCATTCTCAGGCCCAGTCCTTTTATCAGCTTCTGTGCTGGAGCTTGGAAGCTCCACCTCAAGAAAGTTCTTCTTGTCATACCCTGATTTTTTCTCAATAGTTTGATGCTCAGTAGCTGAGTTTTGTACCATTTCATGTTCATTAAACACCACATCCCTGCTGATTATTGCTCTTGGTGGCTTCATATCAGTACACCACAGTTTGTAACCTTTCACACCAGCAAGATATCCTAGAAACACACATTTGAAGGCCCTGGGCTCCAGCTTCCCTTGTTTGACATGAGCATAGGCTGGACAACCAAATACTCTCAGATGAGAATAGTCTGCTGGTTTGCCAAACTAGAGCTCATATGGGGTTCTGAAATTAATTCCAGAAGAGGGACTCCTGTTTACTATGTAGCAAGCAGTCTCTAGAGCTTCAGCCCACAAACTCATGGGTAGTTTAGAGTGGATCAGCATACATCTAACCTTGTCAATTAGAGTCCTATTCATTCTTTCTGCTAACCCATTTTGCTGTGGTGTGTGTCTTACTGTTTTGTGCCTAACCATGCCATGCTTTGTGCAGAAATCATCAAAGTCCTTATTGCAGAACTCTAATCCATTATCTGTTCTCAGCCTTTTCACCTTTCTATTTGTCTGTGTTTCAACTAGTGTCTTCCAGTTCTTAAACTGCTCAAACACTCCATCTTTGCTCCTCAAGCTATATACCCAAACCATTCTTGAGAAATCATCAATCAAAGACAAAAAATACCTAGCTCCACCTAGAGAAGCTGTCTGTGCAGGTCCCCACAGATCAGCATGAATGTAGTCTAGAGTCCCCTTTGAATTATGGATATCAGTATTGAATTTCACCCTTGAAGATTTCCCTAGGACACAATCTTCACAGAATTTCAAAGGCTCTATCTTGTCTACTCCTAAAACTCCCTGTTTTGATAGCTCAACTAGCCCTCTTTCACTCATGTGGCCTAACCTCATATGCCATAGCATTGTTTTGTTTAGTTTCTGGTTTGACATAGCAACATCCCCTGTGACAACTGATCCCTGTAACACATACAGACCATTGCTCATGTTCCCTTTCATCACCACCATTGACCCTTTTAAGACCTTTAAAGTGCCTGACTCAAGTTTAACTAGGCAACCTATTTTGTCCAGCATTCCTAGACAAATAAGATTTCTTTTGAGATCAGACACATGTCTGACATCCCTTAGTTCCCTAATCATGCCATCAAACATTTTCAGCCTAATAGAGCCTCTGCCAATCACTCTACAACTTGAATCATTACCCATTACTATTATGCCACCATCACAAGTCTCATAGTTTGTAAATAAATTTTTGTTAGGGCACATGTGGAAGGAACATCCAGAATCTAGGACCCAATTACCTTTTGTTTGAGCATCAGTTGCTATTAGAACTCCAGCTGAGTCATAGCCATCAGATTCTTCAAATTATGATGCAACAACAGCATCTCCACTCTTCTCCTTTGCATTGTTTTTCTTGTTATTGTATTCTGGGCAGTCTTTCTTAAAATGGCCTTCCTTATGGCAGTGGAAACATTTCAAGTTCTTCTGCCTGGATTTTGATCTCTTCTTTTTGTTGTTTGTTTCCCTTTTCTCAGTTCTTCCCCTTGTTTCTTTTTTGAATGCTGCTTTAGAACTCAGAGCTTCCTTCACATCTCCCATAGCGAGAGTCTGTCTTCCATACATCAATGTATCCACCAGATTCTTATAGGAACTTGGCAGAGAGCAGAGCAGGATCATGACTTTGTCTTCATCATCAATTTTTACATTTATGTCTTCAAGATCCAAGATGATCTTGTTGAAGGCATCAATGTGGTCAGTAATTGATGATCCTTCTTCCATCTGCAAGGTATAGAGCTTCTTTTTGGTGGCTAATCTTTTAGCCATTGACTTCTTAGTGTATAAGTCTTCAAGCTTTTTCCATAAACCTGCTGTTGTTTTTTCTCCACCCACCTCTCTAAGTACACCATCCCCAAGGCTCAGAATGATTGCACTGTGTGCCCTATCCAGCACCTCTGATAATTCTTCTTCAGTCCCCTTCATTGGCTTCTTAGATGATGACTCATCATCGAGTGCAACATCCAACCTTTGATGCACCAGCAAGGCTCTCATTTTGAGTCTCCACAGGTGGAAATCATTGTCGCCAGTGAACTTCTCCACTTCAAGTTTAGTTGACCCCATTGCAAGATCCAAGAAAACCAGAGATAGGCTCTGATACCAATTTGTTGAAACCAAATCAACCTTAAAGGCTAACTTGGAACCCCCCAAGACCCACTCTAAGTATCCTTAATCTTGAACTGAACCTGATCAACAACTTAAACTACCCCAAGAATTATGAACCAGTGCTTTAATCAACTCAGCAATGAAAAAGAAATAGAAATACACAATCTACACAAAGATGTTAAGTGGTTCGGCAAGTTTCTTGCCTACATCCACTGTGAAAAGCAGAGCAAAACCTTTACTAATGTCATAGATCAAACTACAAGTCTGGAGAATACACGCAAAATGAACCACCCACTTAACACTTGACCATTTGGCCTTTTTATACAAGCTTCTGACCAATCAGAAGAGACCCCAATAAGCCATCCCCCCCCCCCCCCCCCCGCTCCTGGGTTTCCAGGAAACCCAGATTTCCAGCAAGCTTCCTGCGTGAACCAACGGTAAAAACAGCTTCTTGAAATTGCTAGGGACAGGTGTCACAAGCACACAGGCTCTGTCGAATCAAAACGCAAAACTCGGCTGCCGTTTGAATTAGTGGAGCATGTGATGCATCACGTGCGCTACTAATGAAACCAGCCGACATGCCGTTTCCTTCAATCATCTGCTCTGAACACAAATGCCCGACACGTCATTTATCTTTGCTGATGGATAGACGACATGTCATATATTCTTCTGAGATCAGATTTGAGCTTCATTCTCAACATTTATTAATTAGGGTAATTTTGAACATGGGTTAATTGAAAAGTGATAGCTAATAGGATAAAGTGAAGAGGTCAACTATCACTAGTAAAAAAATAATACAAATAAATTATTTTTATAAATAATGAAAAGTCCTGATAATGTCAGCTCCTTTTTAAGAACAAATATTCTAATATAAAATTTGAAATGTCAAACGCTATTCTTACAATAATGTCTGTAATGCAAATGCAAACTACCGTATAGAAAATTACCCTATAGAACCACAGTGCCTTGTTAATAAAGCAATTGATTCCTTCTCAAACAAGGAACTCAACTACTCGGCGGAAT
Organism: Citrus glauca; assembly: GCA_029633175.1. Classification (NCBI taxonomy): domain Eukaryota; kingdom Viridiplantae; phylum Streptophyta; class Magnoliopsida; order Sapindales; family Rutaceae; genus Citrus; species Citrus glauca. The sequence goes on along the minus strand of JAQOOD010000002.1, from coordinate 24,731,618 downwards.
TGATCCCAACACTTTTGTTGCGTAATAACAGATGTGTTCGCCACTGGCACTTCTTAATATTCTTCAAGTAATTTTTTCATGCTATATTATTATTATTATTATAGAAAAACATTATTGTTTATATATATACGAGTGATAAGGGCTTTCCCTGTTAATTAAGGAATAAGCTTTTCCTTTTTTTTTCGGTTCTTTTTGTAGTTAGTAAGGAGTGAGAAGAATATTTGCTTATGAACTTTGCTTGTCGAACAAGTAACTCACTTTCCCTATATAAATACGTTAGCCCACCTAAAGGCAGCTAATCAAGGCAAAAAAAAGCCAGCCTCATGAAGAGCTTCGAGCCTACTTTCGAACCTAGGGTGGAGAAAGCAGACGACGACGTGAATGAAGAAAAATATATTGATCTGGACACAGAGGAAGACTTGGCTAAATACATTGATGCACTGAACAATGAAGAAGATATAGCCAGATGCATTGACAATGATAGACGTATTGATCAACTTGAGAGCATCGAGAATGAAATTGTTAGTAATCACAATTTCATTCGCGACAGCTATCGCTCCAAGTTTGGCGATCTCGAATGCCTTCTCCCTCGTCCGCTCCATTATGCTTTACTTGCAAAAGCTATCAGCACTGCGGGACCTAGACTTGAAGAAGTAGTAGATATAACTAGCGCTGAATATTTTTCTCTTCCATGTCGACTAAAAGAAGACCTTTCGGATGAGACCCAGGATCGGCTTGTTAAAGTATTTAAGGAATCACCAATAAGCAGGAGCTGGGAGCCACTTCCTGAGGATGTAGTTCAAATGACAATGGATGCATGTGATCGAGTGATTGCTCTTGATTCTGAAAAGAAGATGCTATTTGATGTTTTAACAAGCAAAATGGTACACGTGGAACCAAATTTATGCGAAGTCGTTGGAAGTGGAATTATTGCAGCGAAGCTAATGGCAGCTGCTGGTGCTCTCACAAACTTAGCCAACATGCCTGCCTCTGAGATAGAGGTTCTTGGCCGGCAAAAGAGTGATAATATTTCATTTTACGAGGGTTATCTGGAATCGACAGAGATGTTTCAAGCAACAACACTATGTATGAGGGATCGTGCTCGCCAACTGCTGGCTGAGAAATTGAAGGAAGCGGCAAGTGTAGATTTGAAGAGAGGAGATGTTTCGGGGAGTGCTGGAAGAGCTTTGAGAGATGAAATTCTTGGCACAATCGAGTATGAAATCAGACCTCCGAAAACCAAGTTCCAGCTGCGGAGCTCGATTCCTGAAGGAAGACTACCGGGACCTAGAATGAGGAGAACGATTGATGATGAAATTGAAGAATCATATGCTCTTTACCGAAACCGAAAGAGGAGAAGGGGTTAGAAACTTCTTTGTTATTATTGCTATGAAAGTATTTGTCAACTATCAATCCATAGAACAATTCTCTTGCAGTAAGTAATGCCTTCTGATTCATTCATTAGTAAGTTTGCTTTTGTGAAAACTGTGCAAATTAATTGATTTAATCATCTTTTAATTTGATGCCTATGCAATCTCTACTTCTCTTATTTTGTTTCTTCTGGTGCCCATCTATAGGGAAAATATTACAAATATCAAATTGGGACTTTACAGAATAATAAATATTACTGTTGAAGTAATAATTACTGCTAAGATCATTATTTATAGAGTTGACATCTTTTGGCAAGTTTAGTTAAATTGTAAGTTTATTTATTGCATATATTGTAATAGAGATTAATTTATTAATTCCTGAATTTAGTGAAATTCTAATTTATTAGGAATATTTGTTTCCTAATTTAATTACATGTCTAATTTAGAAAGTCAATTAATAATAAGATTCTATAATTAGCACATGAGATCTATTTAGAACAAGAAATTTGTTCAAATAAGAAGTTATTAAATGCTCTAAATATTTCTTGGGAGACAAGTAAGGCAAGAAGATCATATTTATTCCTATTCGTATTCATATCCATGTGAATTATAAGAGGCAAGAAACTTTTATTTGAAAAGAATCCAAGTCTTTTAAGACTTATTATTTTGATGAAACTCTAGTACCTATTTCACATTTGAAGTTTGATCGCACAACATAGAGCATAAAGCAAAAAAGCAAAATTTGGCCTCCTCCCTAGAGAATCCGGATTTCGCGCATCATATTATGTTGATTTGTTTTCTTATTTTCTTTTCATCTCTGTGAAAAGTTTATGTGGATCTTAGATCAATAGATGTTGAAAAATTAAAGAATTGTTATTGATAATTTTACGAAGTGCCTTGAGAATCGTGGATCAAGAGGGGTAGCAATTATTCAAGAGAAGCAAATTCTGTCTAAGGATGAGTAAATTATATGGTAATAAACTATAAGTGAGGGTTTTAAGTTGATAAATACATAAGTTGTAACATCTCAATTTAGTGAATTGCTTTTCATCTGGGTGTGGTTTCGTGGATGTAAGATTGATTAATCCAAACCACGTAAAATCTCATGTCATTTATTTTCTGCATTTTATTGTGTTTTTAGAAAATTAATATTTTTTATATAAATAAACAGTAATCGTGAAACGATAATTATAAACAGTATTTTCAAAAAATTAATTAAGTTATTAATTTTTAAATTTTTAATTACCTACATCTATTTGTAATTAATCTAAATTCCTTTCAATTACTTTAATGAGATAATAACACGTATAATTAAGATTAAAAAAAAATAACAAAAATCGAGGCCCGTGTGATTCTACAGTTTACTTAAAATAAATTCTTCTCGCATTCTTGTGTGCGTTAGGATTCGAGTAACGTCTGTTTCCCAAGATATGATTAACGACAATGAATGGGTCTGTTGCACCATAAGGTTATTCCAGCGAACTTCCATTCTGTTTCTTTTGGTATCCATCTTCTGTTTCTAGGCGGCCATTTCTTCTGACAACAGAGGATGGGATGTTGGCTTCTTCTATGAAAATTATCATGGTAGTAGCCGTCTTCACATCCTGGATGCTTTTAATTAAATTAAGTCATTTTCACCATCTAGTATTATATATATATATAATAATAATAATAATTTTTTAGTCTGAAATTTAAAGTGTAGAAAAATTTGAGAAAACTTAAAAGAGTAATGATACAACCACAAATTCTTGTACAAATTTATTTTGTACAAACTGACGTGGTATTAATTCATTGGTTAAAAGAAAATATAAATTAATAAAAATAAATCATGTGAGTCAAGTGATATTTAACTCAACCAATGAATTAATGCCACATCAGTTTGTACAAAATAAATTTGTACAAAATAAGTTTGCACAAGAGTTTGTGGCTGTATCATTACTCAACTTTAAAACTATATGGTTTTAAAATATTATGAAATTAACATTTTAAAACTGCAGAATTTTAAAATTTTACTGGATTTTAAAATCTTTGATTAAAATTTATATATATATATACACACACATTGCAAGGCTATAAAATGTATTTATTATTGTTTGTTAAAGCAAAACATTGAAAAAAAATTAGACTCGTGCATGCAGATTGTGTATTTTACCATCTTCCTTCTTATTCACTTACTCGCCTTGCCAGTTGGCATTCTATGCCTAAATCTTAACTGAAGAGCAGAAATAAAAAAGTTGTACACTTTTTTCATATCAATTTCACATAGTAACACGGCAGAATCGGAAACTGACGGCTAGAAAAATACAGAATTTGCAGATTAATTATGGTGAAGAAGAGGTTAGGCTGTAGAAATTAATTTATTTTCCTTGCTCGTAAAGAGAGGCGTTCTCTGAATTTAAAGGCCCTTGAGACTGATCGATGTTATGCCAGTAGTAACGTAGTACAAAACTTAATCTGCTATTTTATAGCTAGCTGTTCATTGTAACGTCAGCCCACAGCTGTAAGGTAGATCGCCATTCTCAAATTTCAATGGGGACTTTTGTTTTAATTGACAGGGAGCTTAACGTTTTTGTTTTGATGAAGCTGATTGAACATGGGCATGAATGAGTACGCAAGCACGATTTAGACTAATAATTTTGGCCCGGTTTGCCACGACTAAATTTCTCCTCAACCTACAGTCCTATTAGATAAATGCAAGGACTGAACACTCTATAAAAATAAAAATAAAAATAATAAAAATTTGGATTGCCTAGTTATGAAAAATTTCTACAAAAGGGCCGATAAAATTCCAACTCTCATTCTAGAAGAAGAATCGTCTAAATTTTCTAGAAGCAAGATTAGGAATAGTCAAAATAGTGATACAAAAATCTAATCAAATATGATCTGCATATGTCTATTGTTTATGTTCTAATAAATATCTCATCATTAACATATTATATAAAACGACATTAGTCCAGTTATGCCATTGAAATACAAAATTTTTTTATTTTTACTACTATTATTTTTAAAAAAAGAACAGCAGCTGATTATTGCAACAAATATTGTCTTTTGTAAAGCCTTTGGTCTTCTTAACGTAGTCTGATGAAGGGACTATCACACCGCGGCCCTTGTTGTTTGTTTCTTTGAAAAGAAAAAAATTTATCTACAATTGTTTCCAAATTCGAATACATTATGCTTATTTTCATTTTTATACACTTAGGTCCACTGACGAATTTACCGTTAACTTGTGTAATGGGGAAAGGATAAAATGGTCTTTTAGGCCGAAGAGATTTCAAAATCAATCAAAGCCATACAAGTGTCATGTGATGTGTTACAAATTGATATTATGGGCAAGCCTCGATCATATTTTGTTTGAATGCCTATTTGCATTTGAATTCATGATCGTAAAATGTGGCGCCAAAACACTATCCCTCCAATTCAATGACAACACTCTCAACCGGAATTAGAAAACCCCTTAATATTGCAATGTTGTTATAGATTTTTTTGTTTTCTTACATAGATATATAAAGTTTTATGATTTGTCTATGATACTATATGATTTTTCACAACATTAATAATGAAGTTGTTCTAGACCCTTGGATTTAAATATTTTAATCTCTACTATTGTTTAATTAAGTGGATAAATAATTAGTTAATTAATAAGTAATAGGTAACCTTTCAAATTAAGTTCCTGAGTTCATATTAAATATAAATACTTATTAATTTAATTGATTTGTTAATCTATTAATTTATTTGTTAATTGGTACAATATTCTGAAGAGCTTATATTTTTTTATTTAGAGAAAATGATACCTACACCTATGGTTTGGGAAATGGTTATAAAGACCTTCAAATATTTAGTAAGGGACATTAAGATCTCCTTTTAATCATAATACCTTTTACTTTTGTTAATCTCAAAAATTGACTCTAATATTTTTTAAACTAAACATAATATTAAAATGTATGTAATAAAATATACATTTTAAAGTAATTTCAGTATTTAAAAAGTATTTTTATAGTTTACAATTTATTAGATCTATTTTATTATATTGAAGAAAAATTTATAATAAATATAAACATTATATTATAAATACATATATTAAATTTTAAATTATTTCGAATATTATGTGAAATAATAATATTCATTTTAATACTATTAAAACATGAGATAATTTAATAATTGTAAAATTTATTTAACCTAAAGATTTATTTAAAATCCTTCCATAAATACATATGTTATTAAAATGAATATAATAATTTATAGATTTAAAATTATTTTAAATATTAAAATATTTTATTATTATTTTAGTCTACTACACCAATTATATTATTTAGATTATATTTGTACTACGAAAAATTTTAAAGTCAATTTTTAGTAATTATATTAAGGGAATTATAATTAAAAATGAGTCTTGGATTTTTTTTTTAAATTTAAGAATTTGTAAGATAATTTTTTCAAATCTTAGGGTGTTGTTGTCTTTTCCTTTTTTTTCTTTTATTTATACTATTGGCCAAAATTTAAAGGTGCACATTTGTTATATTATTGGTGCCGTTAAAAAATAATGGCATCACGAAATAACCCTAAATTTTAATATAATAACTAATTAACTATATTTATTACTTACGCCGCTCATTCTCTTTTTGGTATTTTCAAGGATAAAATCGATATTCAGTATTTCCGTTAACATTTCCTCGACGGTCAACTACGGTCAAATACTCAGGTGTTAAAATTTTAACAAGCATGACTTATGTGTCAAAATGTTTAAACGTTTGGTTGTTTTGATTTGGCATAAAACAACAGGGACTAGAGTGTAATAATACCCATTCAAAAATGGCCGGCCAAACTTCGTATTAGTCTGGTGGTCAAGTAAACAACATAATAGGAACATAACATATAATAATAAAAACCAAAAACAAAACCGAAACCTCCATTTTGGACTTTACAGTCTTCTGTCGTTCTTTTGTTTCGCTCATTTGAATTTGATCAACATGAACGACTTGCTCACGGTAATTTCAATTCAATTCAATTCTGTTCCTTTGACCATCTTCCTTTTTTGGGTATTTGCGATTTTTAGCTATAGATTCTTGTGTAATAATTTTGGATTATGGGATTCATTTATGGTGTACTTTTTATTTCTGTGTGACGGTGAATTTGGTGATTTGAATTCTGAGTTTTGGGACCAGAAATGGGTGTTGCTTAGTAAAATTTGTTGCTTTATTTATTTATTTATTTTTTTCGTGGTTATTTGTTAAAATTTGAAGTTCTGGGAGGGTGATTGTTAGTTAATTTAGAGAATTTTGTTGATTGAATTGGATCAAAGTTTGTGAAGGAGTAAAGTTTGGTGATTTTCTATTGACCTTTTTGGTTTTTCTAAAGTTTTATCAGGATTATTGCAGTCTCTGTTGTAGAAGAGTAATAGAATAACAAGTTGTTGAATTGAATTTTGTTAAAACTCTAGAGGCTTATTTGGTTAAATCAGAAAAAAAATCACTTGAATATGTCTATGAATTAGATTGGGTTAGAGTGTTTTTTGTCTGAAGTTTATCTGCAACTCTGTATTTTTTTTTTGGGTTGTGTTATCCCATTTTATTTTAAGAGACTGTGTTGACTTTCCGCTTCATATTGATTTTTGTATTTCTTTTACTGTGTTCTAGGATTCGTTTGTCAGTGATGCCAGAGGCCAGCCTTCTAGAGATAATGATATCGAAATGGGCACACGGGTTCCTAGGAGTAGCTCTGACATGGGAATGGAAGGTTTCAATAAGCAGGTAATTTGTTTAGTGATTTACTATCGTTCTTAGATAATCCACATAATTGTGTTTCCCCATTTGATTGTGATAGGCATTGGTTAAATTTAGTATTTATAAAGCTTTATCCCATTATTTATGTGGGTTCTTTGTCTTTTTAGAATTATGACTTAATTGGGTTAACTAAAGGAAATAAGGCATTTGCGGATTTGTTTCATGACCTCTTTATTGAGATAGGTCATATTCTTCAAAACTCACTTAGGGAACTGGATGTTGAAATTACGCCCCTATCAAGCCTTACAAGCCTTGAGTTGCAGTATTTCTTTTCACCAGCTCATTTATTATACTTTTGATAACTTGCCCATTCTGTTTGGTTTCTATTTCCTCTAATTTTGTTTTCTTCTTCGTACGTTAGATACAAGAGATCGAAAAGCAGGTTGACAAGCTCTCTGCACTACTTAAGAAACTGAAGGTATGTATAAGCTTATCCCAGGGCTTTCTCATTTGACTTAGATTACTGTTTTATCTCATATAGTTCTAGAGGGAATTTTATAAGCTGTCAGATAATCCCATGATCTACTTTAAATGTTTCTTTATCTGGTTATGGTGTGCATATTTGAGCCAAAAAGAAAGGTTGAATTAGATAAGGAATCATTATCCTGATAGTTCAGTTCCTTAATTCTAGTTTCGTGTGGCCTTCAATGGAAAAAATGTGTGACAGAAAGAGAAAAGTTGAAACAAGTGCTAGTAATCAAATTTAAACTTCAAATGATACAATATTCATTTATTGCTTTCTGTTTAGCTTGATTAGAAATGAGAACTCCATGATTGTGGATATTGATGGACGTAGGTTGTTTTAGCACCAGCCATCCAGCTTGCAGTTGAGATGGCGGGTTTCAGATCCAATAGGTTCAATCCTCCGAACTTGATGCAACAGTGAAACAGGAGGCCTTTTTTGATACAGATTTTGTAAACTATTATTCCCATCCTTATTCAATTTTATTTGATGGTGCTTATTGCTGAAAAATAAAAAGGCAGATTATTAACCTGTTTATAAGCTCAAAAAATGTGCATTGTGCTCCAAACGACCTTCTCAAAAAGCTATTGCAAACAGTGAAACTCCAGGATAATCTGTAAATTAATTATTCTTTTGCTGCTTCTTTTTTTTTTTAATTTTATATCCCAGGTAATTTTATTGCTGATTGGCACTGTTTACTTATATCATTTTCTAATTTGATCTTTTTTCAGGATGCAAATGAGGAGTCAAAATCTGTAACGAAAGCTTCTGAAATGAAAGGTAGAAGTCTATTGCTGTATTAGTAACTTGTATGCTTTAACACTTCACATGCCTATGGAATTTCCTGGTTGTAAGTCCATAACATTTTTGACCCAAGTCAGTTGCAACTTGCGAGCCTCTGTGCTTGGCTCTGTAATTGATGTTTTAGTTAAGTGATTGTCTAGTTAAGCAGTTGAATCAAGATCTAAAGCCTTGGCAGCAACTAATTGGAGAGATCTTTTGCACTGATATGGGCAATACTTTGCAAACTTGGGTGCAACTGTGCAAGACTTAATAATAAATTGATCAAAGGTTTACTATATTGAGTATTTATGGACCTAGCTTGCCGTTTACATTTAGTATCCATTGTAGTCCTACATTTGTAGCAAATTGTAATGTTAAATGATTGCAGCTATCAAAAAGCGGATGGAGAAAGATGTCGATGAAGTGGGAAAGATTGCTCGGAATGTCAAAGCAAAAATAGAAGCTATAAACAGAGAGGTAATACACTAATGCTCTTGTTTCTTTTCTTTCTGTATCTTCAATTGCATATTAACCTTCGTTTTAATGGTTAGGCTTTTTTTAAAATTATTTTCTAATTCCTTTTTATTCATCATCAGAACTTGGCCAACCGGCAGAAGCCTGGATGTGAGAAGGGAACTAGTGTTGACAGATCAAGGATGAATGTCACAAAGTGCGTTATGAAGTATATTTTGTGAACTGGTAGTATGGTTAGCTTTATCTAGTTGATGCATAATTATTTGTTTGAATTGCAGTGCTTTGACAAAAAGATTCAAGGAACTAATGACAGAGTTTCAGGTAACTCTAGAAGTCATGCTATTCTTTTCTGTAGTCAGTTTCTTCTTTGACTTATCATTGTGGTATAATGTGTCAGACTCTAAGACAAAGGATCCAAGAGGAGTATCGTGAGGTTGTGGAAAGACGAGTCATTACAGGTTTGGATATTTGGCTTATAAGTTAGCAAAACTGAAAAAGTTTATGAATCCAAAGTACAAAGAGATATTGGCCTTATGATATTAGCATTAAATGGGTGATGGAATATCTTTTCATTGTTCTTGTTTCAAATTTTGTGGTTGAACAGTTACTGGAACCAGACCAGATGAGGAGGTGAGCCTGAATCCTGACATTATACTTTCAGCGTTAATGTTTATGGATGCATCATAATTGGCAAAAATTTCATGTCTGTTTTAGACAATTGACCACCTGATAGAAACTGGAAACAGTGAGCAAATCTTCCAGAAGGCAATTCAAGAGCAGGGACGAGGACAGGTATGCCGTTTAACATATCTAATATGATGTTTTTGAAGATCTCCTCTTGTTTCCAAAGTGTAACGCAAGATTGGTGAGAATTGGCTGTGAAAGCTTTCTATTATTCACTGGAATTTAATATTAGTAATTGGAGTATAACTGCAGGTGCTGAACACCTTAGAAGAAATCCAGGAGAGACACGATGCCGTCAAGGAAATTGAGAAGAAGCTTCTTGACTTGCAGCAGGTATAACCGTATCAGTGCAACTAGTATAAACCTAGGCTACTCGACTGAATTGTCTAATGTAGTTCTGTTACTTTCCAGATTTACATGGACATGGCAGTTCTAGTTGAGGCCCAAGGAGAAATTTTGGACAACATTGAAAGCCAGGTTTGCTTTTGTACTCTCAACCTTTTTGGTTGGGTTGTGTTTCTGCGTGCGCACATGTTTGTTGAAGGACATATTTTGTTTGGTTGTGTGTGTTAATGGAAATGTCGGTTCAGGTTTCAAATGCAGTCACTAACGTCCAGTCAGGGACAACTGCTCTACAAAGTGCTAAGAAACACCAGAAGAGTTCCCGAAAATGGATGTGCATTGCCATTATAATACTCTTGATTATAGTAGCTGTCATAGTAGTCGGTGTCATCAAACCTTGGAAGAGTGGCAATTCTTGAGTCTTCCCTTTAGTCAAAATGTCTATGACTGTGTCTTTTAAGTATATTTTCACTTCTTTAGTGTGGGTTCTCTTCATTTTTCTCTCTCATTTTTCTTTTTGGGGTGAAATTTGGTTTGTGGATGGTTGTGTGATTAAGGATTTTGCTCTAATGAAAATTTCTTCTTAGGGCATTTTAATTTGATTTTCTGAAAAATAATGATAATGAAATCTTGCTGCTTTCACGTGTCTAAAATTGTAAATAACCATATAAAAAGTTGTAACACCAATGAAATTGGGCTACACTGGGCTGGGGCTTCAATCCCTCATGGGGTTCTTTCCCCATTGATAAAAAAATGGAATAGTAGTGGGAGTAGATTATTCTCCACGTATTATTGTTGGTAAAATTTGATTCTTGAGTTATGTTTTATAGATCTATGAGTTGTGTTATAAATATATTTATCTAGATTCCTAATGGCCTTTGTAACAATCGGGGGAAAAAGAAAAAAAAAAGAGCATCGACATTTCTGTTGGTAAAAGCGGGGAAAATTTACCGAGTTACCATAGTCTTTCATTTTTTCTCACCCTGACGATAGCTGCACATTGGCCCTAATGTAAGGGAAGTTTATTTGCAAATTAAAGTGGAAAAGAAATAAAAATTATTTTGCATTGTAGAAGAAAATGTTTACAAATGGGGGAAATAAAACATTGCCTTTATAACTGTAATTCGTCGAATTCGTTGCGTCTCAAAAAAGAAAATTCATCTTTAATTGCTTGTCTCAAACTATCATTCAACTCAAAACTATCAATCACCGGAAGCAGGGGGCTACCGATTCATTAGGACATGTGGAGTGCATTTAGTAATAGCGATTCTGTAGACAGTAGACAGTGGACGGTAGACAGGGTAGGCCTTTGGACTTTGGTGTTTGGGCCTGCCTGCTTCTGGTTTCTGTGTTTTGTGGTTTTATTAGTATTCTGCCTGCACCGCCTTTTTTTCCAATGGGGTATTTAGAAAAAATAAGAGGGGATTTCAGTGCTTTGCATTTTGTTACCCTTTTAACTACTGCTTTACAAGATTGGTCGAAAATATTGATGTCACTTTAAATGTGGAGTGCATTTAGCAATCGTAGGCCTCCGGACTTTAGTGTTTGGGCCTGGCTACTTCTTGTTTCTGCGTTCTGTAGTTTATTTAGTATTCTGCCTGCGCAGCTGCAAGCCTTTTTTTTTTTTTTTTTTTTATCCCATGGGGTTTTAGAAAAATAAGAGGGGATTTCAATGCTTTGCATTTTCTTACCCTTTTAACTATTGCTTTGCAAGATTGGTAGAAAATATTGATGTCATTTTCAGTGTATATATATATGTATTTTTTTAATCAATTTTATGACTTAAAGGTTTGCTCTATCACTTGTGTTGTAAAACTACATTGCTAATCTTTTATTACAGAAATTGATTTTAGTTGCCCCATATTGTTACTAGAAACTAAAGTGACTGTGTGCGTAAAAAATACATTCAATGCTACCTGGGCTCCTTTCAGGACATATTGACTATTATATTGAATTCATATTTTTCAAACAGAGGAATCACTTTTCACATAAGCAATTTTTTTGTAATTGTCATCCTAGTGAATCCCTTGATTTTCGATTTCACGGCTTTAAATTATTGTATGGGGCAAACTCATGTTCAACGATGAGACATTAATCAATTTCCACTCAATCTCTTGGATGCAGGTGACACATGCAGTGGACCATGTTCAACTGGGCACGGATGCTCTTCGAACAGCAAAACGCTTACAGAGAAGATCAAGAAAATGCATGATGATTGCCATTATCTTGCTCCTGGTTATTGCGATTATCATTGTGCTCGCCGTTGTGAAGCCTTGGAATTAATAAAACAAAAAGGAAAGTTATTTTTCATTTTTCTTAGTGTTCTGTTACATAATCCATATGTATTACAAATTTTACAGGATTGTGCATTTTCCTTTGTCCTTGTTCAATTCGTCACGAGTGTTTAATTTTTTGCTCGCTTGTATTCTATTATTTGAGACTCAATTTTCCTAATAATACAAGGTTCCATGGTTACAACTTACAAGCCACAGTGTCCCCTCTACTGCTCTTTCGATAGCCATTATTTTCTCTTTAAAATGTTTTATATATGAAACAACCATATGTTTACCAGTTGATTACAGGCAATAGAGAGAGCAGATACCGAAGCTGTTGTAGGCCCTGGCGCCCTGCGAACTGTTGAGGTGAATCCTGAATAGATGTATATATTTTTCCCAACAAACTAACTGATGAGCATTCAAGAGGTATAAATAAAGGTTTAAGAAGTTACAATCATTATGTTTGGGATTGACGTTATGATTTTCAGTCCAATGCAGCTATAGGATGAAATCACTGCCAAATGTGCTGGTTCTTTCGAAAAAAACATTTGAAAGTGCTTTTGGAGAAGCACTTCAGAGTATTTCTTTTAGCAAAATATTCTCGCAAATAAAGCATTTTACCTTCAGACTAGAGCGTTTCTAGAAACTGAAGTACTTAGATGTATGAAAAATTTGAGAAAAAGGTTCAACTTATTATAGTGTCAAAGCAAACGAGCCATTTTAATATCCCTTCCAAGACTTTTAAAACTAAATTTTTCGGAATAACACTCACTAATTTGCAATAAGTATAATTGAGCTAAAGACGGTAAAGTGAACAAAAACTGGTAATTGTATTTGAAAATTATGGAATAAACCAAAATACAGCAGTAGTACTAACACATGAAAAAATAACAAAAGGCCTTAGAGAGCTTAACAGAATTCCTAATTAAGCTGGCATAATGAGGCCGAAGAATTCCCAGAACGACCCAAATTGAACTATTACAAACACATTATTACTCTCCCAGTTTCACATTACAAGATCCGGGTAACTGCTCTACAGGAATACAGGACCCTTAAACCATATACTCTCAATTGTAGCGGCTCTCTTACATTCTTGCCTTGGCAACCACCGTGCTTCCATTATTAATGTTTGTTGCTCCAGGCCTAGTCCATGTTTCTTTGAATTGATCTTCAGTTACTCCTGCAAGAACAAATATTGGACAAAAATTTATCAAAAATGTAATTACAATTTAAGGATATTGATGCAGAGAATAATGAGTGAAGGGAAAACGGCTTGCCCTTGCCCATAGCAGCAGTGGAAGAAATGCCTCCCTGTACAGTCTTGAGATACTTGTCGTAATAGTTAGCACCGGACCATTTCTGGTGAGCGAGCGTGTCAACTCCGTTGTTTCTTTCTTCCCTTTGAATCCTCTCCACATAAGCCAGCATGCCTCTTCTGGCATAGTCTTTGGCGAATGTGTCAACAACGAGTGCATCAGCATGGAAACCTGCCAGGGTTATGAACTGCCAACAGAAACCTAAGTTGGCTATCCTGGGAATGAAATCTTTCATTTCTTCATCAGTCATTCCTGATGCATCCCAGTTGAATGATGGTGAAAGATTGTAGGCCAACATGATCTCTGGGTGCTTTGATTTTATGCCTCCGGCAAACTTGGTGCATTCGGCCAAGTCTGGGCTGGCAGTCTCCATCCAAATAAGATCAGCATGAGGAGCAAAAGCCCAGCCGCGGATAATTGCCGCGTCTACTGAGCCCTTGAACCTGTAGAATCCTTCTCTGGTTCTGGGCAAGTCCCAGTCCCAGAAGAGATTCTTAAGCCCCAATCTCTCGGCAATCTCACGGCATTGCTCACTGGACAAGCACTTATCATAGCTGGAAAGATTCATCCATTCATTCAATCTCCTCCTCTTCTCATGCTCACCAGTGTTCAAGTTGTTAACTGCATCAATAACACACTGGGAGAACGTTTTGAGTCCTGCCGTTGCTATCCAATTATCCTCAATGGCCTGAAGTTCAGCTCCTGTTTTACCAGCAGCCATTGCTTCGGCCAAAATAGAAGCCAGAGCTTTTCCCCTTAGATTTGGATTAGTCACACCCAAAATGAACTGATGATCTCTGGTATCCACATTGGTTTGGATCAAAGTTGCCGCTTCTGCATCAGTCCTAGCCACCAACACTGTCTCCACTCCCATAACATCAAATTGCAACCTTGCAGCCACAAGCCTGTTGATGTGTTCACTAATAGCAACCAGCACTTTACCAGCCATATGACCACATTTTTTGGTCACAGACGACTGATCCTCAATATGAACACCAGCAGCTCCGCGCTCAACAAAGAGCTTGCAAAGTTTCACAGTGGCCGTAGTGCCCCCAAAGCCAGTGTCACCATCAGCTATAATTGGCTTCAAGTAATCAACACAAGGAGTCCTGGCTCTCTCTTCACGGCTCATGCTCATTCTAGCCTCTCTTTGTTTCCTGTCATGGTATTGTTGCGCGAAGAAAAGGTGCTCAACTTTGTTTGGGACAGTGTCATAGGGGTAATCGGCAAGGTCCGGCCCTGGTTCATTGGTGCTGGTGTGGGTGGACGAGCACTGCCAGCCAGAGACATAGATGCTGTCCAAGTGCTTGGCCATCATGGTTACTTGGACAGGGTCAAGGGCACCAAATGTTCTTGATGCGGTGCCGTTGGCCTGGTGGGTTTTGAGAGTTCTCCATAGCTTTTTGGCCATCTCATTGGAGCCATAGCTCTGTCTAAGGCTACCTCGTAGAGCCACAACGTCTCTTGCTGAATATGGTCGGCGGGTTAGCCTGAACCTCTCGCTGTTCCACCATGCTTGCACCTCTGCAACTTCTGCTTCAAACCGCCCTTCTTCTTCCAATATCTGCTCAACGAAATTCTCTCATCAATTACTCAAACTATATGACTTTTTGACATAATTTTTGAATTTCTACTAGCATCAAAACTTTGCTCTACACTAACAAAACGATCAACGTTTTATCTAAGATTAATAATTTTAGCACTAAGCTCATTCTTAATCTATTTATTTTCTTTAAGCATTGCTAGATGTAGTATTATTATGTTTCATCCACCTTAAAATTAAATCTAATCGAGAAAAAGAATGTTGTTAACTCATCAAATTCAATAGGAGATAGCTAGTCTTCCATAAAACATACGCATATTGAACAATATTATAAAACAGATATTTAATTGGAGAAAATGTGAAGGGAAATAGTACTTGTTAATGTGAAATAGCAAATAAATAAATAAACTGACAAATATGAGATACCATATGCCTTCATCTGAAAAATCATTTACCCTCTTTCTTTTCCTTATTGTTTTCTTTCTTTCTTTCTTTTTTTTTTAATTAAGTAATAATCTTTTACCGTTTATTAATAAAATAATTGAATTCAAAGACTAAAGAGACATTGTCCCATATGAACAATGACATATACCACCAGCATAAACCAAAGAAGAAATTAGAAACGAATTGCTCAATTGATGAAACTTGAATATGTAAAGTGGTTTTATTGATTAAAAGAAAAAGAAAAAAGGTGCTCACTTGACAGCAGTCAAACTGTATTCATAGCTATGCATGCCTGTTTCATAGAACAAATATTTCTAGTGCTACAGAATTCTTGAGAACTGCTAGTAATTGAGAATTTATGATTGCAGCATATTGCTAAACTAATTAAGGGTTGGAAATGTCATTTTGCAAGAGCATCTTAGTATTTACCAATAATAGTGAAAGCAAAATGGAGAAGCTTAAAGAGCTAAAGATAGAAGAAAATGCATGTGTTTGGAAAAGAGAAGAAATTAATCAAGGGGTAGCTGCATGCTCTAGAGCTTACCATTGAAGGCACTGAGTAAGATGCAGCCATGGTAGAACTTTCCTGTTTTAGAATAAAAAAATAATAAGCTTTGAATGTGTATGTACGCTTTAAACAGCTAAGAGAAGCTCAATGCAAAAAGCTTGTCCAAAGCTCCTCTATTTATAACAAAGGTTGGGTTATGAAGATATGAAGATAACAATTACCGATGCCCAAGTGGATAAGAAAAAAAAAATTAAAAAATACCAAGAAATCGCCAATTTGCTTCTTTCATTTATATTTATCTTTTATTTCATTTTCTTAAATAAAATCAATTAATTTTGCATTATATATCTTCAGAGAGTTTGTGAAACTTGTCCCTTGGGAGACGCATTTGCAGGCACGTAAGGGATGATGGCACTTCATCTCCAACTATTCGGTGCCAACATGTTATCTTGTTTTCTTCCCTACGTGCCTGATGTCATTCATTTTCATTCATTTACAGAATTTTCAACGGATTTCAGTTTTTCTGTTTCTATTTTTATTATTTAATTTTGCTCCTTTTTTTCCCCCAGTCATCACCCGTAATCACATATGACTCCGTTCACTTTTTATTTGGAATTCTGCTGTTCTCAATTGAAAATTTGAAATTAAAGGAGCAGAACTTTCCCACAAATTTAACTATAGCTTTTATGGAGGTATAATATATTTAATGTGATTTAATTTCTTGGCTTGATGATTAACAGGATGTGGATTTTATTGACTGGCAATTTTTTTTTACTGATCATTTGAATTTAAATTCTGAAAAAAAATTAGTGCAAACATCAATTTTTCTTACTGAAATCAATATACTACTTACTCGTCTATAATTTTGATAATATATAAAAGTCCCCCTGACACCAAAAAAAAAATATTTAAAAGAAAAGAAGAGTAAATTTATCATTTGTTCTATAATTTATCTCGAAAATATAAAATATATTTATTATAAATTAAATAAATCATATCAATAGAACTTAAAAAAAACCTTAAGTACTTAAAATAAGAAAATATATGTTCTAGTGCGAAGAATAAAAAATTAATAATGAGATATTTTTCTTATACATTTTGTTATTTTTAATACTGTAAAATTATGCTACCAAGAGAATTATTGATTATTGTAAAAACACGAAGGAGATAATTAATATATGTTGATTTCAATTAAAAAAATAGAAATCTCTCAAAAATTAATTTGATTTTTTTCACCCTCTTGTTATTACATTTGAAAATATAAATAAATAAATAAAATATTTAGAGATAAAATTACTCACTTAGAGGTAAAATTACACGCCTTTATCACTCGTAATCTTCTTCAAACTGACTTAGCTAACAATAAGCTCCACAAGCTAGTCTAGCTTTTATCTAGGGGATTTTCCACTCCATGAAGTGCATAAGATTTTCTTATGCTTTTGTATGGTACTTTTCTTGTACTCTGCATTAATCTTAACTCTCAACTGTACATTTTAGGGTATTTTTAAAAGGCTCTATAAATAAGATTTTACTTCTCATTTTAAGGGTCTCATTGATAATAAGGATTTCAAAAAATCTTCAAGTAAGGATCTATACATGAAACTATTCTCCTCTCTTTTTAATATTGAAGAATGAATAGAGAGAAGTACTATAATTATTATTAAAAGAATGGAGGATAATTAATTTTGATGAGTGAAGAATTTGATTAAAATAATATATTTATTTTTATTTGCAGAAATTTAAAAAGTTATTTTTTCAATCTTCTATTTACCATATAGGTAAACATATAAGTACATGAAAAGTAAGATTACAGAGATACAATAAAATACTTTTCAGTTAATATTTTAGATTACTCGTCTTTTGAGATTTAAATTATATTAATTTAAACTATGCTTTTTGTAATAAAACTTATGCTTTGTGTGCATTTTATGACAGTACACAATTAGATTTAGTCACATATAAAAAAATTTATTCAAAATTTACAAAACTCATATCAGTAATATTGATTTGAATCTTTTTTAGGGGTAATGCATTATTATCTAAATGTAATTTTTTATTTTTACATTAATAGGCTATTCAAAAAATATATAAATCTTATTGCTAAAATTCTTATGATAATGGGCTTTTCTAGTACAGAATATCCTGAATAAATTACTAGGAAAACAATTCATTTGCATTAATTTCATTATCAATAAATCCTGGTCAAGCTTTTACACTGAAGGGAATAAGGTCAAAGATCGCCAACCCAAACCCATCTCATCCATATCGTCTTAATCAGCCTTATTGCGAAATATATTTTTCACGAAACACAATAAAGATGCGCACACAACTATTTTCACGTGCGAGGGCATCCGTTCTTTTTAATACAAATATAGTATTAAGTCATGTAGTTTAATAGAGTTATTTTTTAATATAATTTAAAAAAAAATAAAACAATTTTTTTTTTTAAAATCAAATTTTCAACACAGCAAAAATATTATTTTAAATGAATTAAGAAAATAAGTAAAGTCTAGATTAATTTTTTTAATTCTTTTTAACTATCGCTGCCAGATTCGAAGGTGGAGCAAATCTTTAATTTATTGAATAAAATGTGCAATATCATTGTCAACGACTCAAAGGTAATAAAATTGATAGTTTCATTATTTTTATCACGTAAAAGAATTGGCAAATTATGATGCAATAAATGGTTCCTTTTATTGAACATAAATTTGTAAAATTTCATGTCCCCGATACCAGTGTCCCCAAGCTTCTTGCCATTTTCTGCAAAAGCCACCTTGTAATCTCTCGGCAAACTGAAACCAGTCAGTTGAAAGACCAGTCGTTGAACTTGCAATGGAACACGTGGCTGCACAAGAATTCAACGCGTTTTATGAATTTTCATGCAGCATTACATGTCAATACCCTACGAAGCAAAGATTAAAGTAAGCAATTCAGTGATTATCTGCCGCATTATTTCTTTGTATTATTTTTACAACACGGGAGGAATTGATTGGGTGGGAAGCCGCAAGCTGCTGGTTGTAGATCAAAGAGATGACGACAGAAACGGTTGAAAGAGCTTGAAATTGGGTTTCCCGAGAAAAATCAAAGATAAGCCTATCAATTTTACAAGTTGGTAATTCTATCCAAATTATTTTTCCTTTTTTCGGATTTTGCAATCTGCTCAGTGATGGGCATCCGAATCGTCACTACTTCGTTGTTTAATTTTAATCAGCCAACGAGAGGTTGACAAGTGAACACCTCCCAACATTTGTCTTACCGTATAATAGACTCCATGTTTGAAGAGTAGTGATACAATTTTTCTTTTATTAATGTATGATGTATCCCCAATGATCGAGTTATTCCAATTAAAATGTCTTTCCTCTTCTCTAATGTGAGTGAAACAACTTGGGTGGTAAATCAGTCAGCTGCATCGATTATAAGGAAGAAAGTTGAAGATGTTGCGATCTTAGCTCCTACAATTATAGTTTAAAAGTAATCTTTACTAATAATAATTTTATTTTATTATTAAAATTTATATCTCACAACTTTAAGCTATTCATTAGATTACTAAATAAAATCTAAGACGGTTGCCTAAAGTCCAACAAAAAGCTCCTCAACATTAAGTGATTAATAGACATTTATCATTTAAAAATAAAACTTTATACAAACAAATTTCTCATTTAAGAACAAATGAATACTAATATTTTCCAATACAATTTTTTTGAATGCCTCTTCTCTTCGTTAGCTACTAAGGCCTGGAGTATATATCTACATTTGAATTTGGTGATATCAATGGTCTATGGACGATTGGTATTCTACGTCACGCACAAGATAAAGGAATAAGAAATTATTGTGAATGCATTGAATTTATAATTTCTATCTTCGAAGTCTTTAAACTATGAGATAATTCTAGCTCGTGCTCGGACGATTCTGAATTCCTAGAAAAATGATTATAAAAAAAATGTGGTGTCTGTTGATGAGTGTAATACTAAATCCCGAAAAAAGAAATGATAGCGATTGCATTATATTGTTGCTTTGCCTTTGGCTATTGATACAATAATTAGAATGGGAGCTATACATAGCTTGTAGATTGAATTGATGTGGATTTGTGGTGTTCCTCTGCTCAAATGAATGAATGTTGCTGAATATATATTGAGACGCTGGAATTGTAGGGCGGCAAAGTATTTAGCACTTCGAGGAATAAAAGAATGATGAAACCTTCTTTTTTTTTTTTTTCTGGAGGTCCACTTTCTCCACTGACCCTTATTTGTATTTTTAATTTTATTATACGCACCTCCTCCCTATCACCACCACTCATGATGCAGGTTGAGGACGTGTAACACTGAGGCTGGATATTGAAAAATAGTAAAACAATTTTTATAAAACGCTATAAAGAAAATATTTTCTAACTAAAACTACGGAGAGAGAGAGAAAAAAAAAAATTCAAGTCCTCCAACAAACGTACTTGCAATATGAGATTCTTAAGTCTATGTAAGTGTATATTATATATTTTCCTTTCTTTAAATTCATTGGGGATGTATAAGTGAAGTTAAAATTAATAATAATTAAAAGTAATAAAAAGATTAAATAGTTTATGGAGAAAGTAATAAAAAAGTGATGAAAAGGTACTAGAATAATATCGATTGACAAATAATAAGAAAGTGATGGAGAAAGTAATTATAAAAAATTAAGAATAAATGTTAAGAAAGTAACGAGATTCTCCTTATATAATAAATGGTATTTCGTCATTTTTTTCATAACTTTTTAGTTATTTTTTCTGTCATTTTTTTTTATTTTCTCATCACCTTCTGATCACTTTCTATCACTTTTTTGTCATTTAAATAATGAAAATCTTATTGTACAAAAATTAGAATCACTTTTTTACCAATTTCTCGTTATTTTCCTATCACCTTCTTGTTACTTCATGTCAATTGTCATCTTTTACTATTACTAAGCTGTTATTTGTTACTATTTTTTTTTTTACTTTCTTTCACTTTTCTTATGGGAATCCCATTGTCATCACATTTATGTCCACTTTCCCGTCATTTATTGAAGACACGGGAACAAGATATGGATCAAGATGTGCTGCAAAAAGTCCCCATGAAGGAACAAACCTTTGCTGCTTATAAGGCACATAGAAATTCCTTAATAGAAATCCAAGCAATCTAACTAGAAGAGCTTCTTAATTTTTCATCTATCAGTTTTAATGTTTTATGATGCTCACGATTTCTATTTTTCTGTTCCTTCCATTACCCAGAAAATTATAGCTTACAGGTTACATCCATGTTGTTGATTTCATTTGATATCTTTTAAAATTATTTATAAACACGTCGTAAATCGGGTTAAAAAATCACGCACGCTAAAAATATTTAGATTTATCAATTGGCTTGCATTTGCGAATGGCCCCTAGGCCCAAAAGTTTTGGGGGCTTTCGACTTTGAGTTAGACTATAGGCAGTAGGCACCCAAAGTTAAAACTCCATTTTCAATTATACTATATTTCTTCTAAAAAAAAAAATACACTATATTTAATGCGAAAAATACCATTCTTTCCAAATAAACGAAATTAATTTATGAATATTTCAATTTTCTATCATTTTCTTGCTCCTAAAATTATTTTGCAGTTCATTTACCTCAGATGATAAACTTCTGAAAACAAAACAATGAATTAAATTGAATACCTTTAAGATTATGGTGAAAAAAAATTTAGTATGACCATAAAACAAAAATCAAATAATTTGTTAAACTGGGTTTCGTTCATAATTAGTAGATTGTGTTAATGATTGAAAAAAAGAGAATTTAAGAAAACATTTGCCTTTATGGTTTTGATGAGAAAGAAAATAAGAGAGTTTAGACAAATATATATATATATATATATATATATATATATATATATATATATATATATATATATATATATATATATATATAAGATTCAATAGAATATTTATCTTTAAATGTAATTGAAATAGAGGGGGAGTTTTAAGTGGATTTTGAAGGGGTGTCAATAGTCCAACTCCTCAACATCAATTGGGTTGGTTATGATGCTTTGGGCCTCGTTGAAGAATAATGCCCAAAACTGTTCAAGTGACCCCAACTGGATTTCAATTGATCAACTATGGTAAATTTTTGTGATTGAATTGTTCTATGATACTAACATTGCTTCTTAATTTAAAAAAACAAAAATGGAGCAGGTGAGCAAATTATTCTTTAACTATCTGTGCTATTAGAAGAATTTTACCTATTTCTTCTAAGTTTCCTAAAATATTTTATAATTATGAACCTTTTTATTAGTGTATTCAAGTTCTATTGATTGGAAAAAACTGTAGTGCAACTGTTGTACCGTACCACAGTTGTATCCAGCCATTGGATTTCAATAGACCCCATTCATTTAAGTAGATCCAACGGTTGGATGCAACTGTAATACGGTATCACAGTTGCACCATAACCGGAACCATTCACATATCTCAATGTCAAAAATAAGCTTATCAGCCCGTCCATGTCAGTGTAATGCCAAAGGCAGTGAATAGCCGATTCTTTGTTTGATAAATTAACCGTACAAGAGTGTGCAGGGAAAATTTTAGAAGGTACAAAATTTTCGAAGCCTTTGGGATTGTATGTAATAAATAATTCAAGTCATTCTAAGCATTTTCACCAATTATAATTACATTTCACTCCAGATTCTGCCATCTACCTCGGAATGAATGAATAATTTATTAATACTGCACAAGTATAGTGAGGAACTAAGCAAATTTACACATTTTAATCCATATCTTTTAAGCAAATTTTTAACACTAATTCTTCTGTTTTAGTGCATTTTTTGGTAATAACGTTAAATGAAGGTTATGTGCTCGAGACAGGAAAGCTTTCACATAAATCAGGCTACAAATTAAAGCATAACATACGAAGCTCGCAGGCACCCAAATTAATTTTTTTTTCTTTTTCCTCGTACTTAAAATACATTCCATCACAGAAGCTATCGTCTTCTCATTCATTACTCATTAGTAGAAGAATATCTTGAAGTCCAGTACTTCTTAATTTCCTCCGCCGTCCTTCCAGGAATTCTTCCAGCGATTAGAGACCACCTAAATTAATATAATTATATGCTGAATGATTTAAATGAACTAATATAATGAAAGTGAACAAAGGAGAAAAAAAAATGGAATGAACCCCACCTCTTACCAACAAGATTGTACATCTTAGCGATCAGAGTTTCCTCATCCTCTGAGAATTCAAGCTTAGAATCTTGATTGGGTTGTTTTGGTTCTGCATATATCAATCAAGAGTTAAAATTGATTAAAAGATCATCAATTACAGAAATTTCTTAAATAATAAAATCAGAAAATTCAAAAGGGGTACCTCTAGAATGCACAGAGTTATTATCATCGGATGTGTGATGATGCAATTCGGCCATGAAAATATTGTAGATGGTGAAGCTAATAGGTTAAAAAGGTATCTGCAGATTGAAAAGAATGTGTTTGTGAACTTGAAGGCGTAATGACAAGTATTAATAGAAAAGAATGGAGGGTGTGAAGTGAAACAGATCCAGAGAAAGCTAGCAAGACTGGTAGTTGATGGACTGGGATATAGTCCAACTTTGATAGGTAGTTGAACACTTACACCCGTTGGCTGGTACTTCCGATAGATTTAAAATTGGAATAATATCTTCTCATAGTTTTTCTCTTTCCACCCCTTTTCGTCTTATAATCAAATAACATGTGGCAAATTTTAAAAACTGAGCGTTCAATATTGGCTTATTTTGAATATAATATTTTATTAACTATTAAACACAAGATAAGATTAGGGATGGTAAAAATCCCCATGGGGACGGGTACCCTCGGGGATTTTTCTCATTCGGGGAGGGTACGGGGATAATTTTATACCCAATTTTTTATTCGGGGAGGGGACGGGAAAAATTTTTTACCCAATTTTTTTTTCGGGGAGGGGACGGGGATGAGGTGGAATCCCCATCCCCTACCCATTTCCCCATTTCAATTTCAATTTTTATTTTTAAAATTACTAATAAATAACAAAATTATAAATATTGTTAAAAATAATAAATATCAAAATAGTTGTATGTTGGGAAATTGGTCACCCTTTGCCGGGAATTAGTGGAAGAGTATTAATTGAATTTTTCACCAACTATTTATTGCTTTGATTATATTGGTAGTAGTTCTTCTACTAGATCTACAATGGATTCTTATAAGAAAGCAACCAAATGGATGACAGGTTTTGATGATTATGTAAATAATGGAGATTGTGCAGTTGTTACAGATGAATTAGATTCATATATGGATGAGAAAGTTATACCCTAGATGGAAGATTTTAATATTTTGAGTTGGTGGAAGACAAATGCTAATAGGTATCATACATTAGTTCGGATTGCTAGAGATATTTTGGCAATTCCAATTACAACAGTTGCTTTTGAATCAGCTTTTAGCATTAGTGGTAGAGTTGTGAGCCTGTACCGTAATAAACTTCATCCAAGCACGTTAGAGACCTTAATGTGTTGTCAAAGTTGGATACGAGTTTACAATAGCCGTATGAGTTTTATTTTACATTGTAATTATATTATACGGTTATTAATATTTGCACTTATTGTAGGATTATGAAGATTGAGTCATTGACAAAGATAATTATTTTAATAATTTATATTTTGAATGCGATTTTGTAATGGATCAATATTAATGTAAGATATATTTTGAACTTTATTTTTATCTGAATTTTTTATTTTAATATGATTAATTTAAAATCGAAAATAAAAAATATACTAGACTATTAGTTATCGGGGACCGGGGACCCTCGGAGATCCCCTGTTATTATTCGGGGAGGGGATGAGGATTCTCTCAAGCAATTCTGACGGGGACGGGGACATATGCAAAATTTCGGGGATGGGTATGGGGAGATTGGTCCCCTCCCCATTGCCATCCCTAGATAAGATTATTTGAACTGATAAGATTATTTGAACTCGTAAAAGTATTCCTTAAACCTATTTTGAATTCAAAAAAAAATTGTATTACAATGATACCCTTTTATTAAATTATTATAAAAGATGAGTAATGATACAACCACAAACTGTTATACAAATTTATTTTGTACAAACTAACGTGACATTAATTCATTGGTTGAATGAAAATATAAATTAATAAAAATAAATCATGTGGGTCAAGTGATATTTAATTCAACCAATCTTATCATGTCACATCAATTTGTACAAAATAAATTTGTACAAGAGTTTGTGGCTGTATCATTACTCATAAAAGATATGATAATTACACTTATTTATAAAAGATATGATATTTTACACATATTTATTATAAAGTACTTATTTAGCCTAGCATCCTAAATTTTACTAAAATATGAGAAAGTTATTAAATCATATGGTGTGATAACATTATGCTATTATACTATTAAAACATATGGCTTAATAACTTCTTCATACATTAAACCATTACATCATATACTTTAATAGTTTCTCCTAAACTTAGGATCGTAGAATGGAATAATTTTAATTTATTATATATTCAAAATATTTTTAAATCTAAATAAAGATTGGCAGCTCATTTAAACAAATACCTTAGAATTTAAAGCAATAACAATCAATACATATTTGAAGACCCTAGGACTTATGAAAATCAGCCTAATGTTATAATGTAATCATCCATATTTCAAAGAGAACCAAAAAAAAAAAATCAGAAACCCAATTGAAGAGAATTTTATGTAAAAAAAATTTATATAATGTCATAATAAAGATTAAAAGTCACAGTAAAATAGGTAAAAAAAAACGCGGCATCATAAAGACTTTTAAAAACTTCACAATTCGTTCAATACCCTCTTAATCTTCAAGTTCAAGAGGGCCTACCCTTAGATTATTATTTTCTTGCTCAAGAATGTATGCCTTATAAGGTTTATCCACTTTTTCCATCCAGTCAAACATCGTATGAAACTTCAATGCAGCATTAACATCAAATAGTTAGAATTCCACCTAATAAGACAATCCAAAAACAAAGTTCTATTCAGACCTTTCACTTGATCAGCATATTGTTTAAATGCCTGCAATTTCATGGTGGAGCAGCTCATATAATTCATAGCATTCCAAATGGCGACAACACTAGCATGCAACTCATTGAACCCTGAAACAACAATCAAATTCAAAATATGTAAACAACAATGCTCATGCATATACTTTCCCCCAAACACAAGTGTATCATCATTCTTTCAAGCAAGTAATTGCCTATTCAAATAACTAACAATAACATCATTTACAAAGGTATTATCAACAGTTATTGCAAATAAACTCTTTATTCCTTAATTGTGCAAATAAGCCTCAATCTTTTTACCAATTATTTTCTCTTTATGATCTTCAGCCACCCTAAAACTAATAATCCTCTTATTCAAACACCAATCAATATCAATAAAATGAGTTATGATCACCATGTAGCTCATGTATTGAACAAAAGTCTGCATATTAGTTGTAAGAGATATTCGTTGCTTGCTCTTACAAATCAAACTCTTCAACATTGTCTTTTCTTTAAAAACATATCCATAACACCCCTGCTAATAGTTCTTTGAAATGACAAAATAAACTATAGAAATGTCTATTCATGTTACTCTTAATCCATCTTTTTAACCAAAATCATGTTACTTGTATTTCTTTCACCACCTTTAACTGTCAACTTCTATTAATTTGCATTATAGACATTTATATGATTTCTCATATTGGTAATCCCAACATGCCTTAAATGACGTTGATATTGTTTACTATAACAGTTGCATTTACATTTATTTGGATTATCCTTGAGTAAAGTGTAATCAATTCCACGTTACAAATCTTTTTTTTTAGTAATGGTCTTTTTAACTTTGTCTTTCTTTTCTTTTTTGATTTCCTTCATTTGTACACTTTGTTCTTCATCATCATTTGTTAAATTTAATTCTAAGTGTCTAGTCATCTGAACATACAAAACAGAAGTTAGCAATCATTAATTAAAAAATCAAAACATAAAATTATCCTTTACATAATAAATGTTGTATGATTAATAAAAGCAAAAAAATTTACCATACTATTATTGGTTCTCTATCAAGCATTTAATGTAATTGCTATTACAAATCAATTTAAATATTTATTAATGTGATTTTATAAAACTTGTTTAATTTGACATTTTATTCTTAATATTTTATATGATTAGGTATATGTATAAAAACTGCTCATACTTCATAAAGGAAAAGCAAGATTTAATGATTAATTAATTCATAACATCCTTTACCCATAATATAATTTGCAGATATATATCTTATTATAAATCCCTAAATTTCATGCCCATGTTACACATATTTAATTACTTAATGTATGCTTAACATATAGTTAATTGAATTAGTTAATTTTTGTTGTCACTATTACATGCTTCATATAGAGCAGAATATTTGATTTTATTGTTTAAGTAGTCTTAGTCTACCTAATCTATTCATACTAAATAAAAGGAAAAATCAATTCATACTTTTCATTTAAGCTTACTATCTGCATACATGGATTTAATCAATCAAGGCATGAAGCTCCAAATTTTCAATATTGCATTGGTGAGTGCAGGCTATGTCTGCATATGCATCTGTCGTGCGATCTCCAATCAATGCTTCGTGATTGTTGCCACTTTGGTGATATGTTTCTGGCTAGCTACCGTTTTGCTTTTGTGTTTTGTGTGTGATGTGAAAAGAATAAGAGAGTGAGACAATGAGATGAGGCACAGTTTGTGTGTTTCAATTTCAATTGGGTTTTTTTTTAGTTTTTTAGTTTTAAATTAACTTTTTTTTTAAACCAACCTAATTGAATTTTTGGATCGGATTGGTTATACTATCATTCAATCAGATTGGGGAAATAACCCGATCCAATTCGAACTTGATGTTTTTTAGATTGGGTCGGGTCAGATCGGGTTATTTTCTCGCCCTTACGTTCCACACGTCCTTTAAGATGTCATATTGAGCTTAAGCTTTGCTAGGACTTCTTTTTAAGAGGCGTGATATCTCTGGTTTTACCAACTGATTAAGTTATTACCATCCCATTGTAACTTACTGAAAGGTGAAATATTTATAGCATTTTGAACTTATTTATGTTGGAGAGCATCCTCATGCGTTCATTAGTCTTGTATAAAATTAAGAGGACATATTTTGCTCAAGTAATAGAGGAAAATTTAGTAATTTAAATGATGTTAAAATAATAAATTAACTCAATTAAATAAAAGAGAACATGTAATGCTAATTTTCATTGTTTGTCAAATTTTCTTTTTGTTCTGTCTCTATTGTCTTTTTATCTCCTTTCCTTTGTCTCCATCCTATTGGACAACTCATCAGCATTGGTGTATTTTAGTAATCTTGATAACAACACTAAAAGTCCTTATTGTACTTTTGCAGGTGAATAATAGAACATTTTTTGTCTCGAGCTTGCCATAGTAGTAGTTAGAGCTACTGTGTTTGTGTAATTTTATACTTTCACTGCTTCTTTATTAAAATGGTCAATATAATCTTTCAATGATGCATCATTCCTTTTTTTAACTAACAAAAGTGAATTAGAAGAAGATGATGGTCCCTAGCTCCTGTAAATCGATTAGCAAACATCTGACTTAGCTATGTAAACAAAGTTATTGAGCAAGGTTTTAAATTTCAAATGTATTACCTATGCATTGTTCTTGTGAGCGTTAGTGACAAAGGCGTACAATTGGTTGCTTCTATTACACACTGTAGCTCCATCCTTGACTTATAGGACTCCAAGTGCTCAACCATGTCTCCTTCTCCTCTGTATAATTTTATTTAGGTATTTTGAACTTTGAAGGAAGTGGTATCTCCAATACTTCTCTAATGAAAGGAGGTTTTGCTTCTTCCAAGAATAGTTTACCAAGACTTTTTTTTTTTTTGCCATCTATCCACTTTTTGAGTTTTCGTAATTATGATTCAAGGCTTGTTAGAGTCAACACTAGACTCTTCTTCCTGATGTTTTTTAGATTGGCATCTTTTATTTAACCTCTAATGCAAGTCCTGTCTAGACACTAACAATGGTTAGTATTGTTTGCATGGTTATAGCTCTCCTAGCAAAGTTGTCATCCTAAGAAGGCTTTTGCCAGCCACTATGAGACATTTCTCTTTTATTTCCCTACTACTGCTTCCTAACTGGTGAAGCAGGTTGACTGCTCATTTGATTTTTTATGTATTGGAACATTATATTCATATTTAGCATCAAATTAACCATTTATTGTGCAAGTGTTGGTTATGGGCCAATGTTGCTACCTTGCCTCTTAGGTGGGCTTAGGACCTATGGCAACTCATGACTTCGACAGCTTCATTGGCTTTGTTGACTCATGATTTTTGAAATTCTAATTAGGCAACCCAAGAGGGGGGTGAATTGGGTTTTTATAAAATAATAGACTAAAAATAAATTATCATGCAAATTCAAAAACGAAATAAAAACAGTAATAAATAAATTGATCACAAATTAAAGGATAGGGAAAGAGAGAATCAAACACAACGATGTTTACGTGGTTCGGCCAACCTCGCCTACGTCCACGCCTCCAAGCTTTCCGGGCTTGAGGTTTTCACTAAGCAAGCCTTCAAGGCTTCAATTGCTTACACTTGACTTCCAAGGTGTCAATAACCTTTACAACTAGAGATTATCCCCAATCTCTTAACCCAAGTGTATCCCAACACTCACAATCCCTCAAAATGAAAGATTACAATATGTTTTTCTCTCACACTAAATCAAAGATTACAAGTTGATACTCAAAGTGTGAATAGATGAAGTGTAACTTTGTTTCTAGCTCTTGAGAAGATTGCAAACTCAAGTATATGCTCAATGATTGTATTGTGATCAATCTTCTTCGAATTTGAATGAGCTTATTTATAAGTAGAGCTGAAAATCTAGCCGTTATGTGCTGTCGGCCGGAAAACGGTTCACCGTTTATTGGTTACCGGTTAACCGTTTGCGCCAGTTAATGTTACCGTTGGGACATTTTTCAAATAAACGGTTTGCCGTTAATTTTACCCTTTCGCCGTTAACTTCCAGAGACCTGCAAAATGAACAACGGTTATCCGTTTGAGTAAACGGCTACGGCTTAGGACGAGATGATTTCTCTGGATGTTATCGGTTAACCGTTTATAAGTAAACGGTTCACCGTTAGCGTCCAGTAACCTGCAAAACGAATAGCGGTTATCCGTTTGAGTAAACGGCTAAGGCTTAGGACGAGATGATTTCTCTGGATGTTATCGGTTAACCGTTTATATGTAAACGGTTCACCGTTAGCGTCCAGTAACCTGCAAAACGAATAGCGGTTATCCGTTTGAGTAAACGGCTAAGGCTTAGGACGAGATGATTTCTCTGGATGTTATCGGTTAACCGTTTATATGTAAACGGTTCACCGTTAGCGTCCAGTAACCTCTTCAATATTGTTCTTCACTAAACGGTTAGAGCCTAAGCAATCCTTTGCTCTCTGGTCATAATCGGTTAACCGTTTGTAATAAACGGTTCACCGTTTATTACCAGAAACATAATTTAAACTAGATTTTGCAAATAATCTTTTTCCAAAATAAAAATCCATCTTTTACAAGTATGAATGGAATAGTTTTTATGACTTTTATTTGTTAAGAAACAACTCCAATAAATTTATCAAAGAAATCATTTAAAGTTTGTTATTATCAAAATCAATATTATTAACATATTTATGTTAACAATCTCCCCCTTTTTGATGATGACAAACTTTGTTCAAAAAATTTGGCTCCCCCTTAATATATGGCTCCCCCTTAGTATATGGCCAATTTAGGAAATAGGCAATAAAATGATTTTTGCTCAAGTAGGCATTAGAGAACATTATAATCATTAGAAAAACTTTCCATTTAAAAAAAAACATCATTTCAAGTTCATTCTAAGTATTTTCAAAACGACGGTTCCCAAATTATCTCCCCCTTCATCATCAAAAAGAAAGAAGAAATACAAGGCATTTGTTAAAAAAAAAATTTGGGCAGAGTTTCTCCTTAAAAAATGAGCAAAACCAATAAGATACATGAGAGAAAAACACTTCCAAAATTGTAATTCCAATCAACTCCATCACCAACCCAACAACTCCATAAGCAGACCAAGCACTCCAATAATCAAAAAGCTACAATTCAGATCAATTTCAACCAAGATATCGAATATCAAAATCCACCAAATAAGCATAAAACTATGGCATCAAAATTCATAAATAATATAGAACAGTAAACATATACATGTCAAGATGCAAACACTCAAAATATGAACTATATGTGCGAAAATAAAATCCAGAAACTAATGAGGAGGAGGAGGAGAAGATGAGCTCCCCGGATCATAGCCAAAGTACCCAAGAATGATGCGCTGAGCGTGGATAATCTCAAGCTGATGATCGATGCTCTGCCGCTGAAAGATTTCAAAATCAGATCGCAACTTCTGGTGATCTCGAGAAAGGCTGTCTAACCGATCAAGAATCAGCTGCTGCATATGGTCAGAAGCTGGTGGCATAGCAGAATCCGGAGGCGGCACAGATGCAGCTGGCTGCTCGGGAACATCAGATGACTGCTCAGGCACAGCTGAGGTCTCCGGAACAGTGAATGGCTCATGTGCTGGTGGTGGCTCAGAGGTGGATGGCATATCAGCAGCTGTGGCATGTACCTCATGCACGGAGTCAGCTGGAGGCTGAGGTACAAATCTGCGACGCGGAGGAGGTGGCTGAGCGCCTAGTCTAAAGTCAGGAAGCTCATCGGGCCTATATACATCATTAAGCATCCGATCGTCCTCCGGAGCTATCAAGGTATCCCGGTTTTTGGCGGTACTGGTTTTAATCCACTTCCCATTTCTCCAGGAGAAGCCAATACTCGACATTGCCTCGGGACCAATTCGTTTAGTCTCCATATGCCCAGTGTCTAAGAGTGGCACACCAAACTGACGCAATAGCTTAGTAATGATACTACCATATGGGAGTAAGCGGTGATTAACCGCAGGGGTGCTCAACATGTGCCGCACAATAATGTATGAGAGGTTTATAGGACGATTGGAAAGTAAGCTATCCAGTATACCCACGTCCAACCTCGTGACCTCATCCGTGTGACCCCTCTTAGGTGTCACTATGTGCTGTAGAATAGAATGCAAAATGCGAACTTAGAGAGGTAAGAGTTGAGATCGAAAAGGAAGTAAGCAGAGGTCATCAGTGAGGTCCCGACGACGACATATATGGCGAACTGCATCCTTATGACGAAAATGATCAAAAACAAGGATTTTCCTAGAAGTGTATATATCATGACCAACACATTGGATACCAAGATATTCAGCTAAATCCGCATCATCAAATTCAATGAGGACACCACCAACTTGAGTAACTACTCTGTGTTCACGACTATGAGAGATATCCATGTTGGAGTAAAATACTCGCACCAAGTTAGGATAAATACGCTCACTAAAGTTAATAGCGGACTCCCAGGGCATAAGCATATCCCGAACACTTCTATTACAAACAATTAAGTTCTGGAAATCATTAGGATTAACACACGAAGAGTCAAGTACCTTACGCCCATTGAAGCGGTCCTCGAACCGTTTCGCCAAGGAACGAGTGGGGAAGTGAATTCGGGTGAATTCAGTAACTTCTCTTGGCTGAATGGGGTTCATTTGAGGTGCAGACTTTCGCCGGACGTTTCTCCGACGTGGTTTAGCCATGGTGAAGCAGGAGGGAGTAAGTTCAGTAAAAAATGGAAGACAATAAACGGTGATTTTGATGAGAGGCGAGTAGGGAATGTGAATGTGATGCTTAATTGTGTGGAAAACAAGAGCAAAACAGATCAAAAATGGAGTAACCTAACTCGCGACAGTTAGGGTTTGATTTTGGGATTTTTCGATTTGAACAAAGATTTTCGGTTTTGAATCGGTGAAATTGTTTTAAAAGATATAGGAAATGATTTAATCGGTTTGTTTTTGCACAAGAGGCAAGAAAGATGAAGATTTGAGGAAGAGAAAAGCTTCGGTTGCGCAGGTATGGTGAAAACGGTGAGAGGGTAACTGGAGAGGAAAAAGAGAAAGCCTTTGAACAGTATTTAAAACGCGAAAACGGTTAAAGAGTAACCCATAAACGGTTAAAGAGTAACGGACAGAGGCTTGAGACTAGAAAACGGTGAAAGCCTAAAGAGCTTAACGGTTAGAGGGTAACGCTTTATCAACTTACTGCCCGTAAACGGTTAACCGTTTGTAGAAAACGGTGAAAGAGTAAGAGACAGACAAAAAACTCTAGTTTCTGGAGCAAAACGGTTCACCGTTTGTGAGAAAACGGTTATCCGTTTATTCTATCAAAATTTTCGCACACTTTATTTTAATATATGGCTAGTAACTAATAAATTCCCAGATCATTTAATTGATCTAAAATATATTGTGAGCCATTTTGATGCATGATTCATGAACATGTTTTCAAGTAATTTATTCATACAATCAAGAAATAACAAGTCAAATTCATTATTTAACACTCAACCTTAAGCAATCATTGATTTATAATTATAAAACAGTCAATTCAGTACAATTAATATCATGAATAGAGACATTAATGTGAAAACTTCATCATCCCAAGTTCATGCCTAATTTTTGAAAATTGTTCTTCACAAAGGGGTTTAGTGAAAATATCGGCAAGTTGATTTTCTGTAGAAATAAATTCCAATGCAATGTCTCCCTTTTGAACATGATCTCTCAAAAAATGATGTCTAATTTCTATATGTTTGGTTCTAGAGTGTTGAATGGGATTTTTTGAAAGATTTATAGCACTAGTATTATCACACTTAATAGGAATTTGTTCAAGATGAATGCCATAATCTCTAAGTGTTTGTTTCATCCAAAGTGCTTGAGCACAACAACTTCCGGCAGCTATATATTCAGCCTCGGTTGTTGAAAGGGCAACAGAATTTTGTTTCTTACTAGCCCATGAAACAAGTGAGTATCCTAGAACAAAACATGTTCCACTAGTGCTCTTTCTATCCACTTTATGACCAGCAAAATCCGCATCCGAAAAACATGTTAGATCTATATGAGTTCCTCTAGGATACCAAAGGCCAACATCTATGGTTCCAATTAAATAGCGGAAAATTCTTTTAACAGCAAACAAATGGGATTCCTTGGGACAAGATTGAAATCTTGCACATAAACATACACTAAACATGATATCGGGTCTACTTGCAGTCAAATAGAGTAAAGATCCAATCATACCTCTGTACATTTTGATATCCACTTCTTTACCTTTTTCATCTTTGTCAAGCTTGATGGTAGTGCTCATAGGAGTGCTTTTTGTCGTTCCATTTTCATAGCCAAACCTTTTGAGTAGATCTCTCACATACTTGGCTTGGTTTATAAAGATGCCTTCCTCGTTTTGTTGGATTTGAAGTCCGAGGAAGTACTTCAACTCTCCCATCATGCTCATCTCAAACTCTTGACTCATACATGATGAAAATTCTTTGCATAAAAGCTCATTAGTAGAACCAAAAACTATATCATCAACATAAATTTGAACAATAAGTATGTCTTGGTTCTTATTCTTAACAAAAAGAGTTGTATCCGCTTTTCCCATCGAAAAATTATTATCCAACAAGAAATTTTTAAGCCTATCATACCATGCTCTAGGGGCTTGTTTTAGACCGTATAGAGCTTTGGATAACTTATACACATGATTTGGAAATTTTTCATTTTCAAAACCAGGAGGTTGTTTCACATAAACTTCCTCCATAATATATCCATTTAAGAAAGCGCTCTTGACATCCATTTGATATAGAATAAAATCTTTATGACATGCATATGCTAACAACATCCTAATGGATTCTAATCTTGCTACAGGTGCAAAAGTTTCATCAAAATCAATTCCTTCCTCTTGGTTGTAGCCTTGAGCCACTAGTCTAGCCTTATTTCTTACAACCATACCGGATTCATCCATTTTATTTCTAAATACCCATTTAGTGCCTATAATGTATTGATGTTCAGGACAAGGAACTAACTTCCACACATTATTTCTCTCAAATTGATTCAACTCCTCTTGCATTGCCATAATCCAAAATTCATCATTTTCGGCATCCGCAAAAGACTTTGGTTCAATTTGAGAAATGAATGCAGCATGCTCACATGTGTTCCTAAAAGATGACCTAGTGGTAACACCTCGTAAGGGATCGCCTAAGATTACATCTTGAGGGTGAGAGGAAACATACCTCCACTCCTTGGGGAGTGTTTGAGAAGTACCTTCATTTTGCTCCACATTTTGTTCTTCACAATGCTCCTCTTGAATTCCATTTGTTGTGTCTTCTTGGTTGTCATTTGATGCTTCTTCTTGTTGTTCTTCTTCTGCATTATCAATAACAACTCCTTTCTCCGCAGAGGAGGGGTTAGACTCATCAAAAGACACATGCATAGATTCCTCCACAACTAAGGTTCTTTTGTTGTACACTCTATAAGCTTTGCTTGAATTTGAATAACCAAGAAAAATACCAACATCGGATTTTGAATCAAATTTACCAAGATTATCTTTTGTGTTCAATAAAAAACATTTGCATCCAAAAACTTTGAAATAGCCAATGTTGGGTTTTCTATTTTTCCAAAGCTCATAAGGAGTTTTATTAAGATTAGGTCTAATCAACACCCGATTTAAAACGTAGCAAGCGGTGTTGACGGCTTCGGCCCAAAAGTACTTAGGCAAGGAATTTTCATTTAACATGGTCCTAGCCATTTCTTGAATAGACCTATTCTTTCTTTCTACTACTCCATTTTGTTGTGGAGTCCTAGGTGATGAAAATTGATGTTCAATGCCAAAATCATTACAAAAATTTTCAAATGCATGATTTTCAAATTCTCCACCATGATCACTTCTAATGCACGTAATAGAATAACCTTTTTCATTTTGAACCTTTTTATGGAAAATTCGAAAGGCATCAATGGCATCATCCTTATTAGCTAAGAACAATACCCATGTGAATCTAGAAAAATCATCCACAATTACAAAAGCATAATATTTGCCATTTAAACT
Source organism: Citrus glauca (assembly GCA_029633175.1). NCBI lineage: Eukaryota > Viridiplantae > Streptophyta > Magnoliopsida > Sapindales > Rutaceae > Citrus > Citrus glauca. Next base: position 24,695,633 of record JAQOOD010000002.1, on the reverse strand, counting down.
AGCATACCTTGAAGGTCCAAACAAATCTATATGAAGTAATTGAAGTGGTTTTGATGTAGAGATATGATTCTTGTTTTTGAAAGAAGTCTTGATTTGTTTTCCAAATTGACATGCTTCACAAATTCTATCTTTTTGAAAACTGATTTTTGGAAGACCTTTAACTAAATCATTTTTCACAATTTTTGAAATCAAATCCATGCTAGCATGTCCTAATCTTCTATGCCATAGCCAACTATCATCATGTAATGCGGAAAAGCATTTATCAAGAGTAGATGCACACTCTATGTCAATGGTATAAACATTACCACATCTATTTCCAACAAACAAGATTTTGCCATCACATGCATTCTCAATAACACAACTTGATTTATCAAAGACAACTTTATAACCTTTGTCACACAATTGGCTAATGCTAATCAAATTATGTTTCAAATTTTTAACCAAACACACATTCTCAATTAAGGTTGAAGATACTTTACCAACATTTCCAATTCCAAGGATTTTTCCTTTTGAGTTATCTCCAAAAAATACGTCTCCACCATTTTCAATTTTGGTAAAGCTTGAGAACCAAGAATAGCTCCCTGTCATGTGTCTTGAACACCCACTGTCCAAGTACCACTTATTTTTCTTCTTCTTCAAGCCCTGCAGAGAAAATCTCAAGTTTTAGGTACCCAAACCTTTTTGGGTCCTTGAGAGTTAGCAATGGTTCCTTTTGGAACCCAAACACATTTCATACCATAATATGCATTTCTCTTCACTGCACATCTATTTTTCATATGACCATCTTGATTACAATAATGACATGTAATTTTATTGCTAATAGATGTATTCATCACAAAATAGCTCTTGTAGAATTTTTGTTTCAAATTTGGTTTATAACCAATCCCACTTTTGTCAAATACACATTTTTGTGAGTTTAGCAAATTATCCAACATCTTTTGCCCATTTGTAAATTTCAAGACAATCTCATTTAACTCATTACTCTTTTTCTTAAGCATTTCATTTTCATTTTTCAGCTCATCTATATGTGATTCTAAATGCTCATGTATGATGTTAGGCTTCTCATTTGATAATGCAATTTCATCATGCAAAGTCTTGTTTCCTACTTCTAGGCATACAATTTTTGCATTCAAAGATTCATTTTCATTTTTAAGCTTTGCAATTTCCTTTTTAAGACATGCATTCTTTTTACCAATCTTCATCAATTCATTATGTAAATCTTTAAAGGCATCATACAATTCATCATAAGTAGGATCACTTACCTCATGGAGATCATCATCATCCCCCATTGCCATAAGTGCTAGGTTTGAGACTTCTTGCGATTCTTCCTCATCACTTGAGTCTTCCTCGCTATCATCCCAAGTTGCAACTATCGCCTTCTTCTTGTGTTTGTTGATGAGTGGACACTCCGATCTAATATGGCCAGGCTTCTTGCATTCATAGCATGTAATTGTCTCCTTCTTCTCCCTAAAGTTCTTGAAATTTCTGAAGTTTCTTCGCTCTCCGGTTTTCTTGAAGAATTTTCTGAACCTCCTTGCTAGCATGGCTAGCTCTTCATCATCCGGTTCACTCTCCCCATCACTTTCATGTTTTGAGGCTTTGAGAGCAATGTTTTTCTTCTTCTCCTCATGCCCTTTTTCTGCTGCCAAATCTTCCTCATATGAAATAAGAGAACCAATTAAATCATCAAGAGGTAAAGTATTTAAATCTTTTGCTTCCTCAATGGCAGTCCTTTTAGGTCTCCATTCCTTAGGTAGAGACCTAATAATTTTCTTGACCTTTTCACTGTTTGAAAAAGTTTTTCCTAGGGCTCCTAGAGTGTTCACTATGTCCGTGAATCTAGTATACATAGAGTACACATTTTCATTTTGTTCCATTTGAAACAATTCGTATTGCCGAGTGTACCTACTTATTTTAGATTCTTTTACTTGATTTGTGCCTTCATAGACAACTTCAAGTTTATGCCAAATCTCATTAGCACTTTCACAACTAGACACTCTATGAAACTCCTTCTTATCTAGAGCACAAAATAAGGCATTCATGGCTTTGGAGTTTAGAGAGGCTTTCCTCTTTTCAAGTTCGTTCCAATCTCGTGAAGGTTTTGGAATATCTTCTCCAACTTCATTTTTGGTCAAGGGCATAAAAGGACCATCACTAACAATTTCCCAAATTTCATAATCTAAGGCTTGCAAGTAAATTCTCATCCTAGTTTTCCAATAAGGGTAATCATTACCATCAAAGAAGGGTGGTCTAGTGGTGGATTGTCCTTCCCTAAATGTGGAGTCATATTGAGTTGCCATTGATCTTTAGCTCTAGACGATTAAGTCTAAACAAGAGCACCAAGCTCTGATACCAAATGAAATTCTAATTAGGCAACCCAAGAGGGGGGTGAATTGGGTTTTTATAAAATAATAGACTAAAAATAAATTATCATGCAAATTCAAAAACGAAATAAAAACAGTAATAAATAAATTGATCACAAATTAAAGGATAGGGAAAGAGAGAATCAAACACAACGATGTTTACGTGGTTCGGCCAACCTCGCCTACGTCCACGCCTCCAAGCTTTCCGGGCTTGAGGTTTTCACTAAGCAAGCCTTCAAGGCTTCAATTGCTTACACTTGACTTCCAAGGTGTCAATAACCTTTACAACTAGAGATTATCCCCAATCTCTTAACCCAAGTGTATCCCAACACTCACAATCCCTCAAAATGAAAGATTACAATATGTTTTTCTCTCACACTAAATCAAAGATTACAAGTTGATACTCAAAGTGTGAATAGATGAAGTGAAACTTTGTTTCTAGCTCTTGAGAAGATTGCAAACTCAAGTATATGCTCAATGATTGTATTGTGATCAATCTTCTTCGAATTTGAATGAGCTTATTTATAAGTAGAGCTGAAAATCTAGCCGTTATGTGCTGTCGGCCGGAAAACGGTTCACCGTTTATTGGTTACCGGTTAACCGTTTGCGCCAGTTAATGTTACCGTTGGGACATTTTTCAAATAAACGGTTTGCCGTTAATTTTACCCTTTCGCCGTTAACTTCCAGAGACCTGCAAAATGAACAACGGTTATCCGTTTGAGTAAACGGCTACGGCTTAGGACGAGATGATTTCTCTGGATGTTATCGGTTAACCGTTTATAAGTAAACGGTTCACCGTTAGCGTCCAGTAACCTGCAAAACGAATAGCGGTTATCCGTTTGAGTAAACGGCTAAGGCTTAGGACGAGATGATTTCTCTGGATGTTATCGGTTAACCGTTTATATGTAAACGGTTCACCGTTAGCGTCCAGTAACCTGCAAAACGAATAGCGGTTATCCGTTTGAGTAAACGGCTAAGGCTTAGGACGAGATGATTTCTCTGGATGTTATCGGTTAACCGTTTATATGTAAACGGTTCACCGTTAGCGTCCAGTAACCTCTTCAATATTGTTCTTCACTAAACGGTTAGAGCCTAAGCAATCCTTTGCTCTCTGGTCATAATCGGTTAACCGTTTGTAATAAACGGTTCACCGTTTATTACCAGAAACATAATTTAAACTAGATTTTGCAAATAATCTTTTTCCAAAATAAAAATCCATCTTTTACAAGTATGAATGGAATAGTTTTTATGACTTTTATTTGTTAAGAAACAACTCCAATAAATTTATCAAAGAAATCATTTAAAGTTTGTTATTATCAAAATCAATATTATTAACATATTTATGTTAACAATTTTGTAGTACTTGATTTTGGCGACTAACTATGCGATTCCCACATATAAATATGGCATTAAACTATTGATATAGAAATCTGTTCAATTTGAAAAACAAATAAGTGGGTACAATATAATAAATGAGACATAAATAATTAACATAATTCAATTTGGCCGACACCTACGAAAAGAGAAAGAATAATTTTTTTCTATTGAATAATGATTACATAGAGTTTTCTTTTTTTTTTTTGTCATTCATTAGTATATGTCCTCTTCTATATAGAGAAAAATCCATTTAATTGTGACTCGAACTACTTATAATAACTTTTTATCAGTGAATTCAAAACTTTATCAGGAGTTAACACTTATCTCTTTTTTAAATTCAAATTGTACTTATAGATTCTTCTTATTTTAATGGGCATAGATAAAAATTTTTGGCTTAAACAAGGCTTCCAATAGCTAGGCTCTCTAGTAGTTGACCTTATTTAATTTATTAATAACCCTTTTAAAAATTATAAATAAATTATCTTTTTCAGTCTCGTATGCATTCCTATTCCAAATTTATCCTTATTTTTACCTACATAATGCATTACTAAGTATGACCTATTACTTAAAACTACAAAAATCAATTCATTTTCTTCAAATATAGTCATAGTTGGGTATATTGTATTTGTTAGGCCAAAAATAAGATAGGTTTAGGTAGGGGCCAAATAACTATAAAGCCTATGAAAATATAGACAAATTGCCTAGGATAAACCATCTAGGTGGCAAGGCTTCAAAGCCCAAAAAGTGATAAGGTCCTAGACTCCTACACTAAGACAAACCACCTAGGATAAATCATCTAAGTGGCAAGGCTTCAAAGCCTAAAAAGATTTTAAGGTCCTAAGATCTTGTTCGAAGACAAACCACCTAGGATAATCCTCCTAGGTGGAAACATAGCTAGGCTCAAAAAGTTCCAAGGCCTTAGGCTCCTATCCTAAGACAAACCATCTAGGATGAACCACCTAGGTGGTAAGGCTTGAAAGCCCAAAATGTTCCAAGGTCCTAAAGTCCTATCCTAGGACAAACCACTTAGGATAAACACTTCTTCCATTAACCCATAGACAAGCTTGCATATTCATATGTCAATCAACATAGGCACAAGAATATAAGTTTTACTAGATGTCACAAGAATAATGACACTTGTAATCAAAGTTATTGGGAACTAAGTCAAGTTAACTTCGTCTATAAATAAACATTCCATTCTTACTAAAATGTAAAAAAAAAAATCGAACTTAAGAGAGGAAAAAATATCTTTCTCTTATACTTTTCTCTCTCAAAATTCATATTTTCAAATATTCAAAAAATGACTTGATAATCAGAGGATTTACGTAGGTAAAATTGGCCCTCTGATCATTCTCTTGTGTTTGCAGAGTATTATTGGACAATGACACTTTAATCTTCTAAAAAATGGACTTATAGGAGGAGATTCAAAGGCCCATTAAAATCAGTCAAAGGGTAAACTCATTATCGTCAGATCCAACAGAGAGGAACCCAAATCCTAAAAGGGGTCATCCTTTGTTGGAATTACCACCTAGTAAATTGAGATAACATTTGCACCAATAAATTGGCACTATCTTTAGGGACTTTTGATTAAAAGTCTTCGAAGCCCTACTGTGAGCATGGATGCAAACCGTGAGTACTATAATCTTGAGGTTGATTATCAAAGTTCTAATGTAGATGAGGAAGTTCACTTTTGATGAAAGAGACGACAATGAGATCTAAAGAATGATGATACGGTGCTTATTCACTTTCGATGAAGGAGATGGCAATGAGATCTGAAGGATGATGATACGATGCATATCTATCCTCCTCAAAATCTTAGTTGAATCCATGTCACAATGTTATATGCTGAGGACAACCTTGTGTTGTTTGACTTCAATAACAAGTAGATTAGTTGGCTTATAACTTAAATAGAATGTTCGACTAATTCCAGGCTCAAACTGAGGAATGAGATAGCTCAAGTGGAGGTAATGTAGTTGGTTCTAGCTTTTCTAAAATGAGGTTTAGAGAAGAATCAAGTGAAGATGATCTTAAACATTCTTTGAACCAGCGAAGAATTATAAAGAGAATGGCTAGAAAAGATTTAGACTAAGGAGAGGAAGTCAACGAAGGATTACAAAAGAGGATGTAGAGACTTGAGAAAATGGTTCGAAAAATTTGATTCCTTAATGGGACAATAACAGAATCTGAGCTATCATTTACTCCAGATATAATGATAGCAAAATGTCCATGTAGGTTTCATTTACCTCAGATAAAACCTTATGATGGACAAATGGATCATACTGAGCAATATAGAATTGTATTGTACTATTGTAGAAGTGCAAGGTGTATCATAAGTAATTCTTTGTCGAGCTTTTTTTCTTACTTTAACAGAAGTAGTAAAAGATGGTTTCAATGTTGAGACCACACTCCATCTCACTCTTGCAAGATTTGAGTACAGAATTTATGTCCCATTTCCAAAGTGATCAACAAAAAAGAAAACCAATGACTTACCTCTTGATTGTCAAACAATAGAGGAAGTCTTTAAAATACCACATTAAAAGATACAATAATGATATCACCCAAGTAGATAATTATGATGATGGATAACACTTTTTTAGTATTATGGATAGGCTCAAGATGGGAAAACTGTAGTGGTTGGTTTTAAAAAAGCCACCAGCGTCTTGCTCTGATATGCTTGTAAAAGCTAAAAGTACGTCAATACTAAAGAAAGATATCAAAATGAAAATTGAGAAAAAGGAGAATCAAGTAAAGAAAAAGAAAGAAAGATAATCAATAAGAAAGAAAGGTTGGTAGACCCGATCAATTACTAAGAATAGATCAATTTCATCATAAGAAGTGCTCTGAAGTTTGGGAAACTTATCCTCGTTTAGCCTTTCAATTCACCAGTTTTATGGAGTTTAATATTCTCCAAGAGCAAATTCTTATACAGATAAGAAATTTAAGTTTATTTAGAACCCACCTCTTATAAGGACATATCATCCTAAAAGAATCCAAATAAGTATTGCGAGGTCCATAAAGATCATGGGCATCGCACCTTTGATTGTTTTAAGCTTAAGGAACAAATAGAGAGTTTCGTTCAATAAAGATGTGGCGTTGATCGATGATGTGACAGGATGCTATTGTACCACAATACTGATGTGACATTGATTGATGATGTGACAACATATTATTGGACCAAAATGCTGATATAGTGTTGATTGATGATATGTTCCAGCCAATCAAAACTTGTTATGTGGCACAACAATTTTGAGTGTCCGAATTGTTTTTATTTTAAAGTCATGATTTACTCATTATATCTAAAAATAAAAGGGCTTCCCCCTAATTTGAGACTTCTGAATCTATTTTCGAGCTCTATTTTCTGTAATTCTCTCTTCATCTTTTATTTTCTACATATTTTAATAAAATTATCATTTTACCTCTAGTTTAATTATGAGTTGTTAGTTTAGTTTTAAGATTGGGTTGAAAGTGAAACCTTAACATGATCCATGGATTTAGTTAGGTAAGTTTATTTTCTATTCCTCTATGATTTATGTGGTTATTTCGACTCATTATTGACAAATATTGTATCTTGTCTAAATTTTGAACGGTATACCAGCTCCCTAGTGAAAGATTGTTAGTGTCTGACACAATAAGCACTTAACACCATATTTATCAGAGAGAAATTTTCCTTTAGTATTTTATAAGTTGTCTTAACTCAATGTTGACAGAATGTGGATCTAAGATATTTAGTGAATAGTTTTGTCACGTTGTCGTCAAAAAGATTATTATTGTCTGGCATAGTGTGTTCTTGACACTATTCTTAGTGGAAGATGATTACCCTCTAGTACACTGAGCATTTGATACTATATTAATTAGAGTGAGGATTATGAGAAGTTGAAATACCCTCTTCATGAATTAATTAGAACTAAAAGGAAATTTTATGCCCATGGTGAAGTGTTAAGTGTGAATCAAAAGATTCAAGCGTTTCATTTACATTGTTTTCATCTTTAATTCACTCCCACCATTTTATTTTAAAATCTAAGAAACAAATCACTTACATCCAACTCATATATACACTTAGAAAATTAATCCTACACGTAATTAAATCTACATTCTCATGAGATCAACACTCATCACCGTAAATTTATACTACAATAGATTCATGCGCTTACGAGTACAATAAAATTTGCACAACACTAGCCAATATTGTGATGGTGAATAAAACCAATGGGAAATAAATATGGGTCGAGTAGCAACCTTGAACCGCTTTGTCTTTCGAGCCACAAGTTAGTGCCTTCCTTTCTTTAAGGCTCTTAAGAATTAAAAAGTGATGAAGTGGATTGAGAAATGTGAAGAAACATTTCAAAAGCTTAAGGAATATTTAAGAAGCCCTTTTTTGCTTGTTAAGCCAATCCAAGGCAAGTCCTTCTTCCTTTATCTTGTAGTGTCTAAATCCACCACTAGCTCTACCCTTATTAAAAAAAAATAATGGATTGCAAAGACCTATATACTATACAAGTCTAGCATTGGTTGATGCAGAAATAAGGTATCTAAGTCTTAAAAAAATTGTTCTAGCTTTGATTATTTCAGCAAGAAGACTAAGGCCTTACTTCTATGCTCATACCATAATCGTCCTTGTTGATCAACCAGTTAAACAAGTTTTAGCTAAGCTTGACATTTCAGGAAGGATGATCAAGTGGGCTATTGAGCTTAGAAAGTTTGACATTTTGTATCATCCTATGACATCATTGAAAAGACAAGTAGTGGCAAACTTTACTGCTGAGTTTACTGAAAGAAAGGTGATATCACTTAATCCTGAAGAGGAACATCATGATAAATGATTTCTCTACGTCGATGGTTCCTCTAATAGATAAGAATGTGGTAGAGAGTTTATATTAATCCCCTCAGACAATGTTGAGATTGAATGTATGCTTAAGTTTAATTTTAATGCTACTAACAATAAGGTAGAGTGTGAAGCTCTTATGGCTGGCCTTAGGCTAGTTTGGGCAATAAGTGCAGAGGATTTGGTTGTTTTTGGTGACTTTCAGTTGGTAGTAAATCAAGTGAAGTGTAACTATACAGCTCAAGATTTCAACATGATTGCACATCTTGACCAAGTTAATGAGTTGCTAAGGGACTTTAATAATAAGGTGAAGTAAATTCCCTAGAGAAAAACACATGAGCTAATGCATAAGCTCAACTAGCTTTCTCACCTAAAAAATACTTACTAAGATTAGTTCCAATAGTCATTATTCTTGAGCTAAACATAGTCAAATATGAAGAAAAAAAGTTTAAAGCATGGACCATTGAAGTTCTTAATACTCAATTATGAGTTATTTTATGAATAGAACTTTTCTAGAGGAAAGAATAAATAAAAAAGATGAGATACCAAGCTTCAAAGTATGTGATTATGGATAATCAACTTTACAAATGTGGATATTTCACTTTTTTTTTCTCAAGTGTTTGACATTCGAAGATAGAGATAATGTCCTACATGAAATCCATAAAGGGATATGTGGAAATCATTCTAGAGGTCAGCACTCATTTACAAAGCTATAAAAGAAGGATATTTTTGGTTGTTTAAACAATGAGATGGCTTGGAGTTATGATAAGTGCCAAGGGTTCGCCATTATACCCAAGCAACCTTTGGAGAAGCTAACTCCTCTTCTCACTCCTTAGCTATTTGCCCAATAGAGATTGATCTAATTGATCCTTTTTCAAAAGGAAAAGAGCACATAAAGTTTGTTATAATTGCCATTGATTATTCACAAAGTGGATGGAGGTTGAGCCTTTGGCAATTACTAATGAGAAGAGAACTACTGATTTTATTTAAAAAAAAATATCATATATTAATATGATGTACCTCATTTTATAATCGATAAGCAATTTGACAATGACAATTTTCGTGAGTTTTGCAGAAAATTTAACATAAAGAATTGTTATTCTTCTCCTACCCATCCTCAAGCCAATGAGCAAGTAGAAACTACCAATTAAGTAATTAAGTAAATTCTCAAGGCTAAGCCAAAGAAAGCCAAAGGAACGTGGCCAGTTGAGTTGCCATTTGTCCAATGGTCTTATAAAACTACTCCAAGGACTCTTATAGGAGAATCTCCCTTCTTCTTGGCATTTGGGGTAGAAGTTGTCATCCCTGGTGAAATAAGAACACTAACTTATTGGGTGCAACACATGATCTCATCATCTATAGTAAACTATAATGTCAAATCTTAGACCTTTTAAAAGAAAAAAGGGATTTAGCTATGATCAAGGTTGTTGCCTAGGGCAAATTAGCTCGTTCCTACAATGCTTGGGTCAAAACCCAAAGGTTCAAAATAAAGACTTTTTTCTAAAGAAGGTTTTACTCAACATTCAGGAGCCAAGGGTTGGCACCCTAGGTGTTAATAGGGAAGGACCTTACATAACCAAAGAAGTAGTTAATACTCCTTGTAGAAATATCACTAGATATTTCAACCCATCCTTTTATTTTCGATTACGAAAAAGAATTAGCCATTACACTAGTTCATGAATCATGACACAAATTTGATTTCTATCACTATATGAAAGAAAAGATTCTTTTGCCTTAAATGGAAAGATCTTCAGACATGCTTGAAATGTTGAGCATTTTAGGATTTACCATCAATAGTATGATCTTGTAGTTATGATCTTTTAATTCGGATCTTCATTTAATTGATAAACAAGTTTTGCAAAGACAAGATACGGATGAATAAAAGATTAATTCTTTTAGTTATGCAAGTTCTCTAATTTGATTATCCATGAATTGTTTTTGAATAGACTAGTGATGATGATGAATGTCCTTGGATGAATTCCAAATTTTCATAAACTTAACATGTGAAAATTTTGTATCTTTATCAAGTTCAAAGAAACAAAGAAACATATCATTCCAAAGATAAAAACTTAAAAAAACACAAAATAAAATTCAAATTTTCATCTCCTAAAAGGTCAGCTACTACAAAATGCTCAAAGCTCTAAGCTAAAGAAAAACCCTCGGATATTCTTATTATATTAACCGTCATCATGTTACTGCTCATTAGGTGAGCACACAAGGTGCCTCTCGAAAAGATCCTTGAACCATCTGGTATAAATATAGATATCTCCTCAATCAAGTGAGTATCCCTTGTGCCATCTATATCTCCATCAACAATGCATGTCTTGGAGCTATTATCCTCAGTCGACTTGCTAATCAAATTTCACACCAAGCTCTTTTAGGTGCTTGTCAACCACTTTTATATTGGCATCAAGATTGTAGCAAATCAAGAACATATGTCAATCTTTTAGTCTCTTTAAATATTCCTCGTAGCCTAGGTCAAGCATGCTTTTAATTTGCTCCTTGGCTATCGAAACTTCCTTTTCAAGCTTTTTGGCTTTCTTTATTTTAGCATTTGCTTTAGTCAAAGTTGTTTTTTCCTTGGCTTTAGCATCATCCAATGAACGTTGAATCTCAAAGTTGTACTCTATTGTCTTTGAATTTTGAAAACTCAGTTCTTGGACTTTTGTTTCGACAACCTTAGCCCTATCCTCAAACGTGGATAAAAAGACCAATGTATGGATAAGATAAATCTAATTTAGTAAGTAGAATGACCTAAAATAAATAAATAAGGAATCTTAAGGCAAACATAAGAGATTTAATAGGATTAAGAGTTTCATTGTCTTTTATCAGGGTTGAAGAATGAAGACATACAAAGAACTGATTCATTAAGGGAGTCTGTTGTTGAGTGTTAGAAAATGTATATTTATAAAGGAGAAAATCGTCATTTTACATTTTAAGTCTTACTAACACCCTTATTTTTATGTATTTAACCTTCTTGTGATTTAATTACGAGTGTTTTATTTTAATTAAGTATTTTAGGGACATCATGATCATTTCTCAATGAACGAGAAATCAGACCGCAAAACGGACATCATTTTTGAACTCAGGACAGTCGAAAACCTTAGGAGGAGCATAAAAGAAAAAAAATGTCACTATTCACATGTACAGTATTGTTCACGACACTGTTCACATAGATAGAATGATGACGTGGTATTGACCAATGATGTGACATTGACTGATGAGGTGTCACGATCCTATTGGCCTAAAATTCTTATGTACTATTGATCGATGACGTAGCAGTATATCAGTGGATCAAAAATCTCGCATATAGTACATGCATTATACAAGATTATTTTTAACCAAGCCGTGTCACTGTTCAAACCGCGTGGTCAAACCGTGTCACTGTTCAAACTGCGTACTGTTGACTGATGATGTGGCAATATCCTAAGCGTCCAAACTATTTTTAATCCGATGGCCATGATTTATTCAATGTATCTATAAAAAGGAGGCTTTTCCCCCTAATTTGGCATCTCGAAATCCATTTTTAGGATCTGTTTTCTGTAATTCCTTCTCCATCTTGTATTTTCTACATATTTGAATAAATTCTTATTTTACCCCTAGTTCAATTATAAGCAGCTAATTTTCTTTCAAGCTTGGGTTGAAGGTGAAATCTCAATATGTGTCATGAACTTTAATTGGTAAATTTAATTTCTCTTACCCTCTAGTTTTTGTGGATGTTTTGACTTCTCGTCGACAAATAATAATAATCTTGTCTAGATACCGCCTTAGTTTCACCGGCTCCCTAGTACAAGGTTATTATTATTTGGCACAATAAGCTCTTAGCACCATATTGATTAAAGTGTGATTCATGAGGTATGGATTCCCCTCTCATGATTTAATTGGCACTAATAAGGAATATTTAGCCCATGGTGCGTGTTGATACGAATCCAGATACCCAAGTGTTTTATTTAAATAGATTTCTCTTCAATTTATTCTCGCCATTTCAATTTCAATTTTAAGATAATGTAAGTCACTTTCATCACAAATCCAAACATCCATTTAGAAAAATAATTCTACACACAATTAGAATCAACCTCCTCGTGGGATCGACATTCGTCACCATTAATCTATTCTACAATAGATTCATGCACTTACGAGTTCAATTAAATTTACACAACATCTATGATGTAAAATTATAAATGCTCTTCTTAGATGAAAAATGAGGAGGAATAAAGGGTGCAATATGCTCATTTTGGGATATAATCTAAAAAGATGATTCACCTTGTTTCTTTCATTTCTCCTGAACTATGTTTGAAATCACCAACCTCTTCCTCCTCTCACCTTTAAGACTAACATTACGAGAACCCTTTGCAGTCATCGCTAAAGCTTCCTTCTCAAAAAAATGAGATGTTTGGAAATACCACACTCAATTAAGGTTTCTTTAGAACAAGCAGTTGAGATGTTGTGCTTACTCAAGCTTAGGCTTAAAGCTTTTGCTATATTTCTTTCCTCGTCTACTGAAAGGTGAAGGTAAATCCACTCATCGGCAAAACCAAGGAAGACAAAGTAGTTTTGAGTTATCGAAAGAACTTATAATAAGAAATAATAAATTATTATAAGAAAATGAAATTCTATTAGGTTGATAAGATCGCTTCTAGATCCTAACTTTAGAATGTTTTGTACTTACCCCGAACTCCTAATTGCCTCTAACTAAAAATTGGTAAGGTTTCCAAGTCTTGTCCTGATGACTAGGTTCATCATAAAGAAGAATCTTGTCCGAATTAGGATGGGCAGATAGACACAAAAAACCTTCAACCTTAAGACATCTCTATGGATGAAAAAGACTCTAAAATTCAGCCACAGCAAGATCCTCAAATCCTAATAACACCAAAGAGACTACGTTCCAATGATACAACACTACGCTTTAAGAGATAGCTGAGCTGGAGCAAGTCCTAAGGCATATAATGTCCTTTGGACATAAAGTTGCAATGGAAGTCATACTCTAGAATTTAAGTGAAGCACGATGAAATATTATTGATTTAGGAATGTTATATCTCACCATTAGTATCTCAAAAGACATTTCACCTAATCCATATTTAATCGTCTTTATTTACCATGGATAGGTATCTTTAACTACAGGTTCGTCCTCATCCTCAGAATTAACCTTCTTTCTTCTTCTTATTTTATCTACATATGCACTATTATCTTCATCTATCTCCTATTTTAACTCACAACTACCTACGTCACTTGTAGTAGCATGAATAGTTGTTAAAGAAATAACATCCACCACTATATTCTTATCCTTGGTCATTTCGATAATAGGTTTTCTTGAACTAAGAAAAGCCTACAAAGTCAGAATGACCCATGATTACTCTCCTAAGTATAGTCAATAATAAATAATAAAAAGTAATAGATAAATAAAAACTCATCGAAGGTCGCCAGAAAATTACTAGAAGGTAGTTAGAAAATCATTAGGAAGTTGTAGGAGGGTTTACGCAGCATTTCTCTCTCTAGTTTTTCTTTCTTTAAATTTATATTTCCAAAGATCAGGTAACTGACTTAACCATCGGAGGGTCCATGTGATAAAGGTAGCACTCTAATCCTTTTGCTATGTTTACATAGTATCATTGGAAGAGAACACTCTCATCTCCTAAGGAAATGGACTCATAGAAGCAGATTAAAAGGTCTATTAAGATCTACGTAAAGGGTAAACTCAGCATTGTCATATCTGACAAGGAGGAACCCTAGTCCTAAAGCCATCCTCAATTGGAATTACCATCTAATAAGTTGGGATAAAATTTGCAACAACAATATTCATTTTCATCAAATCTAGTCCAAACTAGGTATATAGCATTCTCTAATTTCCCAAAACTACATATTAATATAGTTGCAAATAAGACGTTTCGGATGTACAAATAAATCCGTAAAGAAAACCACTTACTCGACCCGAAAAAACATAATTGCTCAACCTTTTTTCTATTGCTAATTGGGCAGTCTCTCTAATTTTGTTTTCTTATGTTCTCTTGTTAAAAGCTTAGACGATGTATCCAAAAAGCAATTGCGGCAATCGATCATGGAAGCGAAGCAACCTTTTTCCAACTTGCTGGCATTTTTGTTTTTATGCTCTAAACTTGATGTTATTGGCAAGAGCTCATTTATTTTTCTTTTTTTGATAATTATTGGCAAGAGATTTTGATCTAATCGTTGTAAAAGATACTAATTATCATTTTTTTAACTTTTAAGACGATTTAATCTACTTGCATAAAATTCATTAAGATATTAGTTTGCAGTTTAGAAAGATGAAACTATTACTACTTCTAATAATATTATATAGAGATAATATATTGAAATTATAATAAAGTAGTTATTGGGTATTGGGGGAGGGTGAGATAAATAAAGGATCAAATATCCCCATCTTATTCTAGCTTGGCTTTACTCTACAACAACTGGAGCTATTCACTTAATTAAGATTTCAGTAGCTATGCTCTCAAATAACAGTACTCTCCTGCAGCTATGCTCTCTAGTAGTTGGGTCCATTCATTTATTCAAGCTTCTAGTAGCTGGGCTCTCCATCTGCTATGCTGTCTGCTACCGGACTTGTTTATCTAAGCTTCCAGTTATTGTACTTTCTAACAACTACACCAGACTTCTTCTTATTATCTAAACTTCGGATCCCGCGATATTATGTTTAACGTTTAACGTAATGTACACCACATACAGCCACAAGGGACTCACAATTGTTGTTGTGTGTGGCGTACGTTACGTTGATCGTAACGTAGCACCAACCCAAAACTTTTAGTTATTATACTTTCCAAAAACTACATTACCGTGCTTTCCAACAGTTGATCTATCCCTTTTGACTTATTTATGATCTTACTGCAAATTAATAATTCTACTACATGGTTCATGACACCAGCATTCTTCTTTCACCTTTCACATTTCTAATAACAATAGCATTTATCATCTTTGTAATGGACATAAACTTAGGACTTTCATCAAATTAATTTCTTCTAATATCTTTGTACTAAAAAAATTTCCATTTTCACAAACATGAATTAGTATGGTTTCATGTGATACTTCAAAAATAATTAATAAACATGCGATGGCAACAAGCAGAGTTTAGCATGACTTCACATATTCCAAGCCCGCATCCATTAAATAAATCCTGCTCACAAGTCACATCTAATGTGGAATTTTACATTTATCAATCTCAAATTCCAAGAATAATGACCAAAAATACATTTGACCACATCTAATAATATATTAAAAGGTATAAATTCCTAATATCAGCTTAAAATAAAAACACAGGAAAGACTTTAATTTCCATCCAAGAAATGTGAAATTGAAGTTCAAGCAAGCATCAAT
This sequence comes from Citrus glauca, assembly GCA_029633175.1. NCBI lineage: Eukaryota > Viridiplantae > Streptophyta > Magnoliopsida > Sapindales > Rutaceae > Citrus > Citrus glauca. The sequence goes on along the minus strand of JAQOOD010000002.1, from coordinate 24,679,724 downwards.
GACACGAAAAAGGATATGTCTAACTTTAGATACTTCATTATTTTGTACACCCATAACTTAATTATAAAAAATTAATTTTTATTTTGTACACTCTTTAAAAATTTTAAAATATCTTTACTTCAACCATGTAAGTTTTATTTACTTAAAACACTAATAAGACTATTCAACACATTATTTTAAAGAAATTTAACATATATTTACAATAATATAATTAAATTAAGTTGTAAATAAATTTTTTAACATAATTTTGGTTATTATTTTTTATGCCAATATTGAATTTTGCACTAAAAATAACCGAATAATAAAAAATATTCTATAAATATTCCAAAAAAAACAAAGAAAGAAAGAAAGGGTAAGAGATGAAGAGGATGAAGAGACTAAGAAGATGAAGAAGAATGGCCAAATCCCCTAAAACAAAAGAACAAAAAAGTTTTTAAACAATGCTTAGGTTTTATTTTATTTTTTAAAAATAAAAAGTATTACCCATATTTTGTAGTCAAAATTTTTTTTAAAATTATTTTTTTATTATTTATCTAAATATTAATTGAGATGTTGGCAATAAAAATTTTAGAGTTTAAAACATGAGAAGTATAAATTAAATAATGAGTATGTTTATAATACTTCACATGCTGAGTATTTTTGTAATGCATATTTTTATTAAAATTAGAGTGAAGAAAAACTTTTGAATCCAAACAACCAAAGAAAAGAGAGAAAGTGCGCTCAAAAGTACTTAGTTGTAGGGTTGACCAGAACGACATGTAGTTACTCTCATTGGTGGAAACTCTCAATAACTTAGTTACTCATAAGGGTATCTGCTTGCCCCATTTACATGTTACCCACACTAATACTTCAAGAACCCACAATTAGGAAACAAGCTCATCAGCACAAGGGCCTCAAATCCCTGACATCAAGAACCATTACAAAACAAGAGTACCCATCATGTTCTAAATATAATTTTATCAAACAAGAGTACCCATCATGTTCTAAATATAATTTTGTCATGAGCATTTGATTGGGAACTAAAAACACATAGCAGTTTACACTGGTTCTGTTGCTTCCTGTGTGACAGTATTCCATGATTTTGGCTGACGGTAATTTTTTCACCTGCTCAAATATAGAAATTAACTTCACCAGCAACTTAAAGGAGGGCGGAAACAAACAACTATTCATATGAATTGAAAGCAGGAATACATTTTATTTTGCTTAAAATAAGTCTTGGAAGAAACCATAATATTCCCAAACAAAAGAACACTACTACAAACTAAAAAGTTAAAACGCACAAGCAAGCTTGCATCAAACTTTTTGTTTGGACAGCGTTACATAACACAACAGTAGATAATAAATTAATATATAGATCATATACTTCTTGCTACCAATAGTTGGAATGGATAAACAACATATAGCAACTTGGCTCCCACTATTTAGAAACCATGAATCTTGATGAATTCCTTCTTCACAATACCAGCCTGTTCAATCAAAGATTTGGGGGGAAAAAAAATAAGAAGAAGAATGATTGAATAAAGGCTCCTGCAAATATACCTTCTACATAATAACTGCTTAATGAAAACATTGGTTTACCTGAACGAGGAAGGTGGACACATTCTTCCTCTGGTCACCCTGAAGCTGTATGACCTGAACACAAGAGGATTCATTACATAAGACTTTGCCGCTATTTCCCAAAAAAAAGATATTTGTCTAATGCAGCACGCAAATTATAAAAATTGTTACCATCTCCTAATAAAGACCATTGAGAAAAAGACAATAAACCATCTTAAAGTCATCAAGTGAAGGGTCAGGAGGCAAACCTGGCCTAACTCAGGGTCCTGTACAACAGTACCATTACAACAGAACTCTTTCTTGAGGTCCTTGAGAATCTTGTTGTAGCTGAATTCTTTCTTCAACCCTTGCACAGTTGTCAGGCTTTTCCTCCCATTACGTTGCTGCACGCGAATATGCACATAATCTTTTGAACCAGCACCTGAGTCCTCAGCATTTGCCTCAGCAAAGGGATCTGCCGTACAACAAAACAAACCGAAACACAAAAACCGATACTCATTAGAAACACATGCTACTCTCCTGGATGATTGAATCGAGAAACTTTGGCAGTCACAGATATCACCAAACCATTCTAAAGACGGTAAACATTACATACCAAAGGCAGATGGAATCTGGGTGTCAAATTCAGACATGAAACTTGGTTGTTGGAGTGTCAAAGAGTCCGCAACCAGCAAGAAATTGGCTTCAATTCACTTAAATTGCTGTTAGCTGGAAGAGAGGATAGGAAGAAACTATCAGACAAAGTTCAAAACAATAACGAGTGAAATCTTAACCGCAACAGTCCATGAATTTCCTAACTACTCTAAATTATTAGAAAACACATTTAAGCTACTAGCAATCAAATATCACATGCTATATACATAGATGATCGTCTTTGGTTACTACTCTTCTCAGCAGATTAATTGAAAGTACCCAATCGATAATAACCACTCCCACTCAATGATCATCTTAAATTATGTTCAGTACCCTGACTTCTATCAGCCAATGAACTATTGTAATTTTTAACCCGATTAATCTACATACACATGAGATTCAAAAAGCCCTAATCATTCCTCACCCAAATATTCAAAGAGAACCAAACACGGACACCAACATGTATACACACACATACAGACACCAAAATAGAACTGATCATAAGCAAAAATGACCATATACACACAAGCTCATACCAAATAAAAACATGATCATTCAGAATTGATCCTACACACAATCCAAAAACCCTAGGTTAGGGCAACTACCAAGATTCGGCACAATCAATAATCCGATCGAATAAAATAAAAATTTTGCTCAAAAGAAAACACATCAAGCAACCGAAGAGAACTCAGATTCGTTTACCTACCGAGATAATAACAATAATAATAATAATAATAATAATAATAATAATAATAACCAAAGATTAATTGATAAATAACATAAAATCACGAGGTGAAGATCGATTGTTACCTTAAGAGGAAGATTGCGAATCAAACTGCCTTACGAGAGCGGAAACAGGAGAAGCGAGAGAGAGAGATACAGAGATAAGGATTGTGTTTGGGTTATAAGGTCGTTATATATGTGCAGACGGGCTTCTCTTGACCACACAACCCCGTTTGCGGTTTGCCTTGGTGTTTGTTTATATTAGACGCTTTGCTTTATAATCGTACGTACCTTCAAGTCGGTTCCCCTTTTGGGTGCTTCTACGGTTCTGATTTCAATGACCGCTCAACGGGACGTCTTAGATCTCCTCTCACGTGCTCCTGCTTTCTGGATTGGCAGGAATATGATTATTTACTTTACCGCGCGTATTATCTACGCTTTCCTTTCGGTTTCTCGACCAGTGGACCCCACGCGTCATTTCCTTATGCTTCTCTTCTACCTTTTCTTGGTAAAAAAATGGGATTAAAATTTAAAATTGGTTTTACGAAACACTCCTCGTACGCCGACCATTAATTACAATATTGGCCCTTGAATTTTGGAGTCAACCTACCATTAGGGACAATAAAAATTTAGGACGAGTACTCTCGAAAATTTTTTTCATTCCACAATGGTATAGGGATAATTTTATACTTAATTTTTATTTAGGGAGAAAATAAAAAAAAAATTTACTCAAATTTTTATTCGAGGAGGAGACGGGGATGAAGTGGAATTCTCATCCCCTACCCATTTTTCTATTTTAATTTTTAATTTTATTTTTATTTTTAAAATTAATAATAAATAAATAAATTATAAATATTGTTAAAAATAATAAATATTAAAATATTTATGTTATTAAATTTTTAAATTTAATTAACTAATTAAAATTTTAAATTTTTAATCCAAACCACAATGATACAGGAGAGCTGCTTAATTATAATTTACAACAGTCCTAATCCTAGTTCGTATCGGACAGGACAATAAACGCAATACCAAATTGGTAAACCCACTCTTGTTCGGAAATAATTTTTTTCTGTTTATTATAGAATTATGAAGATTGAGTCATTGATAAAGATTATCATTTTAATAATTTATATTTTGAATGTAACTTTGGAATGGATCAATATTAATGTAAGATATATTTTGAACTTTATTTTTATCTGAATTTTTATTTTAAAATGATTAATTTAAAATCAAAAATAAAAAATGTATTAGACTATTAGTTATTCGGGGATCAGGAACACTCGAGGATCCCTTATTATTATTCGGAGAGGGGATGGCGATTTTTTTAAGTAATTCTGACGGGAACAATGACATACACAAAATATCGGGGATGGGTATGGGGAGATTGGTCCCCTCCCCTCCCCATTGCCATCCCTACCTACCATGCAATGTTGTATCTCATACAGCGCATGCATGCAACTGGTACAACCGGTTTTTAACCAGATAATATAATGAAAATTATATTTTTATTTATTTTTAATGTGAAAAATTATGAAAAAATTTGGGAAAAAAGATAAAATTGTAATTAAATGAGGAAAAGATTGTAATAATTTTAAATTTAAAAATAGTATAAAAACTATAAAAAATATATAAATATATCACAAAATGGTTACATTCGTACTTATTTTATCATATTCCAATATTTATAATGCATATTTTAAGTTTACTTTTCAAATTCCTATTTTTTGTGGTTATTTATCTAAATTTTGGTGCGTTGTTTCAACTCGTTTTCCCACTAGTTTTTGGTTCATACATCCACTTTTTTCATTAACTTCTAGCTTTTTAGGTGTATATTTCAAGTTATTTTTATATATTTGTAATGTATTAAACTTTATCTAGTTTTTGGTAAATTGTTTCAATTTATTTTTCTATCACTTTTTGGTTCTATATTCCTACTATTTTTATTGAATTTTAATATTTTGAGTAATTATATCAAGTTTAGATTTTCGATCCTTACTTCTCATTTGAAGTTATTAAATTCTTGGTAAATTATTTTAACATTTGGGTTAATTTCTTCAACTCTTGTTCCTACCACTTTTTAGTTCTATATTCCTACTCTTTTTATTGAATTCTAAAATTTTGTTTGGATATTTCAAGTTCAATTTCTAGATCTCTACTTTCTGTTGGAATTTATCAAATTCTTGGTAAGTTGTTTCAACTTATTTTTCCATCAGTTATTAGTTTTATATTTCTAGTTCTTTCATTAAATTTCCAGTTTTTAGGTTGATATTTCAAGTTTATTTTTTAATCTTAATATTTTATTAGACTTTATCTAGTTATTGCTAAGTGGTTCCAACTTATTTTTCCACTACTTTTGTTTCAATATTCCTACTATTTTTTATTGAATTCTAATATTTTGAGTAAATGTATCAGATTTACTTTTTAGATCCATATTTCGCGTTTAAATTTATCAAGTTATTGTTAAGTTTTTTCAATTTTTGGGTTAACTTCTTCCACTCTTATTTTCACCACTTTTTGGTTCTTTATTTCAACTATTTTAATTGAATTCTAATATTTTGCTTGGATATTTCATGTTCATTTTCTAGATCTCAACTACTTGTTAAACATTATCAGATTCTTGTTAAGTTCTTCAAACTTTTAGGTTATACTCTTCAATTCTTGTTTCCACCATTTTTTTATCCTATATTTCTACTCTTTTTACTTAATTCCAATATTTTTTGTAAATGTTTCGAGTTTATTTTTTGATCCCTACTTGTTGTTGGATTTATCAGATTTTCGGTAATTTTTTCCGAGTTTTAGGTTAAGTTCTTCAACTATTTTTTTCCAGCACTTTTTGGTTTTATATTACTACTCTTTTCATTTAATTCTAATATTTTACATAGATGTTTCAAGTTCATTTTTTAATTTTGAAATTTATCCAGTTATTGGTAAGTACTTACAACTTTTGGGTTAAGCTCTTCAATTGTAATTTCCACCATTTTTTTGTATTATATTTCTATTTTTTTATTGAATTCTAATATTTTAGGAAAATATATCTAGTTCATTTTTTAGGTCTCTACTTTTCGTTAAAATTTATCAAATTTTTTGTAAGTTCTTCCAACCTTTAGGTTAATCTTTTCAACTTTTATTCCCATCAAATTTTGGTTCGATATTTCTACTCTTTTTATTGAATTCCAACATATGGGTGAATGTTTCAAGTTTATTTTTTAAATCTCTATTTTTTATTGAAATTTATCAAACTCTTGTTTAGTCATTCCAACTTCTGAGTTATGCTTTTCCACTCATTTTTTACCATTTATTAGTTTTATGTTCCTGTTCTTTTTATTGATTCCAATATTTGGGTAAATATATCAAGTTCTGTTTTCAGATCCACATTTTTCATTAAAATTTATCAAATTCTTTGTAAGTTATTCCAACTTTTGGGTCAACATTTTGAACTTATTTTCTTACTAAATTTTGGTCCTATATTCCTACTATTTTTATTGAATTCTAATATTTGAGTAAATGTTTCAAGTTTATTTTTAGTTCTCTACTTTTCATTAGAATTTATTAAATTCTTGTCAAATTATTTCAATTTCTGTGTTAAGCACTTCCACTGATTTTCCTCAATATATAGTTTTATATTCCTACTCTTTTAATTGAATTTCAAAATTTTATATGGATGTTTCAAGTTTATTTTTCAAATCCCTATTCATTGTTGGAATTTATCAGATTATTGGTAGATACTTACAATTTTTGGGTTAAGTTCTTCAACTATTATTACCACCATGATTTGGTTATATATTCCTAATTTTTTTTTACTAAATTCTAATATTCTGCGTTAATATTTTAAGTTCATTTTTAATATCTCTACTTCTCATTGGAATTCATCAAATTCTTTGAAAGTTGTTCCAACTATTGTGTTAACCTCTTCAACTCTTTTTTTCACGATACTATATTCCTACTTTTTTTTATTGAATTCCAACAATTAGGTGAATGTTTCAAGATCATTTTTCGGATATCTACTTCTCATTGGAATTTATCAAACTCTTATCAAGTTATTCCAACTTTTAAGTTCTGCTCTTCCACTCTTTTTTCCACTCTTTTTTGGTTTTATATTCCCACTCTTTATATTAAATTCCAATATTTTGATTAGATATTTCAAGTTTTTTTTTTGTATCCCTAGTTTCTTTTAATCAATTTCAACTTTATTTTCAGGATTTTTTTGTTACATATTCTTATTCTTTTAAGTGTATTCTAATATTTTGGCTAATGATCTAAGTTTACTTCATAAATTCATACTTTCCGTTATAATTTTTCAACTTTTTAGTAAATTATTCTCACTTTTAGGTTAAGTTATTCCTACTCTTTTACACCTTACAATAGTTTTATGTTCCTATTATTTTCATTATATTCCAACACTATAGATACATGTTCCATATCCGTTTTTCAACTAATAATAATATTACTTTTTTAAAATAACAACAATATTAGTAAGGCTAATTATATATAACCCCTTATTATTTTAACAAATATCAATTTACTACACAATATTGAAATTTTTTTTATTGCAACCCTTTATCATTTTCAACGTTTTGGGTGCTTAATTTAAGTCCTTTTTTTTAATCTTCATTACTTCATGAGTTCTTCTGAACTTGAATTTATTTATACTTAAGATTTTAATCTTTTTACATATTTATTATCATTTAATCATTTTAATTAATAGTATTTAGTTATATTTAAAATTTTGTATGCATTTATTTCCATCTTTCTCTTTACTTCTCAAACTAAATGCTTTAATTTTTCATAACTTCAACTGTAAATAAATAAATAAAAATTGAGAATGATTGCAATTGTAAATGAATTTATCATGCCCTATTAAGTTATCCAGTGCACTAAAAAATTAACCAAATAAAAATTTTCATCCATTTGTATATAAGAATTTTTTACAAGCTTCTGGGAAAATAATTCTTTTATCAATTCATTTAAAATTTTTGTCATTCTATTTATTTTCAAATAATTAATTTCTTTGACTTTAACCAAAATTCATTTTAACAGCTTTGCATGCGATTTTTATACTCCTCAAACATTTTATTTTTCAAATTGTTCTGATCAAATAAATTATATATTTATTATACAATTATTCCATGAACCATAAAAATTAATATGTTATATCAAAGTTTTAAAGGTTGGCAAAAATGTTTTGTTTGTACTTGAAAGAGAAAAAAAGATTAAAAAAATTGTTATTCATTATTTTGAGAGATTATTTAAATCATTAATTTGATCATCCATACTTGACCTTTTGACCTCTACACAAACGTTTGTTCATTTATCATTTCTCATTTTGCTATGAAAAATTTTCTAATTTGAAAAATAAAATTCTTTTTCAAATACAAATGTCTAAATTCAAGTTTTAGATCATGATAATTTTCAATAAAAAAATTAGAAAATTCTAACTCTTTTGAATCACTGTTCTCCATGTTAATTAATTTTAATTATTTACGTTAAAAATAACCTTATAAATTATTTTTATCTTTCTCTTTACTTTTAAAAGAATTTCCTTAATTGTTATAACTTAAACAATAATACCATATAAGGATGCAGCCAATTGCTATGCTTCTCAAAAAAAATTGATCTTTTAAAAAGTTAAGGCAAACGTAAGTTATAACTTACAAAATATTTTAAATTAATAAAATTGATGCTAATTTATTTGTATTAAAACATCATTTTTTTCTATCATTTCACCTTGATTAGATTTCTTTTTCTTGAACTTAATTTTGTTTATACTTACTTTTGATGTTTCCATATGTTACACCAGCGTATACTTTTTTATCTTAAAAATAAATTATATTAAGTCATGTTTTCAAATATAAAATCAGTTCTTCAATTTTTCTGACTTGACTAAAATCATTTTTTAAATTTTTTTACAGCTTAATTTGGTACTAAGAGAATATAACACTTTAACAACAACATTTATTGGTATGAATTTGGCATGTCTTGATTGGAATGGCTGGTATTCTTGATTTGTTGTCATTCATTTGCAAATAAAATAATAAATGCCCTATTAATTGTTTGCGATGCACTAAAATTTTAAGTAAACTAAAATTTCCATTCATTTAAACAGATATAAGAAGGCAATTGGAATTTTTCACAAGCTTGTAACCAAATAGCTTCATAAAATTAAATCAATTTACAATATAGCTTCCACAAACTAGACTCCAGCTGCTGCTCATTTTAGATTTCAAGTGTCTACACATAAAAAAGAAAAAAATGACATTAGAAAACAAAATGCAACTATAAAATAAATAACAATATTTAGAATTTCAAATGCATGATCCAAATTCTTAGCCAGGATCAAATAAATTTGGTTTTCAATAGAAAAATTCAGAATTTTAATCTAAAATAAACATAAAAATATATTTTCATTTAACATATATATTTTAAGGGATTTATTAACTGCAATATTCAAAATATAAAAATTACTCTCTACTAGCATAATTGTTCGATACAACTTTTATGTCTACTTTCATTTAACGACCAAGTGATCTTTGGAATAAAGAGAAAGATAACAATACATCAAGAATTAGCAAGATCAAATGGTCTTTTATTCTTAAATTTGTTGGCATTTATTTGCAAATAAAATTATAATGTCCTATTAATTTTTCCGATCTACTTAAAAATTAATGAAAAAAATTCCCAATGCACAAATGACAGCATCTATCACTAAAGCAATTTATGACAATAGTGAACTGACGTGAGGGCCACTAAAAGTTAGAATTGCAGAAGGAAACGAGCCTAAAACCAGTTCTGCTAAGAATTCTTTTTACAAGTTTGCGAGAAAATAGCTTTTTAAGAATTTTTAACATCAATAGAACTAATACAAAATTAAATCAATTTATAGCTTCGAAAAGCTAAACTTCAGACGCGACTAATTTGAGATTTAGATTTCATGGGACTCTGCATACAAGGGAAAAAAATGATATTAGAAAAAAAGGCCCAAAAAATATATATATATTCAAATTTCAAATGCATGATCTAAATTCTTAAACAGGATTAGATGTATATTGTTTTCCACAAAAAATTTTGAAACTTAAAAATAAAATAAACACATAACTACGTTCTAATTATAAAATATTTTTTTGATGACTTTTTTAACAGCAATATTTAGAATATAAAAAATATTCTCAACTAGCGTACTCATTCTTTATAACTTTTATGTCTACTTTCATTTAACGACAAATTGATGTCAGCGATAAAGATAAAAGAGAATACATCAAAATGAATAAGAGTAAAATTTCAGTACAAATTCATGATTGCATGAATAATATACATCATGAAATAGCATCCTAATGAAAAGATCAAAAAACGCAAAAGAAACTAAGCATTTAAAAAGAACTGACAAAAATTGTAAGCATATAGATTCATTCGTGAGTAAAACTAAGCACCTAAAAATAACTGGCAAAAATTTATTTATCAGCAAATAGATTTATTCTTATAAGTAAAATACAGTCTAATCTAAACCTTGTTTATTTTGGATGTATTTTACTATTTGTTTACTCATTTATAATAGTTTCCACAACTTTTATAATTTATTTTGGACATAATTTATTACATCCAAACACATTGTTTAGGTAATTAGAGCACTAATAAATCACTAGATTACTAATTACCACTGCATTTTAAAAAGTAGGAATATCTCTATTAATTTTATAGACTAATTTTAAATTTATCAATCAGGTAATAATGTAACTAGTTTCCATGTGCACATAGCTCAGTCGCGTCTAACCAAATCTATCTCTCCTTGGGTGTAACTCTTTGTCCCATAAAACTATAAAGTGAGGAATATATTAATTAGGCAATTTCAAAATATAAAATAACTCTTTCATAATAAATGACACTACATTTGCCAAAATAGAGACAACCAAAAAGCATTTAGCTACATCATTCATATGACATCCAATACCTATCCATCATACAGTCGAAAATGAAAAAATTGAGGCCTAAAGTTTAGGTTACTGCCTCTTAATAAAAAAAATAACAGCGTGCTTGGATACTACCTTGCAAAAATTGTACTTGCATATTAAAAAAGCTGAAATATAGACATAAGAAAAAGAACTAAAGAAGATTCAAAATAGCATTCGAACAGCAATTGGAACTTTTCGAGTGCACTTTTAGCAGCAAAATTTCAGCAAAACAACACCTAAAATTTTCAAGTGTAGTTTCAATTACAAAAATAGTAGTAGAACAACCTTTGAAAAGTTCAAGGTGTTGTTTTTGCCATATAACAACAGCTAAACAGCACTAGAAAACTTTCAAGCATTGTTTTTCTTTATAAACAGTAGTAAAATGTCACCTACAAACTTCCAGGTGCCGTTTTTCTATATAAACAGCAGCTAAACTGCACCTGAAAGTTTCCAGGTGCTGGTTTCCTGCATAAACCACAGTAAAACAGCACCCAAAAACTTCCAGATCAAGTTTTTACTACATAACAATAGTTAAACAGCACTTGGAAGTCAAATAACAATTAAGCAACACCAATACTTTCAGGAGCTTTGTTTCTACATAAACAACAGTAAAAACAACACCTAGAAGTTCCAAATGCTGTTTTTACTATATAACAGCTGCAAAGTAGCGCCCGAAAACTTTGAGGTGCTGTGTTTATGCAAAAATAACTGTAAAAATAGCACCTGCATAACAGAAATCAACCCATTGATAAAATTTTTTGCTCCACTTAATTCAGCGTCAAAAACTTATATAATTGAATCAATCTTATGCAAACTTCATCAAACATCATATGTGCATGAACACATTAATCCAATTCCAAAATAATCCAACTCTAAATCCATGAGTTCAAATCCAAAACACACAATCTCTAATCAATCACAAAATTACAATCACAAAAACATATTTTTTCTTAAATTAATCTTATAAAAAATATTTTATTGATTTAGTGAAAAAAATAAACAGAACATGCTTATCGTAGAGAGCTGCAAGCCTGTTATACTGACATAAAGCCAGAAGGAAACAAAGACAGTCATTGTGCTTTTCATTTGTTTGCTCTGCAAACTAGCCCCGTTACAAAAGTGCCAAAAGGAGAAAAAAAGAAAGTTTAATTACACCATTTGTAGGACATAACAACTTTAATAGTTAAAAATAAAAAGTAAGTAGTTCTTAAAACATAACATGCAGAGATCTTGTCATAACATCAAAATTCCCAAGAAAAAGAAAATGTACTAATCAGACGTCCAAAAACTTTCAATGCCAGTGAAGATTATAAGTCCTTTATATATTGCAGAATTGGAGACTTCTAAGTGAAAAAAATCACAAAGAATCACATGAAGCTTTTGTCTCAATACAATATGTAAAAGATCAAAGCAAAAAGACATGCAACTCCATTGAAAGGCTTATTTATTTTTTAATAACAAAACTAAAGAATCCATTAAAATTGATCTTAAAAATCAACAGCTAATTGGTGCCAATAAAAATGAAGCAGCAATAATCTAATATCTAGTCATGTAATTATATATATTGACAATAAGAAGAAAAATATCATCAATCACTATCGAAACAGTACTTCAAAACCTAACTCAAAATCATAAAAATAACCAAAAAAATTAAATTTCTAAACATGCAAGCAACCTAAAATATCCAACAATAGCTATAAAATATTAAAAATGCCAAAAAAACAAGGTAATAAATTAAAAATCAAAATTAAAGCAAAAATTTAGCACAATACAGTAGTGTGCATAAATATACAGTGAAATTTGCAGAGTGCTAGAGTTGTTAGCCAACTAGATTAGAATGAAGTGGCAACAACAGCGACAACAAAGAAAGAATAAAGCAGCAGCTCACATTTATGCCAAAAGATTTGAGTGCTAAAGTTGTTAGCCAACCAGATCAAAAGGAAGTGGCAGCGACAGTGGCTGCGGCAGCAGCTGCCAAGAAAGAAGGAAACGGCAGCGGCAACGAAAAAATTGATTGTTAGGTAGAAACTAGGAATTAGGGTTCGAGGGTGGGGCTATATATATATATTTTTATTTTTCTAATGAAAAACTGATTTTTTTTATAGTTTTTTAATATAAACTTTAACTTATAAATATGATTTACTTAAATTGAAAAAAATTTAATATGCATAAATAGATTTTGCCAAAAAAATTTAATATGCAAAACAAATTTCTTAAAGCATATATATAGACTACAGATTATATACACATTTTAATAATATTTTTAATGTCTAATATTGATAACAAGTATATAAGTTGAGTTCATTTTAATCAATTTAAATATTGGCTAACAAAGTAATAATGGTTACTAACAACATAAAAATAAGCTTTATTATAAATAATTAATTTTGATACAACTAAATTCAATAGATAAAAAATTAGCATTACATTTATGGTGCATTTACTTCATGGAATGAAAATTGGGTGGAATGGAAATGAGTTAGGAATAAAAATGGATTGAGAATGAAAATAGACTAGAATAGGAATGAGAAATGAGAATGAGATTCTAATATTTACTTAAAAAATAATTGAGAATGTGAATGTGTTGGAATATCACTAATCTGTTTATTAGGCAAAATAAATGAGAATAAGAAATGGGAATGAGAATCAATTTACTAAAATACCCATAATGTTAAATAATGTAGTTTTTATTAACTAAATACAATATAATCTCTATAAATTAATAATTTCGGGACCATATAAATTTATTAATTTAGAGAGATATTAATTAATTTATAAATTTATAAATTAATAAATTATTAATTAATAGAGTGTGTTCACAGTACAAAGAACTAATGTTTAATTAACTAAAAATTTGTTGTATTTTACAAATATAATCAATAGAATTTAAATAAATTCATCAAATAAGTAATGTATACTTGATTAAATAAATTCATGAATTTTACTAAATGTATTCAATGAACTAAACTAAATGTTAGTTATTAAATTGTATTAATTGAATTTGAACTAATTCATCCAATGTACCTATCTACTTGATTAACTAAATTCATGTATTTACATATATTTATCTAAATGTATTCAATGAACTAAACTAAATGTTAGTTATTAAATTGTATTAATTGAATTTGAACTAATTCATCCAATGTACCTATCTACTTGATTAACTAAATTCATGTATTTACATAAATTTATCTAAGTGTATTCAATGAACTAAAATAAATGTAATTTCATTAAATTCTATCAATTGAATTTGACTACTTATCTACTTAATTAAAGAGTATTCATGTATTTACATCATTTAGCTAAGTCATATATCCAATGAACTAAATTAGAAATTAAATGTATTCAATGAATTAAGTTAAAATTATTGTCCATATAAACAAACACAAAGTATACTTTTATTTCATAGTAACTTGTTAAAAATTAAAGATGAGATTCAACTAGATTTAAACTTCAAGAAAAAAACAAGTTACAATAAACTCATATTTTAATAAATTGACATAGTCAGTTATATTTGTAATTTCACAGTATTTGTAATTTCTACAGTTATTAATTTATGATATAAATGTGACCATAGAGTTATATAGGAGTTCTAAAAAAAATATCTTATTAATTTATCGAAATTATTAATTTAGCTTCAGGGCCTAAGTCAGGACTGAAAAAAATTATTATATTTTAGAGATTATTAATTTATAGAGGTTATGTTGTATTTGTATAAATATTATTATAAAAATGATATTAATTAAAAAATAAAATTAATAATAATAAATGTTAATAATGATAATATTAATAAAAATAATAATAAAGATAATTAATAATAAATTTAATAAAATTTAATAATAATAATAATGCCATTGAAAATAATAAAATTAATTGTGCTATGAACGAGGATAATTTGGAAAATATGAAAAAATTAGAGGGATACAAAATTATGTGGGACCCACATATTTTATTTCTATTCTCAAATTATATTTTACTAAGTAAATATGAGTTTCATTCTCATTCCTTCATTCATATTTCTTCGTTCTCATTTCCTAAATACTCAAATAAACACACCATTAATGTATAGACATGTCTATTATAAGTATTTAAGAAAATATTATCATTTGAAAATAGTGAATCAATATAACCATCAAAATAATGCAGTATAAAAGAATAAATTAATTTTACATAGGTTTGTATGAATTAATTTGCATAAGAGATTGAGATACATTAAATCTGCCTATATATATCATATAATAATATTGGCCAATAGTAATAAATTAATAATAAAAAATAATATTTGATTGATAATTATAATGTTTGGTATAATTAACAAGATAATTAATTTAAAAAAAACAAGATACTTGTTTGATGATTATCCAAAAGTCAGACAAAAATTATTCTCATATTAGTGGGTAGAGGTTTGAATCACTTTATATGTATTATTGGATTGATTTCTTTCAATTATTTGAAAATAAATCTGATTAATTAGTGATCTAAATATTTAGATTGCATTGACCTATAGAAAATTAATAAAATATTATGATAATTTTTTATGCAAAAAATTACTAAATTTATAAATGTAATAAAAATATTTAATAATTTAAAATTTTATTTATTTATTTATATTTCAATAATATTTGCAGTACTAATATCACATATTTTGAGGAAAAAAAATTATAAGTTTCATTTTTTAAATATATTTTCATGTAAAGTTGAGGGTGTATTTAGTATTTTTATAATTTAAGTTGATAACCTTGTTATATACTCAAACTAACGGTAGCTGTATGATATTTACCTTTAATTTTTTCACACTAGTCGATTAAAATAAGAGATAACCGGTCGCCGGTTATAAAATTAATTAAAAATAATAATAAAAATTGGCTGTACCAGATATAGCGATGTATTGCAGGCCGACCCTGAATTTTGAATGGTTAGCTGTGACACCTTGATTGGCAAAAATATCACCAAATGTCTCTGTCTGCGGTCTGCTCTCCCATCATTTGGTCGAAACCCTAAAATACCCTCACTTTTAATTCTCTTCTTTGAGCTTCTCCGATTTAGGATCATTGCTCGAATTGACGAGGGTTTTCACGTTTGATAAATGTTTTGATGCTCATGAAGTGTTTGATGTAAGTTCTCGGAGGTCTGTTTATATTTCAATACAGAGCTTTAATATTTTGATGGCCTTGAGGAGGAAACTATGGGTAGATTTTTGGGGAGAGTTTTCAGAGGGGCAGAGATTTTACAGTTCGAAATTTGACTTGAAGAAACTGAGGCCGATGATTATGAAGAGAATCGAAAACCGAGCGAAGGATTATCCGATTCGCGACATGGTTCCTGTAGCCCGTGAAGTTCTTAAAGCCAGAGCTCTGTTGATCCGAGGCGTCTCCACGCTAATTAAAGTTTTCCCAGTCCAGGCCTGTAAGTAAGTCTATTAGCTTCACTTCACAGCTTAATTATGAAAACACAACAGAATATTGTGATACCGTTGAATTTCATCTACGCTACATATAAATGCATTGAGATTTGGACTGTGTTATTTGAAAGAAAATTTATGGAAATGGCCTTTGGTTTTCCACCTTGGCTGAGCATAAGTTGTGTATATCTTCTAGAATAAAGAACTGTTTTTATTGTGAAGTTTGAAATTGTTTTGATGCAGGTTTTGCCCTGAAGTGTTTATTGGGGAGAAAGGTCATTTAATCCAAACTTGTCGTGGGTTTAGGCGCAGAGCTAAGAATCGAGTTCATGAATGGATTAGTGGTAGGTTGGATGATATACTTGTCCCTGTGGAAGCGTTTCACTTGTGTAAAATGTTTCAACCTGTGATTGAACATAACCAAAGATTTGACTTTGAGCGTGTTCCTGCTGTTGTTGAGCTATGCTGGCAGGCTGGTGCTGATCCGACTGATGAAGATCTGCACCTCAACACTCGGAATTCTGATGGTATTGTTGGTGGTGTTCATGGAGTTGAGTCTTTGTCACCTGAGGACCTGACAGTGATAGCTAATGGAACTTTGAAAGCATGGGAGACCCTCAGATCGGGTGTTCAAAGATTGTCCTTAGTTTATCCAGTAAAAGTTTGTGAGCATTGTTCAGAAGTTCATGTTGGGCCATCTGGGCATAAGGCTCGGCTTTGTGGAGTGTTTAAATATGAGAGCTGGCGAGGAACCCACTTTTGGAAGAAGGCTGGGGTAGATGATTTGGTACCTCCAAAGATTGTTTGGCATCGACGCCCTCAGGACCCTCCTGTGCTTTTGGATGAAGGACGGGGTTATTATGGGCATGCACCAGCAGTAGTGGATTTGTGCACAAAGGCTGGTGTTGTCCCTCCAACCAAGTATTTTACAATGATCAAAGTTCTAGGTCGATCAGAACCTGTTGGCTCTGAGCATTGAGGACATCTGCAAGTCACATTGTTAGATAGGTTTGAATTGTGATGCATTTTAAGGCTTAGATCTGTAACAAAACCATTTCTATTAGCCAAGATTTTATTTACTTCCAAGCTCTGGTAGTTCATCAGGTATGCCTCTGCGGTCTGCACAGATCTATATGCTTCCAGCTAGAATTTTGTTAGTAAACTTAATGTTCTTGTAGCTGAATATATTCATTCAAGCATGAATCAGTAGGAGACACTAACTTTATGTATACATTTTAGTTGATAAATTTTTTAATGGAGCAGCAGCAACGCTGCCCTTAGCCAACGGGTTAAGATCCTTGATAACTTGCTCTTTCTGTAAGATTCAAGTTCATAGACAAGTGCACATTTATGATTGGATGCTGCATTATTTTGTTTTTCTAAGTTCACCGTTAAGGTAGTCATTTTCAGTCGCCTCAGTGTAATTGCAATTGCTTTAACAGCAGTTTTATAATGTCAATCCAGGCAATACTTCTGTTTCTACAGTAAAAATGTTGAATGCATTTAGTTTAGCCATATACAGGATCAGTACATATTCTGCAAAGTTTTTCCCTGCAATTGTGACCTGTCATCTGTGCCCTTGAATGAATTTTTTTGTTTTTTGAATTACATGAAACTATTGATCAGATTACAACTTATATTATATAAGACCGTAATTGATATTTACAATCGGATAATTATTGAGACTAGTAGTTTACATTAAATCTTATTTGAAGGATGTTAACTCTACTCATATTTTGAAATGAAGAAGACTGTCTTCACTCAAATTTAAAAAATGAATGTTTTTGTGGGTGATCAAACCATTAGCCTCATAGTTGTAAGGGAGTGATTTTTAGCCAAGTGGTTGCCCTGAATGAGTTAAGAAAATGCACGATAAACTATATGAAAAAGAAACACTGCACAAAATTAATGCAACTATGAAATGAATAGATTGTTCAAATTTCGATTAGTTTATGGAGAATTTGTTTTAGCATACAATGTGTATGATAAAATGCTTGTAAGAGTGTTACATAAGATTAATTATTGTTTGATGGACATCCTCTGTAGCCTGTCATTCTGCTTTCTTCTCAATCTTACATAATTTTGTATTAAACTCGGTTTGGATTAATAATATATCGTCACTAAAATCGCACACACCGATGAATTCCTTCGGACTTTTGGTTGAAAGCATAGAAGCATTATTGCAAAACCTTGTTAACTTAACCAAATCACAAAATAAGCATTGAATTTTCTGTAATGATTATACATTGTTACCAAATTATTGTCCTTAACTATCACAAAATGAGACATGGGTTTTTCCAGTTCCATATGCATTTTAAAATGCACGAGCAGTTGTGCTAATTAACATATGGCAAAAGTTCAATTAGCTTACTCATCAGAACTCAAATAAAAATCCCCATACCAAAAGCATGCTGCTAGAATGCCGCAAACGTGACCACCTTGAATTCTTCAAAATTTGATCTCTCCATCTGCCTTAAATTTCTCTCTTTAACTTTTATATTATTTGTAATATAATTTATTTAACAATGAAGGTGGCTGTGGAGATACTAACTGGAACACTATTTTACATTCAAGTGGAAAATGATGCCAATGTTGCTGATCCAAAGAGAGAAATTGGAGCCCAGCACAAGCTCCCTTGTGACCGTCTGATTTTGCTTCTCAGCAGTGATCACAGCTGTCCGATAACCCAAGATCATGATGAAGTCCCTTTGGCTGATTGTGGGGTGAAAGATGGGTCCCATATCTACCTCTTTTTCAAACCCCTCGATGATGGTTCTACTCAACATTCTGTGTTCCCTATTCCTGAATGGCTGAATCCTATTACCCTCCTTGGGTAGCAAAGAAGTTCCTCTGCTTATTTGCTTGATTATGTATTGTAGGTCATAACTTATTTTTAGTGTTTTGTAGATTTACCTAGATGAAATTCTAGAGATTATGGGTGACCTTGTGTTGTTTTATGACATAAATTAAACTTGATCTAGTCTTAAACCGGTGATTTCTTGCTTTCACCATTACGGATAATTTCTCTTTGTATTTAATTTGGATGGATATTAAAAAAATTTGGATAATTTTGGAAACAGCTTGCTATATCACAACGAGTAAATCCTGGCTGTGATTGATTTTCCTGAAATCATATAATTAACTTGATTGATTTTCTAAAACCCTTTGAGCAGCTGCTAAAGTTACCACAACCCAAAAGTAGTTATTTAATATCATAAAATAATTACATGTGAAACAAATTGAATTTTATGGGTAATTACTTTTTGATTTACCCTAAGTTACATATGATGTAACTTATGTATGTAGAGGATTCAATTACCTCTTGAAATTCGTTATACTATTAATTAAAATTAAGGCTGCTTTTTGTAAATAAAACAGAGAACATAGAAAACAATTTAGCCGATACTACTCATAGGAATATTAATAACAAGTTAAAATTGTTGAATTTTGTCAAAAACATGGCAATGATTCATTATTGCAAAAGTACCGATGGTATCTTGGACACCTCCACGTTATTCAACTAGAAATAATAATAAACTTAAGATGATGATGATGATGATAATAATAATAATAATAATAATAATAGTAATAATAATTAATCTTCCCTCTAGCTGTGGTGATATAAAATTTCAAGCATCTAAACAGTTAGTACCCACCACGGCTCACGGTTCCTTTGAACACATAAAGAATGTCCCCATATTCGACCCCGTGCCAACGGAGGCTGCAATTGTCACGCATGATCCTCTGCTTGTGAATAAAAATATAATCCTCTCGTGGCAGAATTTTTGAGCTCAATAGTAGGTGCCTCAACTCATTAACGGTACTTGAATCTTGCATTTCTAAAGGAATGCTAGCTCCGTTAAGCAAGCTAGAAGATGTTTGCACCTTAAAACTAAGCCTTCTAATCGGAGGATTGTCCCTTAATCGATTCATAGTTTTCAAGAACACGATGATTTCAGAGAATTCACGGATTCCGTATTCAGAAAGATTACGAAACTCATCATCTAATTCGATCCCAGAGAAGAAAAGTAACATTCTCTTGATGGGGGTACCATCGATAATGTGGATTTTTTCTTTAAGGCTACGCACAGTGTCGGTTCTATCAACATCAATGTTAAATTTTCTTGAAGGAAATTTGATTATGATATGAATTTTGTCATGCTGGTTGAATGAAGATTGGAGAAATGGATTGATAGTGAGGTCGATTTTTGTACCTTCTTTGACAATGGGATAATCTTCCATGTCCAGTCCGTCGACGAGCTCCCAGCCAGATACAGCTAGGGTTTGTGAAGTAGCTGGGACGTTGGAGATTTGTTCTATCTTCCTTTTGATTTCCAGGACAGGTTCCTGGAGACCAACTTCTAGGACAAATTCGTGTCCGTTGGCTACGATGATGATCCTCATTAATTCTGTGGATATTATCAAATTGAAAATTAAGATTAAAGATTAGATAAATTAATGAAAACACTCAATTTTGAAATTTAGATTAACCAGTTACTTGAATTTCTTTTTTGGATTGATGAAATTAAGATTGGAATTGTTTAAAATTCGGATCAAAAGAAAACGAGTGAAGTTATAAGTAATTAACTTTGATAGTCATGTTATTTGAATGGGTGGTGGTAGTATATATTGCATGTAAAATTCATTTTCCAGGCATTTTGAATGTGTTTTCTCAGCATGTTTCATACATGTTGAGTTTTATCTAATTGATTTTTCTTTAATGGACTTTATGGCTCTTGAAATTCAACTTGATGTTTACATTATAGATGTGGTTTTGATAACAAAATTTCAGGATCAAAAGGATTGGTAAATTAATAAGAATAATAATTGATAATAAAAAGAATAAATTGTATTTATCAATTTATCTATTAATAATATTACTATTGATTTTACCAATTGCCACAGATATAATAGAAAGGGCATTTTAGCTATGAATTTGTTGAAAATTTGTTAGTGAAATCGATGGAGAAACCAATTATATAGATAAAAAAATGATATATTTTGTGATCTTGATGATGGGTTATTTTTCAATATTTTCAACATATGAAAACACATCAAGCACATTATAAATGTATTGAATTGAATATATTAATGAATTTTTATTTTATTTATTGACCATTTTTAAATTATATTACTGTTTGAATTTAGCCCCTACTAGATTGAATTCCTAACTCTGCCACTACCTCCAGCCATAGAATTTTAGAATTAAATTTAAAAAATACTTTGAATTTGGATTGATGGGCACTCCTTTATATAGCCTTTAGATTGATGGGCAATTTACAGGCAAAGTTGTATATTGGCTAAGCTAGGGACTCTTTGGATATAAAATGGATTTCATTTTCTTCCCTCCATCTAGAAAGTGAATAAATTATTATTATCTTAATCTTTTAGAAATATGGAATAATTGTTTTCATCACTATCTATTCATAAAAATGTGAGTAGTCTTAATTTATCTCTACTCATGAATGTGAGCCACATTAAGAAATGACAGCACTCGCGATAATGGGTTAGTGGCTTGAGCCAAAGCTTGGTCTTTAAGTGAGAGAGGAGAGCGACATTGAGGGCGAAGCTTGGTCTTTAGGCGAGATAGGAGAGCAACGTTCACGGCGAAGCTTGGTTTTTTGGTGTCAGGCGTGATGACTGGGAAGGGGAACATCCGCTGGAGACTTGGACTTGCCAATGGGTAGAGAGTAGAGTTTTTGAGAGAGGCCATAGGTTTAGATCCAGGGTTCTGTCGTTTTATTATATTTTTGTAATTATTTGATTAAAATTGAAAATATATTTTTATTTAAGAAAAACAAAATTATTTTTTTAGTCAGGTTTGGGGGATCAATAAAATCCCAAATTCAAACCCAAAATATATTTAAAATTTGAGCTTATTCTTGAAAAATACTAATTTTCTATTTTAAACTCTTCAGGAACCCATATTAGATCCGTATTAACTGAGGGCTATGAGTATGAGCCCTCATTGGGAATGTTGTCATCCTTAGTTTCAAAATGTTTAATGACAAATATTACAATCATGAGACCCAACTAAGGTTCAGGAGGGGTCTCTTCTAATCCATTAATTTTTCTTTTAAATGTACCCGAAACCCTTTATGAAAGATTTGAATAAAAAAATAATTGGACATATTTTTCATTCAACAAAAGATCTATAGTTCAATAGTAAAAGTGTTATTTGATGATTTCAAAGTTTTGATTCAAATCCCAATAGCCACATTATGATTTTTAAATATTTTGTAGAAATTACTTATAAAAATAATACTTTCACTATTTAAAATAAATAGTTTATTACTACTATTATTATTTAAAATTTAAAATAAATAATAGAATTTGAGTTTATGAAATTTAAAATATATTCAATTGAATATTTTCTTAAATTAAATAATTATTTTTACACTAAACTCCTTAATTTAAGTGTTTGGGTCCGCCACTCACTACACTCTTGTTGCTAAAAGAAGAGGCCTGTTCCAAATCCGATACCGCCCTCCTCCTCGATGACCCCGACACGAGAGCTTACGTGGAATTACAATCTGTTACATATTCACAGATGGATCTACTTTCCCTAAAGATTTTGCTGAGTTTGTGGTCAAGATGGATCAGATTGGAATCCTCAATCTTCTTCTTGTTTTTAATTTGTAATTGGTTGAATAAGATGATCAATTATTGTTTTTAAATAATATTTGCAAGGACATGGAATCACTACGATGCCAAGTGAGATCATGTCATTTTTATTTTTTATTAATTATTTTTTATAATTTACTTTTCTTTACAATTTATTATAATATTTTTCTCTTTTTTTTTAAAGTAATACTACACTTCCCCATTGGTATCTTAAACAATGAAAAGTGAAGTGACATTCATATATTTGATAGTAAAATAAAATAATTAATAATTTTATAAGTTGTAAAATTAATAATTCAATAGATGAGTGTCACATTAAAATTTAGGATAAAAAATACTAAAAAAATTATAGTACTAAGGATATCTAGTAGTTTTTTTGAAGGATACTAAAATTATGAGTACCAAGAATCTAAATTAAGCAACTATAGCATGAATTAGAGGCTTGTCCATTATGGGTAAAAAATCTATGCACATTAAATATGAGATCTATCATATACTATATTATCTATGAATATTTACAAAGTGAAAACGCAGACTAAGCCAAACTTCATGCTATTAATATTTGATATTTTTGATGATTTTCAAATTTAGAAAGAACTTTTATGGTAATTCAAATCAACAATGGGGTGAGATAACTTTAAAATTTTTCAAAAAAAAAAATCCCTGCTAGGCCCAATGTGATACTACCTTGTGAAGAGTCGAATTCTTGCTCTGATTATAAAAGGAGTGTAATACCGTCCCAACAATAATCGGGGGTACTTCACTCTATGATTTTGTACCTGTGCATTTATAAAAAGGACTATGTCGAATGATATGATGACATAAATGTAAAAATAAGATTGTGATTTTCAAATAGACAAGTACTCAATGTCTATATCCCACTATATAACAACATTTATTGATACAACCTTTTATGAGGCGTTCACAGTCGATCGAGGTGAGAAGCTGATAAACGATTAACCAAATGATGACACATTGGCAAGACTTATTAGAGGCAGTATATGGTAATGGCAGAAAGGATCATTAAACGTACGTAGACTACCTCATAAGCCACTTATCACAATGTATAACAGCTAATGCTTGATAATTGCGACCAAAATGCAACAAATGGGGTTCATGCTAAGCCCCATCTGGCACAGGCAGTAGGCCCCATTGCTGTTTTCTGGCCATCAACTCATTGGGTGTTTGCTTTTGTAACTGCCTAGATATAAACCAGAGGCATTAAAACAATAGTGATAGATTGATTCTTCTTGCTCAGGTGAAGTTGCATTCACATCTCTTTTAGTTTGTTAAGGTTGAGTTTTATTAACACTCCAGTATATAATGAACATAATTGTGGATATGTTAATTGTGTAGAGAAGAAAAGTAGCTCTGTTTTGAGACCCACATATCATTAGCTCTTATGATAGATTTTTTTATATTATTTATTGTTAATAGCTACCCTTTTTTAATTATTTTATATGTTGCGTTTTAATTTTTTTTTCCCCCTTTTTTGTTCAATAATCACGCAGGCACCAGGCGTTGACAGGGTGTGAAATACTGCGTGAGGTATGTTATCAATTTTCTTGCATTAATTTTAGATCCTGGAGCCTACATGTATATTTTTTGTGTTTTGAGAATTTTTTCAAATAGCTTCAAAATTTCGAAAAAATCTCTTTGAGAGGTTTTATCTGAATTTCCTTCCTTTTTTTTTATAGATCTACTAGGAAAATGTGCCAACGTGCTTATAATACTTATTCTCCTTTTCTGTTTCTCTGTGGTGACCCACAATTTGTTGATTTTTTTAATTTTTTATTCAATTCTTTTTGAGATTTTTAATGTAAATTTCATTTTTAATGAGGTTTTTCTTGGACAATTCATTTTTCATCAAGTTGGATTAGAAAGACATTTACTGGTTAGCTAGTCTCTCCTTTTTAATAGAAATATATAATTCATTTTTTCTTACAAAATAGTCTAGATATAATCATATTACTCATCTTCTAATATTTTTTTAGTTTGTAAAATATCTCTGGTATGTTCATTTTTTACTGAATATTCAAACTTCTTGTATTCCCTATGCCACTTTTTTTTTCAAATCTTTTATTCATAAATTTCGTATATACTCTTAAGATTATTGAATCTTTTGGCGTGTCGTTTTCTTCATTAATATCCAATAAGTGTGTACTCTTAAGACAATTTTTTAATATGTCGTTTTTTTGAGATTCTAGAGCATCTTTAGTAGTTGTACTATACCCACTTAATGCTTGTATGACATATGTACATTAATTTTGAAAAATTATCATATAATTAATAGTTTATTCAATTTATATACACTATGTCATACATGGTGGGCGTTATACTACAAAAATATTTTAGAATCTCTCATCGTTGTCATCGTTTTCTTCATTAATTTCTTGCAAGTATACACTTGTAAAATGATGATAATATTCATTCTCATGTGCTATTTTACTCGTGATCCATCATGAGATACACATATACTTTTGGGTATTTTGTTGCATTTCTCTTTATTAATATTTGCGCACCCACAAACACACACACTAATGTAATATTATACTTGGATCTTAGTTAATTTTTCGAGTACCTGCTTATAATTTGGTAAACATCTCATGCCATATCCTCTCAAATGTATACAGTACTTACCTTTTTTATTTGTTCTTTTGTTGCATTGGTTCCCTAATAACTACTCTTACTCTAGCAGAGGATCTAGTTCCACATAGCTTTTCTCATGAAAATATTACTTTATTGTGGCATATAATTAAATTTAATTTACACTTCTTCCCATCCTGTCATATTAAGAGAAAAATTTACATTTTCATTTAATCTCAAGAGGATTAAAAAAAAAAAAGAGAATGTTGGCTTCGTCGGTGTATTGTCTTCTAATTATCTATTAGATTCGTGTAAAACCTGTATTTCTGAACTCTTATACATAATTAATTAGTAGAAAAACGTGATAAGAATGTAACAGTGGAAAGTGTGTACACCGGAAACCATCCATGAAAAGGTAATTAATACTACAAGATAGATTTTGAAAGAATTAGAGTAGTTAAGTTCACTTTTTCAAGAATCATGCTATAACCTTGACAGATTATTCATGCAGCTTAATTTTCAATATCTTGTTGTTATTAGTGAAAAGTTTCAGTCGCAGATTTCTGAGAGTCAAGATCATCACCATGACCCTCGAAGAAGTGACTTTCCTCATCTCAGGAGGTGAAATAAGGCCGCAAATCACAATGCCGACCTCTGCAACAATACTTCAACTGAAACAAATGATAAATGAAAAAATAAGGGTTCCTGTGAGCAGACAGAACCTGTTATACGGCAACACGAAGCTATTGGACTGGACCCCCATCAATCGGTACAATTTCGGGACATTTACTGAGCTTATTCTTGCCATTGACATGTATCCTGATGAAAGAGTTATCACTGTATCAGTTTCTTCACCGGCATTCGACATAGGACTAAGGGTGAACAAGGTTCACAAAGTTATTCAAGTGAAGCAGAAACTTGCTGAGATATGCGCGATTGATACTGAGAGTATTATTCTCTGGTACATGTCTAAGAAAATGCAAGATGAGAAGCCCTTGTACAAGTACTATATCACTGACGGCTCTCAAATTCTCTTCACTAGGACTGGATTTTCTACCTAGCTAGAGAGATGCATCAGCAATATTCAGCATGCATGGGAACGAAAGGAAAGAACTAGCTACCTAGCTACCTTTTTACTTAATTTGAGAATGAGAAACTTTTTTAAGTTTGTGTATTTTTATGACTCTAGAGACCGCGTCTCTTTTTCTTATATGTGTTCTCGTTTCGTTTGTTAACGTTCTTTATATAGACGTTGTTTTAGTTATCGAATATATATTATGGGAAAGCTAGCTATTTAGGCCGAATTGGGATTGGTGTTGAAACTTAATAAACTGTTTATTTTTATAATTTTTTTGATAAAAATAGTATTTGATAAATTTTGTAAAAGTAACTTATTTCATAATTTTCTTTATTTCATCAGTAACTTATAAAAACTTTTAAAAACAGGTAGAAAGTTACTTTTCATAAGTAGGTTATTCAATAAGGTACTATGCCTTTTTAAAATACCTATGATAACCTTAGTATTTTGATAAAAAGATAATTATATCATACTTATCCATAAACCTTAATAATATATATCATTAGATATTATATTACTGCCACAATTTTATTGTAAAAAATTTATTGTGAATGTAATACATATTACTTTTTATTTTATTTAAATTATATAAAAGTATAAATTTTTATCATATTTATGTAATAGATTATGAAGTTCTTCAGATTTTTCTTAATTGAGTTTTTTTAATTAATTTTACACATTTAAGAAAAAAGTATGTCTAAACAATTTATTAAACATAAAGTAAAAAAAATTAAAACGTATGTCTATTTTGGTCATTATATAATCAACAACACTTTCATAATAAGATTTACCAAATGCATGTACTCTACTTTTCAAACTCACAGCAACCGCAACAACACAATTTACCAAACACCAATATTCTTTTTTAATCAGTAGCTTTTTTCATATGCACAGCACAAGCAACTTATTCCATTAGTACAACACAGCTATTGCATATGTGTTGTTTAATGTGTTAATTTTAAGCTATGAATGTTTAGTTACACAGCCATGCAGGCTTTACAGTATTTGGGGCTCTAGGTGAATTTTTTAATGGGACTTTTTTATATATAATTTTAATACTCAAAGGAACATAAAAGGATTAAAATTCATTCCATCTTCAATTCTTGAATTTTTAATGATAAAAAAGATCCAAAAAATTAATTTTTAAAACAAAACCTTAAAAAATAGTCAGAAGATGTCTTTTTTACTTTCATTGGATTAATTACAAAAATAAACAAACAAATGAATAAGAAAATACTATTTCAAATAGAATATTTAGAAATTATAATAGTAGCACATAGAAAGTTGAGATAATGAATTGATAATCATATAATAAATATGAACTTTGTATTCTCAGAAATTATTTTTTTCTTTTAAAATGAATAATGAATCTAATGAATTTCTTTGCAAAGAGATTTTTAATAGAAATTTAAAGGAATATTAAAAGTCAAAAATTCTAACTTTAAATAATTAAGTGTTCTTAGGAAACTAAAAAGGTTAATAATTTTTTTTCTTGGAAAGATTAATAACAAATGAATTAATGATTAGACAATATTAGTAATCATATCTCTTTAAGATTAAGGTTACCAAATATAGATTTTCTATAAAAAAAAATATCATTCCTAATTATAAGATAATTATTAACTAGAGCAATGTCTGATAGGCTTTTATACAATACCTAATTAAGAAAATACTCAAAAAAATAAGGCCTCGTCAAAATACAAGGCCTTAAGGGATTGTCTTATTTAAATTTTCCTAAAGCCACCCTTGTACACAACTATGTATATGGAAGCTATGCTTTAGCAACAATACTGTGAACTAGTTAGTTATTTTCTGTTAAGTCAGTAATGCTGAGGTGGCATGATGATGGTAAGTGGGATCTTTCGTGGTTAAGTTCCGTTACAAAGTGGTAGTGTTGTTAAGATGTACCAAATTTAAAACCTTATCACTAATATAAATAATTAGTACAGAGCGAGTAAGGATCAATCCCACAAAGACTATGTAGTTTTATTTATAATCAACTCTAAAGCAAGATTTAAAATAAAATAATAGTAGTAATAATAATATAAATTAATCTAACTAAAGAAAATGCCAATTATAAATAGAAAGGGGGTTTATGAATTTTTAACTAAATAGTAAGAAGTAAAGAAATTAAAACTACGAACAAGAATTTAATAAAAACTCTAATTAAAGGAGAAAGAAATAATAATGATGAAAACTTTAGTTAAATGATCATTCGCCACCACCAAACATGCACATAATATATCAATTCTACCATCAATTTATATTAAAACTATCAACCGTAGACAACAATAAGCTTTGTTAGTCTCAATCTTTCCTTAGTGTGTCGTTAGGAAAAATAAGCTCTTCACATAATCTCTAACCATTAAATAATTTAAAACAAGCTCTTTAAATTTAAGATAATGGAAGTATTAAACAGAGAAATATATTAGGCTGATCTAAGCAATAAACACACTAGCTCGGTTTATTTAACCTAGGTTATGTTTTTCAATTGAAATCATTAATTCCAACCTGCTACTAATGATTAAAATATCAAGACAATTACTGATTAAGAATTTTAATCTAGTAATAAAGTTTATTCAAGTCCTATCTAATTGGCCACTCAAATAAAACAAGAATAAACAATTAATATTAATTATAGAAGAACATAAACAAACTCAATTAAATAAATTGAATGATAAAATTTAAATTTAATTACATAGCATGTTTAGGGTTGTGAATTCACCCTCAACCAAATAAAAATTTAGCATAACATAATTGAATTAGGAATAAGAGAATTGACAAAACCAATCATGGAGATTAATTTAAGCATCTGCCTTTGCTTTAACTTAATTCCAGTTGCTGATTTTTTTCTTCTCCTTGCGGTTGTTGATTTTCCTCAACCTGAATTGTATCTCCACACCTCCCTCTCGCTCTCTGGCAGCTCTCCTTTTATAAGGCTAGTTGACTGAATTCTTCTCTAACAAGTCTAAAGAAATCCTTTTTCAATTCTAATTGAAATCCTTTTCCAATTTAACACCACCAAAAGCCATTAATTCTAACTTTTGAAAGTCAATTGCGGGCCTGTTTAAATTGCTTTCCACTTTTGTAATGCCATGCACGTGCACTCCAATTGCCAATTGGAAAAATTAAATCTTTTAATTATTCAACATTTCTCAATTGGATTAATTGCTTTGATTTCTTCCACTCAGTTCTATCGATTCTTAACTGTATTTTTATCTTCTAATTTAATCTTTATTCCTTCTCAATTTAAATTTCTTCATACCTTTTTTTTTAATCCACAATCTCCAATTAATTCTCTATTCAATAAAATAATACAATTAATTAAAAATAAGAAATAAAAATAACTAGTAAATATAATAAAAGGGTAAAATATGTACATTAATTAATTCCCTATTCAATTAAAAATTAACTAAAATAACTAAAATATTTAAGATCAAAATAAGAAAAAGACAGAGAAATTACTAACAAAATATATGAAAAATATACACTTATCACAAAGCTTTGCATGCTTCTCGAATTGGTATTTAAAAGAAGTAGAGCTGGCCAATACAGAATAGTGTGAGAAAAAGGAGTTCTGATTAGCCTTAGTGAGAATTCGAGAATTCTTGATAGAGAGGATTTGTTCCGTGGAGTCTTGTGAGTTCTTGTGATTCATTGTAATCAATTCTTTTAATAAAGCTTCTAGCCCAAAAGGGTGTTTCAACCGTGGATGTAGGTACTCTGTGCTGAACCACTTTATCTTCTTTGTGTTCATCTTTCTTTTGTTCTTTGGGTTATTTTAGTTCTTGAACTCTGTTCTTAATCCTCTCTTGATCCAATGCCTTTAATTGTTTGCACTATTAATTGGTTTAGAGTGTTGCAACTAGTTTGGTAAAGTTACAAAGAGGGTTGTATTTATAACAAACTGGTATCAGGGCCAGTAGAGCTCTCTATTCCTGATCTTAAAATGGCATCAACTAGGTTTGACCTAGAAAAGTTTAATGGTGAGAATAACTTTTATTCATGGAGTCTGAAAATGAGGGCAATTCTCATTCAACAAGGACTTGATGCTGCTCTTGAAGACGATCAAGATTCAAAAGCCAAGAAATGAAAAGAAGGGTTGTCCAGTTCTAGTGGAGACACGAAGACTATAAACAACAAGGCTCACATCACTATCATCTTGCATCTATCAGATAAAGTGCTGAGAAAGGTGGCAAAAGAAAAGTCTGCTTCTGGTTTATGGGTAAAATTGAAAGACCTTTTCTTGAAAAAGTCATTG
This sequence comes from Citrus glauca, assembly GCA_029633175.1. Lineage (NCBI taxonomy): Eukaryota > Viridiplantae > Streptophyta > Magnoliopsida > Sapindales > Rutaceae > Citrus > Citrus glauca. The sequence goes on along the minus strand of JAQOOD010000002.1, from coordinate 24,648,918 downwards.
GCCAAAAGACTTTACATGAAAAGGAAGTTATATACATTTTTAATGAAAGATGGAACAACTTTGAAAGACCATCTAGATGAGTTTAATAAACTGAGTCTGGATCTTGAAAGTGTAAATATCATTCTTGAAGATGAAGACATAGATTTCATTATACTAAGCTGATTTCATTCTACTAAGCTATCTTCCTGATTCATACGAATACTTTGTAGATACCTTGTTGTATGGAAGGCAAACACTCACGTTGAAGGATGTGAAAATGCATTTGAATCTAAAGATCTGAAGAAGAGGACAGTGATGAAAGTTCAGAATCTTGGAGAAAGCCTAACTGTTAAGTCCAAACCAGAGAAGAAGAAGCATAAAGAGAAGAAGAATAATAGTCAGAAAGACAAAGCTAAGAAGAAGAAGAAAAGAAAGTGCTATTTTTTTCAAAATGAAGGACACTATATTAAAGATTCCTTTGAGAAGTTTCAGAAGGAATCAACTGGGAAGGTTGTTATTGCATATGAAGATGAGGGAGACTCAAAAGGTGCAGATGTACTTGTAGTAACTAATAAATATACTACTGGTGAGTGGATTTTAGACTTAGGATGTTCTTTTCATATGTGTCCAAGTAGAGATCTTTTTAAGACTTTTGAAAGCTTAGATGGGGGCAAAGTCTTATTAGGAAATAATCTTGCTTGTAAGATTACTGGGATTAGAACTGTGAGTTTAAAAATGTATGATGGGGTGACCAGAGACCTTAAACAAGTAAGATTTGTACCAGACCTTAGAAGGAATCTAATATCTTTGAGGATAATTGATCATTTGGGCTGCAGCATCAAAGCTAAAAATGGTCAAATTGAGATAATAGAAAATGGTGCTGTTATTATGAAGGGAATTGAAAGAAATGACCTATATGTCTTAGTAGGATCTTTGCCACAGTTATGAGTAAATGCTCCTGTCACCAGTTATAAGACCAAACTCTGGCAAATGAGGCTATGACATATGAGAGAAAAGGGTCTGGAAGAGATGGATAAACAAGGGTTGTTTAGACATGATCATGTCTCTCAGCTTGAGTTTTGTGAGAAGTGTGTATTTGGGAAAGCTACTAGGCAGAAATTCAACCTAGGGAAGCATGAAACCAAACAAACTCTTGACTATGTTCATTCAGACATTTGGGGGCCTTCACATGGTGGAGCAAGATATTTTATTACCTTCATAGATGACTTCTCTAGAAAACTTTGGGTTCATGTGTTGAAACAAAAAAAGTGAGGCCTTAGAGAAGTTCCAGGTATGGACAAATTTAGTTGAAAATCAAGTTGGAAGAAAAGTGAAAATGTTAATAACAGACAATGGTCTGGATTATTGCAGTAGTGAATTTGAAGAATTCTGTAAAAGTCATGGCATTATAAGGCATAAGCCAGTGAGACATACACCTCAGCAAAATGGCCTTACTGAAAGAATGAATAGAACATTAATAGAAAAAGTGAGATGCATGTTGTTCAGTTCTAACCTCTCAAAACATTTTTGGGCTGAAGCAGTCTTTACTGCAGCATACCTTATAAACAGAAGTCCCTCTTTAGCTTTATAATTCAAAACTCCCCAAGAAGTATGGTCTAGTAAACCTCCAAATTTGAGTAATCTAAGAATGTTTGAGTGCCCTGCCTATGCACATATAAGCCAAGGTAAGCTGGAACCAAGAGCTGTAAAAGGGTAATTCATTGGGTATCCTCAATGCATTAAAGGGTATAAAATATAGAGTCTTAATGGAAAACCAACAAAGAGGTTGAAATACTAACTAGGAAACCCAAGAGGGGGTGAATTGAGATTTTAAAAATTACGCTAAGTAAATCACACAACAAACCAATCTAATACCTTAATTAATTCGAAAATAATAAATTCAATGAAAGCACAATAATAAATGAGCAAGGGAAGAGAAAGCAAACTCAAGGATTTTTACGTGGTTCGGCAATCTCCGCCTACGTCCACGCCTCCAAGCACACCAGGCTTAAGGATTTCATTATCCGAGCTTTTCCAAGGCTTCAAATGTTTACAATTGACTTCAAGGTGTCAATGAACCTTTACAACAAGAGATTATTTCTCCAATCTCTTCACCCCAAGTGTTTCTCACACTTGTACACTCACAATTTGATGAAAAATGAAAAATACAACAATGAATCTCTCTTTAAGAGTGGATATACAAATTAAAGAATAAAGATGATCTAATAAATGATGAGTTACGAAATTGAAGCTCAATATATGTAGTGTGCACTTGTTTATGCTTGCTTGGATTACCAAAAATTAATTGGTTTTGAGTTTATATAGTTTGAACTCAAAAACTAGCAGTTATGCACATTTTGGTCGTTACCGAATTGTCGATTATGGACATCCGGTTAGTCGCTTAATGTTCCCGTTACAGGCACAATTTTGAATTTCTGAATATCTGGTATACCGCTTTGTCAAATCCAGATTGCCGCTTATGCTCAGAAGCTTACTGCCCAATAACCGGATTTTAGTTTGTCAGGATCCCATTAGCCACTTGCTATAGTAACTGCTATAGTGAAATATTTTCTAATTTTATAGTTTGACCCTAAAACTTTAAAAAAATTGTATTATAGCCCAAAATATTATGAAAGTTTGCAAATAAGTCCAATTTTAGAATTTTAAATAATGTTTTGTCAATCCCAAAATTTTTTGATTTCACTCAAATTATATAAAATTTGAGAATGATCTAAAATATTTAAAGAGTTTTAAATAGGTCCAAATTCGAAATTCAAAAATAATATCAAAGGTTTTAAAATACATTAATTTTAGTTCAAAACACTTTGATTTCATAGCATCATTTTCTTATTATAAAAACACAATTTATAAATTTTTGTTTAATCAATACATGTGGTTTGTTATCATCAAAATCAATATCTATAGCTATATAAGCTAATAGAGGTTTTGTTACAGTCACAGGTTGAAACAGAGCTCTTGACTCATAGTTCTGGTATCAAAGATAGTTCAGAGTTGAAGGTGGAGTCAACAGATGATGAAAGGTCTAGTGAAGTAAAAGATCAAAAGGCATTCAAACACACAGAGCTAAAAGGATATCAGCTGGCAAGAGATAGAGAAAGAAGGGTCTCTAAAGCACCAAAGAGATATGGCATTGCTGACCTGGTCTCTTATGCCCTTATAGTAGCTGATGATATCAGTGGAGAAGAGCCTATCAGTTATAAAAAGGCTATGAGAAGTAAACAAAGATCATAATGGCTTACAACCATGAAGAAAGAAATTGCATCTCTAAAAAGAATGATACCTGGGTTCTAGTAGATAAACCTGCAAACAAGAAGCTAGATAGTAGTAAATGGGTCTTCAAATTAAAGGAAGGGATTACTGGTGTAGAAAAGCCTAGGTACAAAGCCATACTAGTAGCAAAGGGATTCACTCAAAGGGAAGGGGTGGATTTTAATGAGGTTTTCTCACCAATGGCTAAGCATAGCTCAATAAGGGTTTTGTTAGCTATCACTACAGCTTAGGACCTAGAATTAGACCATATGGATGTTAAAACAGCTTTCTTACATGAAAATCTAGATGAGAAGATTCTTATGAGTCAGCCAGAGAGTTTTATACGAGAAGGAAAAGAAGACAAGGTTTACCTACTGAAGAAAAGTCTGTATGGTTTAAAGCAGTCTCTACGCCAATAGTATTTAAGATTTGATGACTTTATGCTTTCTCATGGATATCAAAGGAGTCAGTATGATAGTTGTGTGTACTACAAGATACAATCTTCTAGTCACGCTATCTATCTTTTTTTCTATGTAGATGCATGCTTATAACATGTAAGCTTAGAGAATCGATGGGGAAACTAAAGAAAAAACTAAGTTCTAAATTTGAAATGAAGAACTTAGGCCTAGCCAAGAAGATATTGGGAATGAAGATTGTCAGAGGAAAAAGTAAGAAGATGTTATTCCTTACACATACTGTTTATGTCAGGAAGGTTCTTGATAGATTTGGAATGCTTAGCTCAAAATGAGTTTCTACACCTCTTGCTAAACTCTCAAAGCAACAAGAGCCTACAAGTGAAGCAGATATGGAATACATGGTGAGAATTCTTTATTCTAGTGCAGTAGGGAGTATCATGTGTGTTATGGTCTGTTCCAGACCTGACATTGCTTTTGGAGTTAGAATGGTTAGCAAATATATGGGAAATCCTAGAAAGAGTCACTGGGAAGTTATTAAATGGATCCTTAGGTAATCAAATGGCTTAGTTAAACATGGTATAATGTTTAGAGGAGCTAATAATACCTCTTGCAAGATCTTAGGCTTTGTAGACTCAGATTTTTCTGGTGAACTAGACAGAAGGAGGTCAATAACTGGATTTGTTTTCAACAACCGAAACTGAATATATAGCACTCATAGGAGCTGTAAATGAAGCAAAATGGCTTAAAGGGTTAGTCATAGAATTGGGTTTGAAGTAAGAATCAGTCTCAATTCATTGTGATAGTTCTAGTGCAATGCAGCTAAGCAGAAATCCAAAGTATCATGAGAGGACAAAGCATATTGATGTTAGAATGCACTTTGTCGGAGAAGAAATCAGTTCTGGAGTGGTGAATGTTATCAAAATTGCATCAGAAGTCAATCCTGAAATATAAGTGTGCAACCCAAGAGGGAGTGAATCGGTATTTTAAAAATTATCTTAGCAAATCCACACAACAAGCAATCCAACTTCTTAATAAAAATGAAAGCAATAAGTTCAATTAAAGCATAATAACAAATAAGTAAGAGAGAAGAGAAACAAACACACGAATTTTTACATGGTTTGGCAATCTCTGCCTACGTCCACACCTCCAAGTGATCCAAACTTAAGGATTTCACTATCTGAGCCTTTTCAAGGTTTCAACCATTTACAATTGACTTTAAGGTGTCAATGGACCTTTACAACAAATATATTATCTCTCATTCTCTTCACTCAAGTGTCTCACACACTCAAACACTTATAATTAAGATAAATAAATAAAAGTTACAACAAGACTCACTCAAATAGTAGATATTCAAAAATAAAGACCAAGAGAAAATTCAATGTGTTTTGTGATTTGCAAATTGAAAGCTCAAGATATCTCATGTGCTTTTTGTTTATGCTTGCTGGAGGTATTGAAAATGAATTGGATTTGAGTTTATATAGTTTGAGTTCAAAAACTAGCCGCTATGCACTTTTTGGTCATAATCGGCTTATCTTTTATGGACAGCCGGTTAGCCGCTTAATGTTACCGTTACAGCTACAATTTTGAATTTCTGAACATTCAGTATGTTGCTTGTGAAATCTGGTTAGCCGTTTAAGCTCCAGAAACATTCTGCCGAATCCAGTCTACTGTTTTTCAGGATCTAGATACCTGCTTGCTACAGTAACTGCTACAGTGAATTATGTTTTAAAATTACAGTTTGACCCTAAAACTTTATAAAACTATGTTATGACCCAAAATGTTATAAAATTTTTCAAATAGGTCCAATTTCAGAATTTATAAATATTACTTTATTCATCCTAAAACTTTTTGAAATTAAGATATGACCCAAAATATATAAAATTATAGAATGACCTAAAATATTTAAAGATTTTCAAATAGGTCTAAATCTAAAATTCAAAACAATATCAAAGGTTTTAAAATACTTTCATTTTAGTCCAAAACACTTTGATTCCATAACATCATTTTCTTATTATAAAAACACAATTCATAAATCTTTGTTTAATCAATACATGTGGTTTGTTATCATCAAAATCAATATTTATAGCCATATAGGCTAACAATCTCTCCATTTTTAATGATGATAAAATACATTATAAAAATTTAATCTAATTACAACAAGCTCTCCCTTAATCAATGCAAAGTAAAAAAAATTGATTTGAAAATTATTTAAAAAGACTCCCCCTGCATACATGCATACTCCTCCTAGATACATGCATATTTTTATAACACTTTTTATAACACATATTAAATTATTTCCCCCCTTCATTATAAAAAAGAATATAAACTTCCCCTTTCAATCATCAAAGTCGCAATATAAGCACATTAGTTCAAAAATATCCATAAGCATAAGGGAATCCATATAATCCATAACAAATAATCAAAATAAATCCATATCATCCAAAACAAATACATAATCCAAAAACATAATAACCATCCATATAGTTGAAAATAAAAGAATATAATGCAGTAAATGAAATGTAGGTTTGTCCAAATACAAGCATAAGAAACTACTAAGGTGGTGAGGATGGTAGTGATGGAGGTGGATACGGATATAGAATGTCGAAGTGCTCAAAGAGAAGGTGTTGTCCATGAATGAGCTGCTGCTGCTGCTGAAACTCAGTCTGCCGCACCAAGAGTGTCTGCACTTCATCCATAAGCTGTTGAAGAGTAACCTCTTCAGAGGTAGGAGGCTGTGGAGGTGATGAAGCAGATGCAGAGGCACCAGAAGCTGAAGCAATCACAGGAGGATCTCGGCGTCTACACTACCCTTGAAATGAGAGTGAGAAAATGGGTAGCTGATTAGCTGTAACCACAGTATTAAGTGGCTGATCATCACTTGGAGTAAGAAAGGTAAACTTGTTCTCAGTGTATTTGACCCAAGTACCATTTTTCCACTCAAAGCCTAAGCCGAAAATAACATCATCCCCGATACCCTTAAATGGTCGACACGACGGTTCTTGAATCGGTACATCAAAATATTTAAGGATTCGGATAATGAAATGACCATATGGAAGAGAACGAGTAATCAACTTAGGTATACTGAGCATGTTTCAGACAATGGTATATCCTAAGTCGACTGGCCGATGTCTAAAAATACAATCAATCAAGGCAAGATCCATATGAGAGACCTCATCTAAATGGCTTGATTTAGGACGAACAATACTCTGAATAAAACGAAGTAATATCCGAGTTTGAAGAAAAAGACATTTGGTGCGAAAATGGATAGTACAATCTTCATCTGAAAGGTCAACACGACGACATATATTCTTAACAGCATCAATATAAATATAGTCATCAATATCAGGATGTTTCCTAGGTAAAAAAATTTCTCGGCCATCATCGGAAGTTCCTAGGATGGAGTTCAACTCCGAATCATTAAATTCAATCAAAACTCCTCTAACTGTGGTGATTACTCGATTCTTTTTCTCCATGGAATAATGCATATTCGAGTAAAACACTTTCACCAAGTCAAGATATACATTTTCTTAAAAAAAAACAAGTGCATTAAGCCAACCAACATCTTCCAACAATTGCAATAAAGTTCTATTGCTAATATTAAGATGATTTAACCAATCCGGTAAAACAAAAAAGGTTTGGAGTACCTCATAAGTCATGAACTGTTGGTAAAATCATTTGGCTAAATGTTTCTTGTCCTGAAAGTATGTGGACTCAAAATTAGATTGATGGAGGTGCTCTCTGCTTGTCGTGACCGGTTGGTTGGTTGAACTAGTTCTTTGCCTTTTCTTTGAACCGACTGAGGGCTTGACTTTGTGATTTTAATTGTTTTGAAGTTGAAAAAAGCAAAGAGAATGAAGGTGGTGAAAATTGAAATTGATTTTAGGAAGCAATTTGGATAAATAAAAAAAGGCTAAAGAGGGAGAAAACTAGAGAGAGAAAATTCGACTCAAAACCTAGGTTGAACTTAGGATCTAGAGATTTAGATGAAGAAAATAAAGTTTAAAGATGATTTTGAGTACATGACGTGATGAGGACTGATTTTCGTGACTCAATTTGATGCAAAAAAGAAGAAGATGATGAATTTTGGAGTGAGAGAGAGTGAGGAATAAGAACAGTTCCCTTTTATCCACAAATCTGGCTTGTCAGATGTCTTTAATCGGAAATTTGGTTATATCCCAGCAATGTACTCACACGAATCCGGCTAATCGGATTGCACTAACCGATTAGCCGGTTATGGAACAGAAAGCAAAAACTCGAATCCGGCTTTCCGGTTTATCTAACCGATTGTCCGGTTTTGAGGCAGAAAGTTGCCTCTCGAATTTAGTTTTTCGGATTTAGGAACCGATTATCCGGTTATAAGGCAGAACCATGCAAACCGTAACATGTTTTCTAAATTTGAAGAACCAGCTATCCGGTTTTGCAGTAGAGAGGAAGCTTACCAATTCCGATTTTCCGAAATTGATAAATCTAGTTATCCGAATGTTGACCCGAGAGCAACCAAAGCTAATTCGGCTTACTGGTTTGCTAAATCCGGTTATCCGAAATTTGTCTCGAGAGAAATCAATAAGAAAATTATTTTTCGGATGAGAAGAAGTGATATACCGGTTTAGACTTGGAAATCTTTTTGTCTCTAATTGAATTTTGGCAAGCTCTTATACTTGTATTACACACACAATTTTATTTTTGGCTTTTAAAATTGATTAATTTTAAATCATTTTGAGATTTAAAACTTTTCAATAAGCTATTTGATGCATAAAACATAAAATCATAAAATTACAAGCATATCAAGCTATCTAACTCATAAAGCTAAATCTATATAATAACAAACATATCAAAGCCATGTAGTAAAACATAAGTCAAGATACAACATTCATCATTCCAAACTCATGTCTTATCTTTATAAAATGCTCTTCGCTAAGGGGTTTTGTAAATATATCCGCAAGCTGATTTTCAGTAGAGACAAATTTAATTACAACATCTCCTTTTTTAATATGATCTCTAAGGAAATGATGTCTAATTTCTATATGTTTAGTCTTAGAATGTTGAATGGGATTCTTGGAAAGATTTATAACACTAGTATTGTCACAAAAGATAGGTATTTGATCAAGTTTAATATCGTAGTCTCCAAAGGTTTGTTTCATCTAAACAATTTGTGCACAACAACTACCTACAACAATATATTTTGCCTCGGTGGTTGAAAGCGCAACCGAGTTTTGTTTCTTACTAAACCAAAAGACAAGTGAATGACTTAGAAAGTGACATGTTCCACTAGTACTTTTTTTATCCATCTTGTATTCGGCAAAATTAGCATCTGAATAACAAGTTAAGTCAATATGAATTCCCCCAGGATACCAAAGGCCAAGATTAATGGTGCCAATCAAAAATCAAAAAATATGTTTGACAGTAAGCATGTGTGACTCTTTAGAACAAGATTAAAATCTAGCACACAAGCATACACTAAATATAATATTAGACCTACTAGCAGTCAAATAGAGTAAGGATCCGATCATACATCGATATGTCTTGATATTAATTTCCTTACCTTTCTCATCTTTGTCCAGCTTGATGGTAGTACTCATTGGAGTGCTTTTTGCCGTTCCATTATTATAGCCAAATCTTTTGAGTAGATTTTTCTCGTACTTGACTTGATTTATGAAAATTTATTCCTCGTTTTGTTTGATTTGAAGTCCAAGGAAATACTTCAACTCTTTTAACATACTCATCTCAAATTCTTTACTCATACATGATGAGAACTCTTTACACAACAACTCATTAATAGAACCAAAAATAATATCGTCAACATAAATTTGAACAATAAGTATATCATGATTCTTATGCTTAACAAATAAAGTTGTGTCTACTTTTCCTATTAAAAAGTCATTATCCAACAAGAAGTTTTTAAGCCTATCATACCAAGCTCTAGGAGCTTATTTTAGTCCATACAAAGCCTTCGATAAATTATACACGTAATCTGGAAAATTTTTATTTTCAAAACTAGGAGGTTGTTTCGCATAAACTTCTTCTATAATATAACCATTTAAAAAGCACTCTTGACATCCATTTGATATAAAATAAAATTCTTATGACATGCATATGCTAGAAACATCCTAATGGATTCTAACCGTGTTACAGGTGCAAATGTTTTATCAAAATCAATTCTTTCTTCTTGGTTGTAACCTTAAGCCACTAATCTATTTTTATTTCTTACAACCACAACAGATTCATCCATTTTGTTTCTAAAAACCCATTTAGTGCCTATAATGGATTGATGTTCTGGATTATGAACTAATTCTCACACATTGTTTCTTTCAAATTAATTCAACTCTTATTGCATAGTCATAATCCAAGATTCAACATTTTCTGCATCCGCAAAGGATTTTGATTCGATTTGGGAGATAAATGCAGCATGCTCACATGTGTTCCTAAGAGATGGTCTAGTTGTAACACCTCGTGAGGGATCTCCTAAAATTACATTCTTAGGGTGAGAAGAAACATACCTCTACTCTTTGGGGAGTGTTTGAGAAGTACCTTCATTTTGCTCTGCATTTGTTTCTTTATGGTACTCCTCTTGAATTCCATGTGGTGCATCTTTTTGGTTGTCAATTAATGCTTCTTCTCGTTGTTCTTCTTCTGTATTATCATCAATAACTATTTTCTCCGTAGAAGAGGGATTAGACTCATCAAATGTAAAATGCACAGATTCTTCCACAACTAAAGTTATTTTATTATAAACTCTATAGGTTTTGCTTGAGTTTGAATAACCAAGAAAAATGCCAATATCAAATTTTGGATTAAATTTACTAAGATTATCTTTTGTGTTCAAAACAAAGCATTTGCATCCAAAGACTTTAAAATAGCCAATGTTGGGTTTTCTATCTTTCCAAAGCTCATATGGAGTTTTATTAAGATTAGGTCTAATCAACACACGATTCAAAACATAACAAGCGATGTTGACCGCTTCGGCCCAAAAATGCTTAGGTAAATAATTTTCATTCAACATGGTCCTAGCCATTTCTTAAATAGATCTATTCTTTCTCTCTACAACTCCATTTTGTTGTGGAGTCCTAGATGATGAAAATTAATGTCCAATACCAAAGTCATTATAAAAATTTTCAAATGCATGATTTTCAAATTTTCCACCATAATCACTTCTAGTACAAGTAATGGAATAACCTTTTTCATTTTGAACATTTTTACAGAAAATTCAAAATGTATCAATGACATCATCCTTATTAGCTAAGAACAATATCCATGTGTATCTAGAATAATCATCTACAATTACAAATGCATAAAATTTACCACTTAAACTCACATATCTAAAAGGTCCAAATAAATTTATATGAAGTAATTGAAGTGGTTTTGAAGTAGAGACATGATTCTTGCTTTTGAAGGAAGTTTTGATTTGTTTTCCAAATCAGCAAACTTTACAAATTCTATCTTTTTGAAAATTAATTTTTGGAAGACCTTTAACCAAATCATTTTTCACGATTTTTGAAATCAAATTCATGCTTGCATGACCTAATCTTCTATGCCGCAACCAACCATCATCATGCAATGTGGAAAAACATTTATCATTTGTCAATGCACAATCTATATTAATGGTATAGACATTAACACATCTATTTCCTACAAACAAAACTTTCTCATCACATGTATTCTCAATAACATATTTTAATTCATCAAAGATAACTATATATCCTTTATCACATAATTGACTAATACTAAGCAAGTTGTGTTTTAAGTTTTCAACCAAATACAAATTTTCAATGAGATTAGAGGACACATTACCGACATTTCTAATGCTAATAATTTTTCCTTTTGAATTATCTCCAAACGATATATCTCTACCATTTTCGATCTTAGTAAAACTTGAAAAGCAAGAATAATTCCTTGTCATATGTCTTGAACAACCGCTGTCTAAGTACCACTTATTCTTCTTCTTCTTCAAACCCTGTAGAGAGAATCTCAAGTTTTAGGTACCCAAATCTTTTTGGGTCCTCTAGAGTTAGCAATGGTTCCTTTCGGAACCCAAACACATTTCACACCATAATATGCATTTCTCTTCACTACACATCTATTTTTCATATGACCATCTTGATTACAATAATAACGTACAATTTAATTGTTATTAGATGTATTCTTCACAAAATAACTCTTGTAATATTTTTGTTTGAAATTTGGCTTATAACCAATGCCTCATTTATCAAATACACATTTTTGTGAGTTTAACAAGTTGTCTAACTTTTGCCCATTTGTGAATTTTAGCACAATCTCATTTAGTTCATTGCTCTTCTTTTTAAGCATTTCATTTTCATTTTTTAAGTCATTCATGTGTGACTCTAAATACTCATCCGGTATGCCGCTTGTGAAACCCGGTTAGCCGTTTAAGTTTCAGAAATATTCTGCCCGAATCCAGTCTACCATTTTCAGGATCCGGATAGCCGCTTGCTACAGTGAATTATGTTTCAAAATTATAATTTGACCCCAAAACTTTATAAACCTATGTTATGGCCTAAAACGTTATAAAACTTTTCAAATATGTCCAATTTCAGAATTTGTAAATATTACTTTATTAATCCTAAAACTTTCTAAAATTAAGATATGACCTAAAATATGTAAAATTATAGAATAACCCAAAATATTTAAAGATTTTCAAATATGTTTAAATTCAAAATTCAAAATTCAAAACAATATCAAAGGTTTTAAAATACTTTCATTTTAGTCCAAAATATTTTGATTCCATAACATCATTTTCTTATTATAAAAACACAATTTATAAATCTTTATTTAATCAATACATGTGGTTTGTTATCATCAAAATCAATATGTAGAGCCATATAGGCTAACAAATCCTGTTGATATGCTTACAAAACCTTTACCTACAGTCAAGTTCATGAACTCCTTGAGCTTGATTGGGGTTGTTAGCTTGTGAGTAAAGCTAACTGGTGCTTAACACTGAGATAAGGGGCAGCTTTAACAGGATATAACTAAGGTGGAGATTTGTGAACTAGTTAGTTATTTTCTGTTAAGTCAGTAATGCTGAGGTGGCATGATGAGCTGGTAAGTGGGACCTTTGGTGGTTAAGTTCTGTTACAAAGCTCTGCATGCTTCTCGAATTGGTATTTAAAAGAAATAGAGCTAGCCAATACAACATAGTGTGAGAAAAAGGAGTTTTGATTAGCCTTAGTGTGAATTCGAGAATTCTTGATAGAGAGGATTTGTTCCCTAGGGTCTTGTGAGTTCTTATGATTCATTGTAATCAATTCTTTTAATAAAGTTTCTAGTCCAAAAGGGTGTTTTAGCCGTGGATGTAGGTACTTTGTGCCGAACCACGTTATCTTCTTTGTGTTCATCTTTCTTCTATTCTTTAGGTTCTTTTAGTTCTTGAACTCTGTTCTTAATCCTCTCTTGATCCAGTGCCTTTAATTGTTTGCACTATTAATTGGTTTAAAATGTTGCAACTGGTTTGGTAAAGTTACAAAGTGGGTTCTATTCATTGCAAGTACATATGCATAAAATTGTTTGCAACTTTTACATATGAATAATTAATTATGTATACATGCGTACACATGGACAATGTAAGACAAAGGGAGAGGAAAATTTTCATTAACAATTCTCATTCATCTGGATATTCTACTAGCGAGCGGGACAAGATTTTGGCTCGATGGGGCCATATTGAAAATATTTATAACTTTAGTGGCTACTGTAAAATATATGTCAAATAAAGGGGCTAAATGTAAATGGAGATAACATGAGTAAAATTTCAGTTTGGCCTTTTTGTTTTGGTGGAATAATTACTAGCCATCACGGAAGCAATCCCAGTTCAGCAGGATATGTGAAGAATAAAAATGAACCAAATATATGTAATTCATCCTATATATCTGAAGCAATAATGCAACATTTAATTATACATGACGTTGAATACATATTTAATATAAACAATAATGCGTTATTTCCTCAATTAGGATATATATCTTGTATCCCAATTAATGTGTTACAAATAATTTATCGTATAGTATTAATTAATTACTTGTATTATTAAATATGAAATATTATAAAGGTATGCATTTCTCATGCCTACTAACTCTCGAATATATACTTGACTACTGACTTGTCATATGTTCAAACTCATCACCCAGATGCTGAAGAATCAAAAGACTCAAACACTTCATCAATCATTGGGAACGGTCGATTGTGTACGAAATATATAAATACTAGCTAGCTGACTCTGTAAATTTCTATTTCTAGCAATGAAATTAAACCCAATTGTGCCAATTGGCAGTTCATCATTCGTTGCTCTACCAGCTAACAAGAAATCATGACGTCTACTGCGTGTTCTTTTGAGAAAAAAAAATTAATGTTATATCTTACTGCAAAATGGAAAAATTAATCATACCTTTAAATAGCCTAATGATCACAACTGAGTTAGATTAGAATATTAATTCAAATTCAATCAATCCCATTGGCTATCAATGAAAGAACATATTTATACAATAATTAATTACAATAGTTGATCAGCTACTACAATATTATAATAATGAATTGGATGATTCAGTGAGCTTAGGTATGCCAGTGCTTGTTATTATTTTGAAGGTCAACTCATCAAAAGATTCTCGACCATTTCAAACGCTCGTTATGGTCTCTGTACGTAATATTAAATAGCAGAAGTTACCAATGTTTAAATGGACTCTATAGTCGCGAACCTATCTTCTTAATATTGTTCATAGGATCTTGCTCAAACTAAATAAAATTGAAGTACAAGTGAATATTTATTGAAATATTATCGACAATTTTCTTCATTTTTTTTATGGTTACTGAGATTTCTTTAGAGTAATGTAGATAATCTTATTAATTAGGACATTTTAATTTTTTTAATTCTCTAACACATTTTCAAGATAAATAAATTAAAAAGCAATGCTGTATGTAAATGACACATGCACGGAACTAATAATATCTTCATTCTTATTGCACTTCTTTGCTGCCTCACTGAAGAAAGAGACATGCATATGGCTTGTGAATATGCTCGTAATTTCTTAAATTAAATTAAAAATAAAATATAGAAAAGTACGCTAATATACAATGACAGTTTGTTCCTGAATTTTTCAAAGCCTTGAGCCTGAGCTTAGAATATAAATAAATACTTTTGTTCCATACCTTCTCAGAGCCAAATAACAAGTTCAATACTTTTTTGAGCTAGTGACATGGCTACCCACAAGCTTGCATCACTGTTCTTTCTTCAACAGATCATTCATGTTCTTTTTATCTTGCACCTCGCAAATGCGGACCATGGCCTAAAACTCGGGTTCTACCAGAAGACTTGCCCAGATGCTGAGGCCATTACAAGAAAGATAACACATCAACACATTTCTCGAGCACCAACTCTTGCTGCTCCTTTGTTAAGGATGCATTTTCATGATTGTTTCATTAGGGTAAGTTAAGCGCAAATCGATTTTCTAACTTTTTACCTCATCATGATTTAAATTTGATTGACCAATTAAAAATATCTACTTAAAAACATGTCAGTCAAACCTAGGTGAGAAAGTTCTTAATTGATTAAAAGGCATCATAGAATCAAAATATTATGCAATTCATCATCAAAATTGTGAAAAAGACCAATTAATGCTTAATTTTTTTCTGTCTCATAATTTGAATTGATTTGTTTTTTGACATTTATTTTATAGCTCCCACGTACACGATATTAATTATTGTTACCTAATGTTTATTATTAGTTAGTACCTAATTGCTGGCAGGGATGTGATGGTTCTGTGCTTCTAAATTCTACCAAAAACAATCAAGCGGAGAAAGATGCATTCGCCAACCTAAGCCTGAGAGGATACCAAGTCATTGATGCTGTAAAATCTGCACTAGAAAATATGTGCCCTGGTGTTGTTTCTTGCGCTGACATATTAGCTTTGGTTACTAGAGACGCAGTCAGCATGGTAAGTTGGTAACCAACTGTCCTCCATATATGTATACATATGTACTTCATCAAATTCATATATGTATACGTATGTACTTCATCAAATTCAACATTGATATATACATGTATGGTTCATTAAAATCTATCATTTTGTTTCAGATAAAAGGACCATTTTGGGAGGTTCCCACGGGACGAAGAGATGGAAGAGAGTCGATTGCCTCAGAGACCAGAGACTTGCCACCTCCTTTTGGCAACATAACATTGCTAAAGCAAAAGTTTGCAGCCAAGGGTTTAAGCGTTAAAGACCTTGTGGTTTTAGCAGGTAATCCGAAATTTGTAACCTATGCTTTTCTAGATAAAAGATTTGTCAAGAGACTCTAATTAGTTCACTTGAGCCTTTTCTTTTTTTTTTTTTTTTTACAGGGGGCCATACTATTGGGACGTCTCATTGCAGTTCATTTGAGACTCGTTTGTACAATTTCACTGGCAAAGGCGACACAGACCCCACGTTGGATCCCAACTATGTGGTGCATTTGAAGAGAAAATGCCAGCCAGGGGACACAACTACGCTCGTTGACATGGATCCTGGAAGCTTCAGGACGTTTGATGGAGATTACTACACTCTTGTTGCTAAAAGAAGAGGGCTCTTCCAATCTGATGCGGCTCTTCTTGATGACACTCAAACAAAATCTTACGTCAAACTTCAGGCTAATACCTATGGATCTACATTTGCTAAAGATTTTGCTGAGTCTATGGTGAACATGGGCAAAATTGGAGTGCTCACGGGCAAGGCTGGTGAAATTAGGAAGCATTGTGCATTTGTCAATTAATTGCAATTACTTGTTTCTCTATTGACTGGAGTTGAATAAATTTCGGTAGCGGAACATGTTACTGTAATTTAGTGTAGCCGCGTTCACTACTAGAAAAATAAGTTTTATTGACACTTCGTTACTGACACTTGCGCCATTTTCCGCTTTAAACAAATAAGTATTATAAATTACTGATACAATAGTATTAATAAATTAAATATTAAAAATTACTGATACTAAAATATCAAAGATAAAAAAAAATATTATTATTATTTATTTTAATTTCAACTCGAACTTGCGACTTCTAAAACTCAAAATTTTAACACTTAGACCACAAACCACTTAAACCCACAAAATTAACTTACAAATATATTTGGAAGTTTAAACAAAAAACATATAAAACAAAAGAAATATCAGAGACAAAAAACCAGAATGCAATCCCTAATTCCCCTTTCTCTTTCGTGACTTCTTCTTCTCCAATCTCTATCGTGGGTGAGAGAGAACAATACATTCACTTACACAAAGTCACACACCACGTCCACACCGCCGCGCCCACCGCCACTAAACTACGCCCACGCCCATGCCCACGGTCTAGTTTCTCTAACCCTAAGCTAAAAAACGCCAACGCCCATGCTACTGCCGCTGTCACTTTAGTTCAAGTGTCTCGATACTGTAGCTTCTAGCCGTTCTCAATTTGCTTCCTTGTTCCCACTGCTGTTATCTTTCGAAGTATTTGTTACTTGCTATTAATTAATCTTTTGATGTTTCTTACACATTGTGGTACTTTATATACAGTTTTAAGCATGAAGATGAATCGATTTTTTGGATTCTTCTGGCTATTGTGATAACTGTATTTGTCTTGTTAAAATTTAGTTTTGAATTGGAGGGTTTGCTTGCTTTGTAGTTTTGTTTGGTATGTGAAGTGGGGATTGCTGTTTGTGGGATTTTGTTGCTTTTTCTCTTTTTCAATTTTGCCTTTTATCTTAGTGATGGTTTGTTTTTCTTACTTTTCATAACAGAGTATTTCTTTTCACTGGTCTCATGTGCCTTTGTATTAATTTTACTATATGATTGATATTGTTATTATAAATTTTCCCTCATAATTATTTAGCTTCTGTTTATATTTCCTACGGATATGAGCTTGTTCTTATTTCTTTCTGAAAAATTGAATGCCCTGTTGCTTATCAACTTTGTCATCTGCAGCAGAACATTCCTACTAGTTCATTATTCCTAGGTTATATCGAAATTGATTTGTTTCTTCATTGTTGTTAGATTACGGTGAGTTTGGTAGGGATGAGTTTAGTTTCGGGAACAGGCCTGTTACGAATGGGGTTGAAAACGAAGGGCCAGCTCTTTCGAAGCTTAGTTCAAGCTCAACAACTGAGCTCAACCCTAAGTCTGTTGCACAAGGTGAACCCAAGCCAATTGCTATGCCGCCTACCAGTGTCATGACCAGGCTCATTCTGATCATGGTGTGGAGGAAACTTATCAGGAATCCCAACACATACTCTAGTCTCATTGGTCTCACCTGGTCTCTAGTTTCCTTCAGGTATGAATGTCTAAATCATCTTCCCAATTCAGAGAAATTCTTATTCTATATCAAAATCATGAGTAACTGTTGGATTTTTCAGTGGCATGTTGAGATGCCGGCGATAATTGCTCGTTCAATAGCCATTTTGTCTGATGCAGGGCTTGGAATGGCCATGTTTAGTCTCGGTATGTTAACAATTAGAACATTATTGAAGATTTGTAACTAATTTTTTCAAAGATATTTGTGCATACATAGAGTTGGAAATGGTTCTTTTGTGGCTTTAATGCATGATGATACCTTTTAACTACAACTCTTTGGAATTGCAGGTTTATTCATGGCATTGCAGCCAAGGATTATTGCTTGTGGAAACACAATTGCAACCTTTGCCATGGGTGTTTGATTCCTTGTTGGTCCTGCTGTAATGGCTGCTGCCTCAATGGCCGTTGGCTTGCGTGGATCTCTCTTGCATGTTGCCATAGGGCAGGTAAAAGAAGCTAAAGAAAATTCTACATCATTATTTACTTGCTTGTTTGTCTTTCCTAATAGTAATTACCCTTTAAATATACAGGCTGCTCTTCCACAACGGATTGTACCCTTTGTCTTTGCCAAGGAATACAATGTTCATCCTGACATATTGAGCACAGCGTGTGTGCCTACGTTGTCAACTTTGAATCTGGCTCTTTTAAATTGCTACAACATATAATCAATCTACATTTTTTGTTTTTTAAGTTTGTTGCAGGGTCATATTTGGGATGCTAGTAGCTCTTCCTATTACTCTTGTTTACTACATCTTGCTTGGACTTCATTTGCCATGACCAAGTTCAGTGACGAAATGAGTCAGAAAAGAGTTAATAAGATTACGAATTTGTTGATGCATGTTTATCCATTATTTATGACTGACCTTTTCTGTTTCTGCAGGGTTCTATAAATTTGTTGATGCATGTTTATAGAAGGGAGTTTGCTGCCATGGGTGGTTATCTTACTAATGCGGGTGAGGTAATTTCTCTGTTTTACTCGGCACATCAAATAACGTTGATTATTTTTCTGAATTTTCCTGTAGCTTGTTATATAACTGACCTTTTCTGTTTCTGCAGGGTGCTATGAATTTTTCTCTTTTCTTGTGTGAAAGTTGTACTTATTATTTTTGTTGCACTACAGGCATGCATCCAAGTTTGCCCCAAGAACCCAGCCAACTTTAACATTAACAATGTTTGTGTTGCAAAACTTCTGGGAGGAGGTTTGCACAATTCTACAATTTTTCGTGGTATGGTTTTGAAGAGTGATGCTGTTGGAAGTATCAAGAACATGGAGAAGGCAAAGGTCATTAGTCTTTATTTTCTTCTCCTTTTCTCTCTTCTGTTTGATTTAAGTATCCTAATGAATCTCTGCGGTTGCTTTTTATATTTCTTTCTCCCTCTCACTGTCTATTAAAGTTGGTGCATACTGTCATCCTTTTGTTACGTGATAGGGCTTGAGTTTGGTAGTCTGGTGAGCAATCGTTCTTTTGCTTTTGTTTTCATTGAAGGTGTACATCTCAGGGAGCTGAGGCCATTGTCAGAATAGTTTTTTTATTCCCATCCTCCCCCACTGCCCCCCCAACTAAAAACACCTATTTAGCAGATGTGAGTTGATGAGTGGAGTTACAGCTATAATTATGTCAGTGTTTTCAGCTCACGATGTAAATATTATCTCAAGGATTTTTGTCTTTTAACTAAGGTGTTCAATGATATTACCAGAAGATAAGGTCAAGGGTAGGTCAGTTGAGATATTACAGGATAGTAGTGATACATACTAGAGATTTTTGTTGCAGGATAATAGTAAGAGATATTAGATATAGTTGTAGTGGGAAGTCATCGGATGTAAAGGGTAGGTCGGTTGAGATATTACAGGATAGTAATGATACATACTAGGAGATTTTTGTTGCAGGATAATAGCAAGAGATATTAGAAATAGTTGTAGTGGGAAGTCATCTGACGTAAAGGAGCCATCATCATTAATAGATTTATAATGAAATTATTTTATGGTTTTGAAGAAGGAATTTGAAATTTTGGGAGAAGTTAATATATTTCTGGAAGATCATAGATAAAGTGATCCCGTGTTGGTTTCATTTCATTATATCAATGTGCTTCAGCTGTTTTTTTTTTTTTTTTTGGTGTGTGTGTGTGTGTGTGTGTTTCTTTTCAAGTTTTGTTAATTTCTGGTTATTCTTGTACTTTATTCGCTTGTTAGTTAAGAGTGTAGGTGTAAAGTGGAATTCATTTTCATCGTGGTTTTGTTTGTTTTGAGTTTGGAACTTTTTCAGGTTGCGGTGTTTGCTGGTGGTATTGATACCTCTGCGACTGAAACTAAAGGAACTGTTCTTATTCACAATGCTGAGCAGGTAAATATAGAGAAACATCTATTTTCGATGCTTTTCGATTCTTTCCTTTTATGACATTGTGGGACATATGTATGTATGTATGTTTATCTCATTTCAGGCTGTCTTTTCTTTATTTACTTGGTGAAAGCCATTAATTTATGTGTTCCTATTGATGGGCACTATTACATGAACTAGTTATTTTCTTATGATACACTCTAAACAGTTCTGATGTTGTGTTTATTTTAAATCTTAATTTTTATTTGTTACTTCACTTATGAATTAGCTCGACTTATTAAAAAGTCACTAAGGCCTGTCTTACTGCTCATCACTTACTCATGATTTAAGAGAGGTTAATGACAGCAATAAAAAATGTGGTAGCTAGATTCTTTTTAAAAAGTTTTGTCTCTCTCTCTATTAATTAATTGATGAACATTTAATGATTGGTACATTGCGTATTGTTGGAGATATTATGTGAATAACCATGAGTTGTACAAAACAATTATATGGATTAATTGCGAGGTTGTTATTAGTGGGATATGTTACAATATTGTTGCTTGTATGTCATGAAAGAGCTCTTGCGACTTCATAATCAATGGGCTACATATGTTGCCAAGTTAATTATAGTCCAAAATCACAAGGTAATATATGAGTAATTTATGATGATTTTTTCTTCCAAATATCCAAGATTTATTATTTGTTGTGTACTAATTGATTTTATGTACTTGTAGGTAGGAAAAAATGAAGCCACATATGGATATTTATTAACACTCTTGTGCTTCCTTTTGTCCGTTAATGTTTGTTGAAACTTAATTTAGTACTTCATTGTTTAGAAATTGTCGAAAGTTTAATTTGATACTTATATTTTTCTTTTCCAAACAGTGGTGTAGTTGAATTACATTAATTTAAATGATGTATTTAGAATGTTTGTTATGTGAATTGTGTTATGAGATTTGGTATATTTAATATATTTTGAGTTTTCTTTTGATGGTAGAAAAAAATATAACTAAAATAAAAATATACTATTAACAAAAACAACATAACATTAATAAATACTGCCACTAAATATTTTAAAATGACATTAATAATATTTTACGTTAATGAATCAGCGTGCTCCTGATACTGTAGTCACATTAATTATTGACATGTAAATAATATCATCAAACACTGATACCATTGTGTCATTATTTTAGTGATACTATTGTGACAAAAATTATTGACACAAAAATCACTGACACTAATTTTCAGTGTTAGTGTGTTCTGGCTGGAGCATTATTGACACAATTAACAAGTGTCAGGAAAAGTAATTACTGACACTAATTTAGTATC
This sequence comes from Citrus glauca, assembly GCA_029633175.1. NCBI lineage: Eukaryota > Viridiplantae > Streptophyta > Magnoliopsida > Sapindales > Rutaceae > Citrus > Citrus glauca. Next base: position 24,627,308 of record JAQOOD010000002.1, on the reverse strand, counting down.
AGTAAAGCTCATTTTTCTAGTAGTGATTATCTTTTGTATTGTACTGCAGTTAAAGAGAAATTCATACAACTAATAATTAAGATCATAATTTTGTTTGACCATTTCAATAAAATACCATAGGAGCCAAGATTTTATATTTGAAACTTATTAATATTGGCCACTCCATTTCGTTACATGAGAAAAATTATTGCCGCAGAAAGCTGCAAAGGTTATGCAAACACACACAACTATGATATTCGCAAGAAGCAATTTGAAAAATTTTAAAATTGCAGGGGACATTATAAAATCGTTAAATTATACGTAGTGGGTGTGTGGAGAAAGCGAAAAAATTATAAAAAAAAAATAATCAACTACTACGATCAATACAAATTTTAATATGGTCAGTATGCTCTGTTTTAGGGGTGGCTTTAAGTATGGGCGAACAAGACAGTTGTCTAAGTCCTTATATTTTGAAAGACCTTATTTTTTGACTATTTTCTTAATTAGATGTTTATGAAAGCCTATCAGACATTTCTCTAGTTAATAATTATCATATAATTAAGAATTATTTTTTTTAAAGAAACTCTATATTTGGTAACATTAGTTTTAAAGAGATAAGATTAATAATATTATCTAACTATTAATTCATTTGTTATTAATCTTCCCAAGAAAAAAAAATGAAATTCTTTACCTTTTCAATTTCTTAAAAACACTTAATTATTTTATGTGAAAATCTTTGACTTTCAATATTCCTTTAAATTTCTATTAAAACCTCTTTACAAAGAATGTTATTACATTCATTGTTCATTTAAAAAAAATCTTGAAATACAAAGTTCATATCTATTACATGATCATCAATTCATTATCTCAATTTTCTATGTGCTACTATTCTAAATATTTTATTTGAAATAATATTGTTCTTATTTATTTGTTTGTTTTTGTAATTATTCTACGAAAGTAAAAAAGTTATCTTCTTCACTATTTTTTTAAGGTTTTGTTTTAAAAATTAAATTTTTGGATCTTTTTTATTATTGTTGAAAATTCAAGAATTTAAAATAGAATAAATTTTAATCTCTTTTATATTTCTTTGAGTCTTTGAGTGTTGAAATTGCATATAAAAAAATCACATAAAAAAAATCGTCTAATAAGGCCTAAGTATTCTAAAGCCCGCCCTGCTCTGTTCGATTAAAGCTGCTTACAAATCAACATACGGTAAAACTAGCTTTTAGCTCAGCAAAGCTATTGACCGTGCAAAGCCGCAAGCAGGTGTTTAATTTCTCAGAAGCGAGGCATTTACATACAGACGTGAGCAGGGAGAGACAAGAAATGTATCACTAACAGAATCATGCCTGGAGTGATAATGATCAGGTCTCACTGAAGGAATTTCATTCTCTGCTTTCTAACAAAGAAACAAGGAGCCTAAAAGAAATTCCTTCTTCTAATGCACTCGAGTCACAATCATATGAGGTTTAATTTAGCATAAGTGACAGATGATAATGCCTCATTCAATGTTCACTTCCGAATAATCCCAATGTGCAGCTGTGTTACGACTTTTATCTTTGTCTTTATCTTTATCTCTTTCTTTTGCTTTTCTTTTAAGTTAAGACCCAAATTAAGTGATTCTTGTCGTCGTCACTACGCATTGCCCCTAAGATATACTCTATGGTGGGGATCAAAAAATGGTAGCAAACATAATTACATGATTTAGACCCCAAGTGCTCATAGTTTCCCTAACGTTGGGTGCTACAGTTTCAGGATTTCTTATATTCAGGCACATATAAACAAATACACATAAAGAAATAATGTCAATATCACGTCTCAATCTCATGCATGGAGCAATAATGACAGCAAGATTTGGACGAAGGGAGTTTCCTTCTGCTTTCTAAAGGAAGCACGGAATCTTTAAAAGCAATTCCTTCTTTTGAAAGCACTCTAATGATGAAAACTCTGCATATTATGAGGCTGATTTAGTATAAGTTAAAAACTGCTGCTAGACTTTGCTTTCGATACTATTGCTTCTTTAAGCATTTTTTTTCCCCTTTTGTTGTGACCTTAAATTTACAAATGGGATTCATTTATAAACGTTCCATAAGATGTCCTCTGGATAGGAATAAAGTGAGGGCAATTCCATATATTTTCTGCATCCAGAAAGTTCACCAAGTAATAACTTGATCTCTTTTATTCTTTAAGAAACATTCATGGTAACATTGATGTGAGACACTGGAAATCTGCAACCAATCATTTTACTTATTAATAATTAGCAATATTCTTTGCAGAAGCTTCAGCTGCCAGGCTGCCCATGGAAAATTTGTTCACCAATGAGCTGGCGACTAATTTCACTCAGCAATCAAACTTTTGCTTGTAGAGATGACATATTCAAGAGCAAGAACAAAGAAAATGGTCTCCTCATTTTTGTATTAACATAGTTATTGATAAATGACATAATGATAAGAGATTTTTGTTCCCTTGATGCCTGTTAAGATAATTCCTGCTCCCATCATGCACTCAAAATCGAGATATACGAGTGGGCTTATCAGGGCCAACTGATGAGAGAATGAAGTACTACTAACCTCAGCAATATTTCGTAGAAGCTTGTATTAGACTATCCTAATTATGCTTTTTCAAAGTTAGTAACTCTTCTCTAATTAAATTTGCATTATGTCTGAGAAAAGATATTCTCAAGGCATACCACTCATTTAGAAGATTTGGAAACTGCAGGATTGATGATCAAGTGACAGATCACTGCAATGAAGCTAAAATTGAGAGTTACACAAGTTTGTCTAATAATTTTATCTATTTTGTTGCCTGATGAAAAAAAAAAAAAGGAATTACAGAGATCTATGCATTTTGTAGTGCATGTCCTTTTGTTATTTATTAGCCCCATTTAATTCCTTCCCTTTTGTTTCATCTTATCTTGTTATAATACATCATTTATACCATGAATTCATTTTATAAGATGAAAAGCAAGTCATGCTACGGCCTACAGCTAATTACACACTTTATTCCACATCAATCAAAGTTCTTAGTTTCTTTGTGATATATTGTTTAGTGTCGGCAGCCAAGCATTGCAGCAGCCAGCAGGTAACTAATTTATGTTAACAAATAATGCATAATGACAAACGTAGACATCATAGAGCAGGTAAACAAATTGATATGATTCGACACAATCCACCAAATCCATTAACAAATATGCCAAGCAGCTGCCACTTGACGTAGCCAAGATTTTGATGGGTACATTACATTTAAAATACTTGAATGCGCGATTGTGCTTCTTATAGAGTACGTCTGTATACATCTAATTGAAATCTTATTTAAAATATAATACATTTCAAAAATTTAGATAGCATTATATAACATTACAACTATAATATTCATTGATAATAAATTTACTTATTACAATGGTTCTATGTGAAAACTCCTCAATGGAATTTTATGAGTTGAAAATAATACTTTATCAATATAAGCAAAAATTTATTTTTCAATATACAAGACTAGGTTATTACTTAATTTGCTCTTAAAATCTTTTAATAATAACAAAAATATTCATATATTGCAACACACATAACAAATATGAAATGCATGATAAAATTATAAATTTTAAAACTAGACAAAAGATTAATTAAAAAATTAAAAATTAGAATTAGGTAGTTCAATGTTTAAAGACTAAATAATTGATTTTACTTGAATAAAAAATAAAAAGATTAAAGACTGGTTCATTAACCATTATACTAACATTTTGTTATGATTGTATTTTATTTTAATATTTGTTCTTGTGTCTTTAATCAATTTTCATGAAATTTTAATAACTAATTAAATTATTTATAACTAAAAATTTAAACTGGAACAATATGAATATTTTAAAATTATTAGAGTTAATTTTAAATTTTACAATTTAAGTGGAGCATTTTTCATAAATAATAAATAAAATACAAAATTTTAATATAATTATAAAAAAAATTTAAAAGCCACCTCGTCCCATGCTGGCTCCGTCCCCCACCTGCAGCTATTTCAAAATAATTCTTAACTGTGATGCAAATTTTCTAAAAGATTCCATTCTCTATGTAAACATAATTAAAACAGCGTTGTTGATTAAACAAAAGTCACTTTCAAACCCGTTCATCGATGTTACTTCATTTTATTCCATGGGGGGACAAGCCTGGCTCAACCTATTTATAATTGCTAGCTTTAGATGTTGTACTATATGAAAGTGTCCAAAACATAGCATGTGTGTGTGAGCTGTGTGAAGCATTTTTTTTTTTTTTTTAATCATCTTGTATCCACAAAGAGTAGAATAAATCTTCTCTGTGTTATCAGAGAACACCAACTGCGTCAAAGCAATCGTATAGGATAACAATGGGAAGGATAGACTACATTGGTGTCGTATTTTTAAGTCTTTTTGGTGTTGTAGGCCTGAGTGAAGCTCAATTGCAACTGGGGTTTTATGCTAAGAGCTGCCCAAGAGCTGAAAAGATTGTGTTAGACTATGTTAACAAGCACATCCACAAGGCCCCCGCATTAGCCGCAGCTTTCCTCAGAATGCATTTCCATGATTGCTTTGTCAGGGTTAGCACAATATTTCACCTTTTGGAAGCTTTGCATAAAAATCTTATCTCCGTTTTGCATTTTGTTTCTTGCTGACGCGCGCTTCGCTTTGCATCTCAGGGCTGTGATGCATCCGTGCTGCTAAACTCAACAGGCAATCCTGAAAGAAATGCTGTTCCAAATCAAACATTGACAGGCGCAAGCTTTGATTTCATCGAAAGAGTGAAGAGACTAGTCGAAGATGAATGCCCCGGCATAGTTTCTTGTGCAGATATTCTTACGTTAGTTACAAGAGACTCTATTGTAGCCACAGTGAGCGTTGCATTTTCATTTTCTTCTTGAGACAAAGATAATTAATTAACCAGACTACAGAGCTTCTGTTTCTGTCTAATTTTACTTGCTGTTCACTTCAGGGAGGTCCTTCCTGGAAAGTTCCAACCGGACGAAGAGACGGGCGAGTCTCCATTCGTGCAGAAGCCCAAAAAAATATCCCAGCTCCTACTAACAACTTCACCCTTCTTCAACGAAGTTTTGCTAATCAAGGACTTGATTTGAAGGACCTGGTTCTGCTCTCAGGTAAGCACAACAACTAAAATGTTTGGTAATTTTTATTTTTTTTAATCTTTTAAGTCGTGTCACCGCAATTCTAGATGGAACTAAGCTTGACATAAGGCTTTCGTGTTGTTTCAGGTGCGCACACAATCGGGGTCTCCCACTGCACTTCAGTTTCAAGCCGGCTGTACAATTTCACAGGAGTGGGTGACCAAGACCCTGCTCTGGACAGTGAATATGCAGCAAATCTCAAGGCAAGAAAGTGCAGAACTCCAAATGACAACACTACATTACTTGAAATGGACCCTGGTAGCCGCAAGACATTTGATCTTAGCTACTACAATCTTTTGCTTAAGAGAAGGGGTCTCTTTGTATCTGATGCTTCTTTGACTACAAACTCTTTCACTTTGTCTTTGGTTAAGCAACTTCTTCATGGATCATTGGAAAATTTCTTTGCTGAATTTGCCAAGTCCGTGGAGAAAATGGGAAGGAATAAGGTTAAGACTGGATCAGAAGGTGAGATCAGGAAGCGTTGCGCTTTTGTCAATTAGCTAAGCTTGGAGGCATTTCGCTCTTTTTTCTACTTTTTCATTCCATTTTCTTTTTCTCCTTGATTTTATTTTCTTATTTGGGCCGACGAACAAAAATGAATGACCAAGTTTTGCTTTACTGTGAAAAGGTCAATGATCTCCTAGCCGAACGGCGAGATTTGGGCTTCTTTGCATACTGTTCGAATAATGTAGGCCCACCGTATCTCTTTTACTTTTTAAAGAAGATTGTGTTCTTGTAATAAAAGCAATTGAAATTGGAGAGATGTGACGCTGTCAGTATAAAATTGTGAACAGTCTACAAGCTCCACATAACATAGCTCCCGGCATTAGCTTGATCATTGCTGTGATCATGATTCCACGTGCTATCAACAAAATATAATATAACTACCTCTGTATCTCATGCTACCTCCTAGACTTCAACAAGATAGCCAAGATAGAAGAAATGAGATTATGATGAGAGTGGAGTAACAAAGTTGTACTTATGTACATAAAATTAAGTAGTATGAAACATTTTGAGCGACTTTAAAGCCAAAACTGGTTATGCATCTTGGTTTCCAAACTTATAATATCATCTTGTGATTAAGAAATGAACCACTAAAAATGTTACGATAGTCACAAATGCTACGTGGAATGAATTATGTGTAGTTAAAAATATTATTTTTTAAGAATCAAGTTAAGTGACATTATTAAAAAATTAATTTTTCTTTGTCAAAAATTGTAACATCAAAAAATAAAAAAGAGTAATTTCATAACTTTTGAAAAAGAAAGTTTGTTTAGTATTATTTTTCATCACTTATTTTCTATTTTTCAAGAACAAAAGTTGTTTAGTGGGCCTTAGTAACATGATATTTTTTATTTCCATGAAAACAAATCATATTCATTCTACAACGTTAACAAAGAAAGTTGGAAAACATAAAATTTTTCCTCTTCACTTTGTTCATGGGATCCACCACAACTTTTGTCACATGATTATATATATATATAGAGCTGGCTACGCTACAGCTTATGTGCCTTACAGACCAAGTTAGCCAGCTCCCCGAGGGTGCCATTTGCGCGCTTTGTTTCCACATGCAGGGACACGTGGAGTGCATCAAGGTGTTTGGGGGGGGGGGGGGGGTATTTTATTAATGCTTTTTTGCCTCTCTTTAGTGGGTCCAATTAATATTTCACAGTCTTTCAATGTCTCCATAATTTCAGAGAAACAATTAAATGCATTTTCAAATTCATCAAATAGTAAGCATATGTATATTATAAAATAAATACAAAAACATCATTAAAAAAAGGACACCAAATGTACCATTATCATTTATTTTGTTTTCAACCTTTTGAAACTCCTATAAATTTCTCATAAAACCCCTGTTAATTAAAATTACCTAAATAGTCAAAGATAAATTGATTTACTTTTTATTTTGAAAGGAAAACCAATCTACGCTTAAATAAATTATCCTTTAAAACAAAATTATACCCGTCCCACTCCATAATTGATAGTTATATTTTTAAATCTAATTAAAAAATAGTTTTTTAGACACATATCAAAATTTAGAGTCATATGGAGATAAAAATTATATAATAAAATGAAATAAAATCATTTAAGATTCTATGATTTGAATGAATTTTATAATTAAAAAATTAAAAGAATCTTTTTATGGAAATTTTTTATAGCAAAATGTTAAGTTTAATTTATATTTTATCAATTAAACTAAGGTTTTTTAAGAAATAAAATTCAAAAGGGATGTATGTTATAAGGATTTTAGCTAGGTGTTGAAAGCTCTACTATAGCGGAAAAGAGGCTTTGGGCTAAGCATCAAATATTGGGTTTGCAAATGATACCCAAACTGATCTAAAAATCGATCCACATGCATTCATATTAAGGGCTTCAGGCCCAGCTAGCTAGCCCACAAAAACCAAACAGCTTCTCTTTCGAAACCCTAATTTGCATTGCATTTTAAAAAGTTAAAACCCTGACAGTACCTATATATATGGATATATAGAGAGGAGTCATACCCCATCGGATCATCTCTCTTATTCGCTGCCTCTTTCTATTTCCAATTCGAATTTTCTGCGTTTTTCTTCAATTTTCCAGGATTCAGATCAGGGTTTGCTTTCACTGTTTAAAAAAGTTGTTTTATGTTTATTTGTTTTCCAAATTGTTGCTGTTTTGCTGTTTTAAATTAAACTGTGTATGTGTATGAGATGTGTGCTATGAGGATGCAATTTTTTTTTCGTGGACTAGAGTTTCTGATCTGGGTTTCACTCCTAGTAGTTGAAGACTAACCCTTGGCTGTCTGAGCACCTTTCTCAATTTTCCTAATACACCATAACTCTTGGCAACTAAAGGATATTTTGGTAAAAAGCCCTTTTCTCTTTGTCTATTTGGTTGGTCTCTTAGATGCAGAGAAGAAAAGGCTATTCCCAAACTATGCCCAGCAGTTCACTTTTTTTTTAAATTTACTTGTAAATAGGGCTTATGATGAAAAATTAAAATTATCTTAGCGGATTTCAGTGAGGCTTTTTTGGTCAATGATCTGATTGTTACACACACTGAAGCCTTTTGGTATTTTGTTTTAATTATTCCAAAATTTATTTTCATTTCTTTTTTTTTTTTTGGTGTTGAATGAGGGATAGTTAATGCTGTGATGAGATGAAGCACTTTGGTGCGTATATGGGTAGTGGACGAGGCCTTTCAAAGGCATTGCCGTGAACCCTTTTTATTAACGACTTCTCCTTCCACTGAGCTCTCTAATCCCACGTGGTTTTGTGGTTTCTTTTATGTTAAACAGCTACCAATTGTCTTATAATTGATGATTTATTTTGTAATTAAAATGCGTCCATTACCAATTCTGGTGGAAATGTTAGTTCCTCTTGGTGTAATGGCTCGGACGCAATATTTAGCTTTTTTTTGTGGCTTATCCTGACTGGTGGTCATCTCTATGCCACTTGATCCTGGAAACACCACAAACATTTTTTCTTCTAGTGTTGTTTGTATTTAGAGTCCCAATCAGGTGAATGCGCGTTTCCCCTTATCATTACCCGGCGTACTCCTGATCAGAGAGAGAGCCTGAAGTAATGAATTTGAATTGGCATGGTGAAAATGGGATTGGATGATTTGGAATCGAACCATTTGTTCATAGATTAATAAATCCTAATGAATATCTTAAAATATTTTAATTCACATGTCTTCAGTTTAAATAGGTACATACATATTCAGTGGATTATGAAATTTGAACTTTCTGAGGACTGGGGAACTAATATAAAAAAAAAAAAATCAAAGTTAAAAGCACTTCTTATTTGAATGCTCTGCTTGTAGCCTTGTACTCTACTGGTTAAATTCACATAGTTTTTCCAAGCAAGTCTAAACATTCAAAAAATACATATTCAAGAAACAATTAACAGTTCTTTTCTCAAAACGAAAAATTTGGAAATAAATTTACCACCAGCATTTCAACAACATCCTTATTAACTGCAGTCTCATCTTTCTTAATATGTACACGAATGACGAATACACATGTCTAACTATAGTTATGGGATGAGTTTGGCCTCTCTTGCATCTAAACTTTATAGGGATGAACATTTGATTACTCATCTGCTCGTATTGTCAAATAATAAAAGAGGACGTGTATATCTCTAACTATTTTATGTATTAAGCAAACCATCCTTTTCCAACCTGTCCTGTAGATGTTAGTTTGTTTTGATCTCATTCTTTGAAACCTCCTACTTTTCAATTCTAATAAAAAGGTATATTAGGTTAATGAAAGCATTCTTGTGCATTAGTAGGAAACTATACTTATATATTAATTGGGAAAAAAAATTTAAACTCAACATAAATTTTCTCTTTAATAAACATTTACCATTGTTGCTCAGATTTTATGTTCCTAGGTTTCAAGCCTTTCAATACCTCAAGCTCTCTTGCTACATCCTTGTGTTTAGCCAATGCTCTGATAAAATTGATTTGTAGTTTCTCCAGCTCCTTAACCATCGCGGTCATTATGTCTTTTATGACTTTTGTTAACATTAAATTGCTGCTGCATTAAAGGGCAAAATGACATTAATTATTAATTTTGATGAGCTCAAAAATATTTACCCCAAAAGTAAAAAGCTACGTTAATACAAGTCCAAAGTCTTTCTCTTAAGTTTGATTCAATTCCATGCCAAGTATTCAAACTCAACAGTGCCATTTATCCACTGAGCAGCGAGTAAAACAGAAGATAACCTATTAGAATTTTTACGAACAGGTTGACCGTATTCTTTAAAAATGATCTCAAAATATTTTCCACCAATAGGTTTCACAAAATCAATCTTTGCAAGGACCCTTGTTTTTTTTCTTTTTTTTTTAAAAAAAAAAAAGAGGAGAGAGGGCAATTGTAGGCAGGGGTGGCAAAACAAAATTACGAATTGAATTTGAATCGAATTGTAAACAAATTAGGTCAAAACTCTACTGACTTATTTATTAAATAAATTAAAATTTCAGGATTCAAATTTGATTCATTTATTAAATCAATATTCAATTCGATTCGTTTAATTTATTTAGTAGAATTAATAAACAAATCAAATTAAATTTGGATACGTTTACTATTCATTTATTCTATAATGAATTCATAACTAATAATAATGAAATTATAACATATCAAATTGAATATGATTTCGTTTATAAAAAATATAATTAATAAATAAAAATTAAGCAAAATAAATATAAATAACAAAAATTTAACAATCTACAAAATACAAACTTATTATCATTTATAATAACTACATTAGCCTTCAAACTTCAAAAATTTTTCATACATATTTAACAATAAATAAGTAATTTAACTATACAAATTTTAAACACATGAATCGTATTCAATTCGTTTATGACCATATTTATTAAACAAATCTTAAACAAATAAAAGAATCAATGTCCTCAAAACCAAGTTTAATTCATTTAATTAGCGAATCGAATCAAACTCACATGTTTATTAAATGAATCAATTTTTTCATATTCAAGTCTAATTAATTTGCATTGAATTTGTATTTAGTAAATCTGTATTTAGGAAATTATAAAAATAATAAGAAATACGCTACAAGGAATAATAAACAAAAAGTAAATAAGGATAAATATCAATTAGCAAACAATATATATTATTTACTCTCTTACAGTTGTTATAATATCCAAAAACCCTCTTGGCACAAACAATTTAGGAGAAAAGGAAAGATAAATAAATCATTTTGCTTGATATTTTATCTTAAGAATATAAAATAATATTTTATTATTAAATATGCCTGAAAAGAATAAACATGACAAGAAAAATATGGTATTGTTAGCTTTTTATTCAATCGGAAACTTATATTTCTTGTTCAAATTTTAATCAATATAAATTATTTCTTTTATTGAGCTTTTTAATTTTTTTTAAACATAGCGTTTTTAGCTTTAACGCCACACTTAATGAAAACTTAATACATTATAACAATTTTTTTTAAATAAAAAAAGTTGTCTATTATTATGTATTACAACCTTTCTTCAAGTAGCTTTCTTGAAGAACCTTTAATTTACTTTGTCAACCCCATATCTCAGTTAATTTTATTATTAATTTTAAAATAATTTTTCCTCTCAGTAAACCCCATACAGTCCTCAAATTTACCCTTATTATCATACTTTCTATTCGAACCCCCACAAATGATGGCATCATCGATCATTACTGCAGAGAAGATCACACTCAATTGTGTCTATCGAATCTTATTGGCCAAGCGTCTTGCCCAGCTTGTTGAGAAGTGAACCAGTGGGAAACTTATAATGAATGGGGGGCTGTCGCAATCGTTGTATCAAAATGATTTGGTCCTGACTCCTGGTCTGGTTTTAGCAACCGCGAGATGTCCGTTTAAAAAAATTGGTGCGGATCCAAGGGTACTGATTCACAGGTGCAAAGAAAGTTCAAGGAATGCACTACAGTGCCCAATGTTATTTGCTGCTATCTTCTAAATGGTTTCAAGAAGTTTGTGGTGCACTATACCAATGAGCTTTAATTGTTGACTAACAAATTCGTCAGAAGGACAAATAAGTTCGAGGGTAAAACCTTGTCAAATATAAGTAATTTTGGGTCTAAAAAGGATTGATCCAATTGGAGAGATGGAGGAAGACGAGAAGATGTCGTGAGAATTTTTAAAAAATCAGGAATCATTCTAATGAATCGTTATAATGGTGTAATGGGTACTGAGATTAATTACAAAGGAAAACATAATTTTTTAAATATTGTTAGCGGGTTTGTTGAACAAATAAATTCAGCGAGCATTATGGTAGGTTCAGCGAGCAATATGGTAGGTTCATTGGTGAGATAAATAGAGGGGCTCACGAATTTTAAAAGTGATTTTAAGAAGTTAAAATATTATTTTGGTGTTTCGTAATCAAAATTTAGTTTTGCAAATCTATTTTATTGTAAATACAACTGTCTACATATTATCAGATATTATATAAACTCAAAATTAATATTAATTAATTAAGAAATAAAATCATCATGTTTAAGGAGATCATATTAATTTAATTTTTTTCATAAACAATACTGCTTAATGACAATATTATATTACCTTAATCTATTTATTCTTTTATTATTTTGAGATTCTTTTAACTCATTATTTTAAGCCTATGAAAGGAATAGCTCATTATATTTTGATTATACAATGTTAGAATCATTGATAAAAATTGTAGTTAATGCTTTAATTATCAATTCTTTTTGAGACTAGAAGTTAAAAGAAAAAAAGAAAACTAACAAAGCACAAATATAAATTTATCAATTACATATGCGTTATGTAAAGTTCATTAAACATTATTTTTCATTTATTAATAATTTATATTCTTATAATAATTTATTATCATAACCGACTATTTTTGCATGCAATTAAGAATACTTATTTTAAAAATTACAATTGCTTCCCATTTTTTTTAAAGATGACCATACCATTACTGGCATTGCATGCCTTCCAAAACATAAAAAAAAGCACTAGTGTCTAACCATGCGATAACAGAATTTATTAAAAAAATGATGCCCAAAAAAATTACGCCAGCAATTTTGTCTAGAAATTAAATTGCAACGTACTCAGAGGACCAATAAACTAAGGTGGCGTTTATTTTTTTATCTGAAATTTGAATAGACCTAAATTAGTCTGAATTCTGAATAGATCTGAATGTCTGAGTCTAAATAATATATTTGTTTTTTCATCTGAATCTCAGAAAATAAATATTAAGTTGTTTGTTTTTTTAAACTTAAAATTTCAACTTAAAAAGCTAAAAATATGTATTCTTACATTTGTATCCTTATTAAATTTAAATGTCAAATAAAGAATATATTAAATACCACAATATTTTAACATTTATAAGTAAAACAATATTCAAGTGAATACATAATTATTTTAGAATTTTAATATATAAAATACCATAAATTTTAAATTTTATCGTGTATAATATAAGAAAGAAAAAACATAGATATTTTTATGTGGGATAAATATCTATAGGTGAGTTTATAATAAACATAAAAAATAAATTATAAATTAAGGATTTTTTTTACATTAGTAAGTAATTGACTTAATTCAGATTTTTTCATTAAGTAAAAAATTTAAAAAATTAACTTATTTTATTAAATTAAAATTATTTAAATTTTTTATTAAATTATAAAAATAAATACTTTTAACTAACTTAATTAATTAAATTAAATTATTTTAAATTATTAAATTAAAAAACAAACACCACTTAAATTTATCTATAAAACGGCCCCTTTGACCAATGCTTACACGTCAGCTTTTCATTTTAACGTTAAACAGGTTCGATTCTTTCCTGCTACTTCTATACTTCGGCACATTAAAATAAAACGCCCACAAATTTATGTATGTATGAATCGCTTGTCTCGTCTAGTCACCCCAATCAACTCGCCCAAGTCGCGCCGATTTTTTACTTTCATAACCACCGTTAAATCCCAAATTCCTCTCCGTCGCGGCCCTACCAGCCTTCCATTATCCCTTACCAAGCAATTATCGCCCTTGCTAAGCACCCGAATTACGTCATTCGCCACCGCCAACGATCCGAATTTCCCCAAGATGGACCCGAATCCGCCCGAATCGGGCGAAGAATTCGTTCACGTCGATCCCTTGAGTGAGAGTATCGTAAGTTTGGGCGATGAGGTGAGAGATGAAAGCAGTGACCGAGATGAGACGAACGGCGCCGTTCCAGTTCCGGAAGAGACGAAGAAGGTGCTGCCTGAGGAATTGTCGAGGAATGTTGTTATTCTCACGTGTGATTCAACGGCTGAGGGCGGCACGTGCGATGTGTACCTTGTCGGTACTGCACATGTTTCAAAGGTTATTGCTTTACGCTTGATTTTGTTAGGATTATCATTGGCTTAATTGTCTTAATCAATTCGATTTAATTCTGATCTTTCTTTATAATTATCTAATATCAAGTACACTGATGATAATATTTTGGTACAAAGTTGATAAATTGCATGTCTGTGATTAGAGGATTTGAATAAAACGGTTCTGTTTGGCCGTGTTTCTTAAGGAAGCACTTTATGCGAAAGCAGCTACCAACTGCTTCTTTAAAAAGCAGTTCAATTGCTTATTTTACTAGTTCAATTTGACCAAACACAGTATGGTTTAACTATTTGAAAGTGCTATTGATAATGTGATAATTATTTGTGTCATTATTATTGATTGTTGATGGTTGTGTGGTGGCAGGAATCATGCAGAGAAGTGGAAGCAATAATTGATTTCTTGAAACCGCAGGTGCTTTCTCTTTTGAAATTCACTTAACACTTGATTGATGGACGGGTGATTTTGGCAGGTTAGCTGCCAGCATTTTGAAATTTATGGTTTGCATTAGTCATTTGAAACTTGCTATGTTGATTGCAGGTCGTTTTCTTAGAGTTATGCTCCAGTCGAGTGTCCATGCTTACTCCTCAGAATTTGAAGGTCTGCTTCTCAATCTGTAACATACTTCTTACTTTTTTTTTTGCCTTTTTCTTTTTTAAATCAATGCAGTTTACTCAGCTTTTGTTCAAGTTTCCATCTGCATGTTAAACATATATGTAGTTCACCAGGTACCTACTGTGGGAGAAATGGTGGATATGTGGAAGAAAAAGCATAACATGTTTGGAATACTTTATGGTTGGTTTCTTGCCAAGGTATATACGTTTGTTCATTTTAGTGTATACATGTGGCTGTTTAGAATACTTTATAATTGGCTTCTTGCCAAGGTATAAATGTTTGTTCATTTTAGTGTATACATGTGGCTTTTGCAGTTTCCCTTTTCAGTTAAGTGATTTTATAGAAAGTAAATTATTCCTTGATTTTCTGTTAGGTCGCAAGTCACCTTGAGATTTTTCCTGGCTCTGAGTTTCGTGTGGCATTTGAAGAAGCAATGAAGTATGGTGGCAAGGTGATACTTGGAGATCGTCCTGTGCAGGTGAGATGTGTGGCTGATTGCTGGATAGAATTTTTTCTGTTTCCTTGCTCTTTCTTCTATTCAATTCATGGTTGGTCGTGCCATTTCAATTATAGCTGAAGAAACACCCTCTACTAAGAAATTTCTGAATCTTTCCCTTGTTTCGATGTGAGCTTATATCAAATGCTGGTGGTATCTAGGGATAACTTGCGTGAGATGAAAGAGTTGTTCTTTCTTGGGTTTCAGGTGAAATTTATAACCAGCCGATAAGCTTTAATAATGTGCTACACTTGGAAACTGTCATGGTGATTTTATAGGTCCAAGTACTTAATCCCGCTACGAACCTATCTTTATCCATTAAAGTAATTGATTTGGGTACATATACTAAACGTTTATAGGCTGAAAAAACTATTGGAATAATGTCTTTCTTTGGTGCTGCAAACAAATTCCTCCCTCAAATGTTGTACAATATAAGGAACGTTTGTCTATTCCTAGTCCTCACAGTCCCTCCAGATCAAGGTCTAAGGCTAGTGAACCTTCCTCCTTTTGGTCCTTGTACAAGTTTCAAATGGTTAACTTAATCTAAGGTCTACTAATGTCTAATTTTGTAATTTACATCTGCTTATTCAGGAGCGATGGTCACTTAAAACATATGCACTTGTGTCAAGGCATCATCTATTTATTTTGTTATGGCTATTACAATTTGAAGTAATTGTCACAGATTACATTATGGAGGACATGGGAAAAGATGCCACTTTGGCATAAGATAAAAATACTTTACTCCTTCCTGTTTCAAGCATTCTTCTTGCCTAGTGCCGAGGATCTTAACAGAATGGTAGGCTTTCTTATTATCATATTTTGTCATCAGCAATAAGAGTGTTTTTGGTTAAATGTATTGACTTGCCGCACTTTGCTAATTTCCCATTGCTGTCTTCAGCTGAAGGAAATAGATGATGTTGATATGCTGACTCTTGTAATTCAAGAGATGAGCAAAGCTTTTCCCACTCTAATGGAAACTCTTGTGCATGAGCGAGATCAGTAAGTATTTTCTTCGCATATTATAAAATTCGGTATTTCACTATTTCTTTTGGTTGCAAATGACGATTTAATGGCTATAGTGATGCATAATTTTGGTTCATCTGAGCCTCTACATCTTTCAGCTCTGATAATTGAGATGCGTCACGGTAAATATGGAAAAAGACACAGGCTTTTGCCATTCATAGCACCCAATCTGGTCTTTTGTTTGCTTGTTAAGCCCAGATTTTGTGGATGATACTTGTATTGGTTGCTTTTAAAGAATGTAATTGTTACAAACACAAAATAGTAAATCAGTAATATTGTGAAGGGTCTCTGCCCTCAGTGTCCCTTAAAAATGGCAATTAACTCATTTTCTTTTTCAAGAAACAAATAAATGGAGGTAGATCTGCAGCTGAAAGAGAGAATTCCTCTAGCAAAAACCAGAAGAAAGGAAGAGCAGTACGCTGTAGGCTTAGCCAACTATGTTAAACTGAAACTATGCTTGGTCAACACACAATGAAAAAGGATACCTAGGGCTGGGGCCCCCAGATTGTACAAGTTGCGAATCAACTTGACCTGCCTTTCCTATTTTTCTTTGTTTTTCTTTCTTTCTTTTCTTTTTTCTTTTTCATTTTCGGAAAATTGTGATATTGTTAACATTGGTTGCAAGTACACATTTCTATCTACTTGAGTTTAAATGAACTACTCATAGTGAACGAACTAACTTGTATGTTTATTCAGGTACATGTCATCCACTTTGCTAAAAGTAGCTACCGAGCACGGTTCAGTTGTTGCAGTTGTTGGGAAGGGGCACCTACAAGGAATTAAGAACTATTGGAAGCAACCTGTTCCGGTAGGTTAACAATATCTACTGTTGGAAACTTGGTGCTTACATTTTAGTCCTTGACACTTCAAACCACAATTAGCAGTTAAAACATGTGTAGGAAATTAGCAGGACTAGTATTATGGCTTAATTGTTCAATGATTGTTATTTTCCTGGCTCTAGATCTGATTTGTTGAAAAGGCAAATATAACTCTGTCAAAAAAATATATATATAACTCTGTTAAAAGTCATTTTACGGTACCAAGATTGGTAGTTACTAGGTCTTTTTATTAACCATTGGCAAGGATAATCTCTCACCTTTAGGCTTGTCAAAAAAGCCCGCCCGGACCGGACCCGGACCGCATGCATACAAAATCCGGGTCCGGGTTTGAAATTCCCAAACCCGGGTGTTTTCGGGTCCGGGTCCGGGTTCAACAAAAAAAACCAGGAACCCGGACCGGACCCGGTTTTTTAATAAATTTTAAAAAAATAAATATAGTATATATAAATATATAATTATGAATTTATGATATGTTGGATGTTATTTAAATTTATTGTGTGATTATTGTGTTGTTGAATTTAATTTATTTATTTTATATATAGATTAAATGAGTTTAAGTTAGAAATTGGATGAATTTAGATATTAGAAAGTAGATTGAAATAATTTTTATTTATCATTTGTGTAAAATTTGTATTGTTAGTGTGTTATATATTTGTATTTGACCATTTTCTTTTCTAAAATTTCAAATTGAATGAGTTTATTTGATTATTTTCTTTTTTAAAATTTGTATTGTTAGAGAAATCAAAGAACAAATTAAAAAAAAATAAAAAATTTTAAAATTATCACATCCGGGTTTTAAAAACCCGGATCAAAACCCGGACCCGAAAGGTGCCGGGCTCAAGCCCGGACCGTACCCGGAAAACCGGGTTTTAACCCGGGTCCGGGTTTTCATTGGCAAAATCCGGGTCCGGTCCGGGCAACACCAAAACCCGGACCGGACCCGGATTTTGCCAAGCCTACACCTTTAACCAATGGTCCCTGTGATCTATCCCATATTCAACTATTCGTGGAAATATTATAGATATTTCTTTTTGATGATATGTAAAGTTCTATCATGCACATTCCTAGATTTTCATGCTATTGAATGCCGTGTTTGTGTGTGATAGGTACATGATCTTATGACAATTCCATCCCCAAAGCCAGCAGTTTCTGCTTTAAAAGTTCTCTCTTCTTTAGGAGTTGCTGTTGCCGGGGTTGCCATCATTTCGGGCATCTATATTAACTGCAAAAAGTAATTTGCCCGATTTTCTCCGTGATCAATTCAAACAAGAGAGTTCTTTTAACCCAAACTAACTTTTCAAAATTTGAAAGCAGCTATACAGCAAGAGGATCATAACTATGCCTTGAAAGACAATGCACACATGTATTTAATTTTTCTCTTTTAGTTCATTTTGTGAAGGTATTTCTATGAAAATTTTTGTTTCAATTTACTTAACCACTAATTTTTGCGGTTAACATTGATCACGAAAGTCGTAACCATGTAAAGAAACAAATCTGAAATGTGAGGAAGCTGTAGTTATTATGGATGGTGAGTAAACGAGCATGTTGAGTTTTTGCATATTAAATACTAAACTCTTGATGGGTGGTTACGAGTAAAACTTTGTTACATTCATGGTATAAAGATTTAATAAACCACACAGTATTTATTTTAAAAAAAATGAGCCACAGATTATTTGAACGTTGTCATCCAATTGTTATATGTATAAAATACCAAGTCGTCTGTTATAAAGTAAAAACAGATATGTACGAACTGTAAGGATGTGTTTCGTAATGGGTTTTTTTACAGCGTCAATAATATATTAATTGTAAACCATTAGATTTAATTAATGGCATACAATATTTGTATTAAAAAAATAATTTAAAAATAATGATAACCGTTCAAGTGGGTAGATAATTTTTATAAAATAATTGTGACCACCCTTAGAGTTTGAAACAATTTCACTTAAATAGTATATTTGATTTAAAATTATTTTTCATCCCTCTTTTAAATTTGTAATATGATAATTTTTTTAAAATAAATCTTCCAAAATCAGTTACCATTAAGTATAAAATATAATCTCAAGTAGGTTATTTAACACAAAGTCTTGTAATAATTTATATTGTATGAATTTAATTACAAACAATTAATATCTAGACAATAATGATAATAGAAAGCATTGCAATAAACTATTTTATATGTGTTTTATTAATAATACTATATGAGAACAAATGAGAAATATTTTATTCACCAATTATTATTGAAAAATATATATGTCTATATAACTATAGAGTGAGAAATATTTTGATTTAAATTTTTATAAAAAAAATTAAACTATTTATTTCATGCAATTCAATGGTGGAGTATATAACATTATGAAATGGTGCTTTGACTTTCAATATCAACCATTAGACTATGAGATATTAGTGGCTCAAATATTGTACCAAAATTTTAAGTTAAAGTATCCCAAACCATATCTTTATAATGGAAATATAAAAACATACAATGATTTTTTTTCCACTTTTTGTCTATTAAATATTGTTTGATGTAATATTTTATTTATTGTCACTATTAATAATCATAATAAAAGTAATGACTCTTGGTAGCATAAAAATTTTATAATTACTATCAAAGAATAACAATAAAATAATCTTTCATGATTCATAAACTAAAGTTAATTAGGAATATGTGTTAGATTTAACTTTTATGAAATTGACAAAATGACATTTGAAAATAAAATAAAAACAAGCTTGTGAAAGTTAAATCTTATAAGGCTGAGATAATTTCCTACCATATCAAAAAAAATCTAAAAATATAAATGATTTTCTTTCACTTTTTTACCCACATAAATATTATTGGAGGCAATATTTTATTTATGGTCACTATCAATTATCATAACAAAAGTAATGACTCTTAATAACACAAAATTTCATAATTACAATCAAAGGATATCAATAAAATAATCTTTCACGATTCATTAACTAAAGCTCATTAGGAATATATATTAGATTTAAATTTTATGAAATTAATAAAGTGATATTTAAAAAAAAAGAAAATATATAGGCTTATAAAACTTAAAATTCCTATCATGTAAGGATATTAATTGTAAGATAAATATAAAGTTCAGAGAATAAGTATTTTAAATAGGTGTTAAAAATAATACATACGTAATTATCAATTATACAATGACCCTTAATATTATATAAAATAATCAGTATTTTAATATACGATATTAAATTTTATTAAAACATGTGTGATCGAGTAATTTTTATGTAACAAACAATCTCAACAATGAGTTTATTGATGTAACTATGACATTTACTTAAGTATATGTACTTAGTTGTGTTATTTATTACTATTAAATCATATATAAATTTTGCAATTACAACTTATTTATTTGATTTGTGTTAAATAACCTACCATTATATTTTATACTTAATGATAATAGATTTTGAAAGATTTATTTAAAAAAGATTATCACATTTCAAATTTAAAGGAGGATTGAAAAATAATTTTAAATAAAATATGCTATTTAAGTGAAATTGTTTCAAACTCTAAGGATGGTCATAATTATTTTATAAAATTCTCGACCCCTTACACGTTTGTTAACCGTTTACCATTATTATTTTTTTACTATAAATATTGTGTACCATTGATTAAATCCAATGGTACACAATTAAAAATATTATTGATGCTGTAAAAAAATTACAACATCATAAAGGAACCATGTTTTCTAACTAATGTTTTTCACTCTTATTTTAGTGAACAGAATAATATTTTTTATGTGATTTTTTAAAAAACATTATTTGGTAGTTTGTATGAAAATATATAATTTTTAATAGAATTTTTTTATAAAATAATTTTCTTCAATTTATTTATACAATTTAGCTTTTATTATTATAATTTTAATAAGAATCAAATTAAATTTCATACATCAATAATATTTTTCAGAAAACCCTCTCATAATTTATTAAGTTTAAGAAATTAAAATAAAATGAAAAATGAAAAAAATAAATGTAGAATTAATTAGCATATAACAAAAAAAGTTCATACTACAATTATATTTATTATTGACATTTAAGTAGTTCATTTGTGCTAATTATGTTTTACAACACAAAATATATAGAACAAAAAAGTACAAAATATTTGCATCTAAAACATGCACATCTATTCCTTTCAACATGTAGGCCGCCACCTACAAATAAACAAAAATTAGGTATATGATATTTAATAATAATAATAATAATAATAAGAAGAAGAAGAAGAAGAAGAAGAAGAAAAAGATTAGAATCTCAAATATATAACAAATAAAATTTGACATGCACATTATCTCGTGTATAGTCATGCCACAATGCTCTTGCTCTTGCAATCATATCTCTACTGGCATTCATTTCCCCAATATACTCTTGATCAGATAAATTTATGTCCACCAACTTTTCCTTCATTTTGTTCATCGAATATCATATCTTCTACTTGAAACTCTTCAAACAATCTATCATATTATCAAAAACATTCGGGTAATTCAAGAATACCAGTTAACATCAGACAAGTATAAGATAAAACCATAACTAGTAGATTCAAATAGGAGTGCCAAAACGAATAAATGAATCGAATTGTAAACGAATTGAGTCGAAATTCTATTGATTCAGATTCGATTAATTTATTAAACGAATTGAAATCTCAGGATTCAGATTCGATTTATTTATAAACGAATATTCGGCTTGATTTGTTTAATTCATTTAGTAGAATTAATAATCAAATCGAATCGAATCGAATTCGAATTCATTTATTATTCATTTATCCTATTACGAATCCATAATGAATTGAATCAAATCAAGATTCGTTTACAATTTTTTTAGAAAAATATAATTAATAAACAAGATTAAGTAAAATAAAATATAAAAAAGTCACAAATTTAATTTTCTACAACAAATACAAATAACCCAAACGATATTTTAGAATTAAATATACAGTCATCCAAATACCAAATACCAAATCCTTATAATACAAATAACCTTCAAATTTTAAAAAAATTTCAAATAAATTTAAGGACAAAAAAGTAATTTAATTAAACAAATCTAGTTGTATTTGATTATTTTATCACCCGTTTATTAAACAAATCTTAAACGAATAAACAAATTAATATATTCAAACTTGGATTTGATTTGTTTAATTAGTGAATCGAATCAAATTCACTCATTTATTAAATGAATTAATTTTTTCAAATCCAAACCCATTTAATTCGCATCGAATCGAATCGAATAAACGAATACTGACCCATATTACCACCAGCGGCCAATCCATAACTTAATATTACCCTGAGCTAAATTTGAAAATTTATATTTTGAAGCGAACATAAATTTTTTTATATAAAAATAAGTACATGAAATAAGGAGGAACACCAAAAACCTTATCTCTCTAAATATGGACTATAAACAAAACTAATTATAAAAAAAGAGTAAAACACAAAAGGCAACTTGGATATGAAAATACTATTTTTCAATTATAAAATCTGACATTGCAGTCTATAATAATATATAATTATATAAGGATTAAAATCAATTAAGAATTTCAAATTAAAATAGATCAATACATGTAATTACAATCAATTAAAAATTGCAAGTAAAACTTTTTATGTTTGAAATGAAGTACTAAATTACCAAACTTAATAAATTAAACAATTAAAATTTATTCATCCTTTCAAATTGTAAAGGTATTATTAGTAAAAAATTTCAATAATAAACTAACTCAATTAAGCAAAAATGCATTTGGGTGCAGTTGTTCCTTTGTCAAGTGTTCTACCTCTCTTTAAAGAACTAGATGTTGATGATTCTTTTATCAAAAACTCCTTAAAATACTCAAATTTTATTTTCTAACTTGTCCTCTTAGTTAATAGAACTAATAAATAAAATCTGAAAATTCACATAAATTTTTTTATAAAAATATTGATAATTGTTACTAGATGTTGTTTTTGTAAGTACTTTTAATACTAGTGACGATGTTATATTATATTGACATATTATTTTTCAATTAGAAGGTTTTTAAAATAAGTTAAAGCAGTAATAAAATTTTAACTCCCTAATGTTTTCAATATATTCAATAAATATATGATTTAATCATTTTATAAAATAAGTCACTAATTTCAATTGAAAATAATATAATTGAATAAGGGACATATTTATAAATAAAATAAAAACTTTATTTTTATATAAAATTAATGAAAACATAAGTATAATTGGTTGGGGATATATTTGAATATAAAATAAAAACTCTATTATTATACTAAATTGATAAAAATATAAGGGTAGTTGAGTTAGGAACATATGTGAAAATAAAAGTAAAACTCTATTATTATACTAAATTGATAAAAATATAAGGGTAGTTGAGTTAGGAACATATGTGAAAATAAAAGTAAAACTCTATTATTTGACTAAAGTGATAAAACATTAAGGGGTATAAATGATTTTGTCTGGACCAGACCGGGCTATAGCCCAGCCCACGTGTAGGTATGCGCCAACCCTAGATTCAAATAAGTTTCATGATCAATAAAAAACTAAAAGACAAGAAGCCGTACATGCTTAAAATGCTATCATGTTTAACATAAAAAATACCCAAAAAAATACAATAAATTACATGCGTAAAATGCAAAAAATACGTAAGCACATATAAACTTAAATAAAATAATTTAAAATAAAGTCATCATTATTCATTCTTACTAGGTAAAAATTACAAAAAAAAGAGGTTTCTCCATCTCATATTTGATATAATACAAAATCAAATAAAATTTTAATGCACAATAAACAAAACCAAAAAATTCAAAAAAAAATGTACTTAGATCTTGTTGCTTGGTATAGTGAAGAAGAAGAAGAAGAATGCTCTATTCAGCGGTATAGTGAAGAAAAAGAAGAAAATAAGGTGTAATTGTAAAAATGATGTAATCGTAAAAGTAATTACTTTTGTAAAGAAAAAGATAAGTTGGAATTCTTCCAAGCTCCTCTTAAAGCATGGATGACAATTAATCTCCAGAATGCATGGCCGATCGCTGGAGATTGGGTTTGCTTCTTTGGAATAGCTATATGGAGACTATGGTTTTGGAGGAACCAGTTTTGGGTGAATGGATCAACTATAGACAACCTATCCATGGTGAACGATGTAAAAGCTCGCATGAAGGAGGTGATATCTCTTCAAGAATCTTCGTTGAGTTTGACAAATAAAAAAGTCCACACTTGGATTGGTTGGTCGCCCCTGTATTGGCCAGATGGAGCCTGCAAAGGAAATGGGGTAGTTGCTGCAGGGGGCCTGATTCGCGACCACAATGGGCATTGGGTTGCTGGTTTTGGGATGAATATAGGAACGTGTTCAGTGACTATAGCGGAGTTATGGGGTCTTTATCAAGGATTGAGTCTTGCGTGGAACAAAGGGATCCGTTGGCTTCTTGTTGAGGTTGATAGCCACTGCGTAACTCAGCTTGTGAAAAATAGCACGATGAGCACCAATGAATGTTCTACACTTCTTCGTGCTATTCATGACCTTATCGGACGAAATTGGCGGGTAGAGATTTCTCATGTATATAGGGAGGCTAATTTTACTGCGGATTATCTGGCTACCTTGGCTTGTTCATTCCCGCTAGGATTGCATGTATTGGAATCTCCTCCTAGAGGAATTATTCAAGTTATGTCCCAAGATACTTATGGGGTTGTTTATTCCCGCCTTGTTATCTCTTAGCTCTTTATGAGCCCCTCTTAACAAAAAAAAAAAAAAAGATAAGGTGGAAGTACAATTGAATAAAAAATTAATAAAATAATAATTTAATAAATAACACTGGTGGGCCCAAAACAACTTTTTACCTTACTTTTTTTTACGTTATTCTTCAAAAACTCAAGAGCGCCAATTTGACATTCTTAAGTTTTCTTTAATTTTTTATTCTTCAATATAAAAGTTAAAAAATAAAAATTTTCTATTCTTCAATTTTTTTAATTTTTTATCAGAGAGTGGCTTAACCAAACATGATTTGTAATTTTGTTTTGTGAAAAACAAAAAACACCTAATAAGAAAACGTTACCAATCGCACTCTTATTTCATTTTTACCTCCATAAAAGTTAGAATAAGGAAAAAGGAAACAAAAAATGGGTGTTTTTTTTTGTTAGGCATGACACTACTATAAATGATATAGGTGCTTTGTAAATCAGGTGACGATGATCTTGGAGGACACGTAATCCCTCATAAGGGTACTTATAACTTCATTTTTCATCCAAGTTTTTGGGGGACGACGCAGTTTTATTGGAAGTGCGAATGGCAAAGTACATATGAAGGGTTTGATATTTTCGTAGGTGGAAGGGAAGATTGTGGATATTGTGATGGGAAATTATGCTCTTTAAAAGCATATGTGTTTATTTAATTGTAATAAACATTTTTCTGATTAATAAAATTAATGAGGTACTTATTCAAATATCTTGATTGCATTTATATTTGTATTAAAGTCCATTTAATCTTATTATATATATTTATGTGATCACCATGTGGATTCACAAAAGACATAATTACAAGTTATCTTATGATTAAATAAATTTAGTTCGCAGTTGATAAATAAAGTTGGGCACTTTATTTGGGTATATACTGTAATAAATTCATTGAATGATTTGTCTTAATCATATATGAATTTATTGATGTAGTTCGACTACATTGAACTGGATCACATATGAGATTTAATTAATTTTGTAATAACTGTCAGACTTATTAAATCTCATAGGCGTTGATTTTACTGTAATCTTAATCTTGAGTTAATTATGATTTCATGATTGTGATTGTTATTCCATTTGAGTTACCAATGGGCACGACACATCCTTGTGGTCAAGATTACCCGGTATCTTGGTGGGAGCAATTATGAGTATTGGAGTTATAGATTAACAATATAGAATTTGTACAACACATCTTTTGATAGGTTTTCGGCACTTGATCATAGAATTTTCTGGCCAGAGTGTGTCAACATATTTAATATGTTGAAAATGATCATTAGAGAAAACCAGTAAGGATCAAGGAATAAAGATGTTATTAAATTGATTGGACAGTTGAGATATCAATTTAATTAACGATGTGGTACAAAGTATTGTGCAGTAAAGAAATCAATGTGGCTTGAGACGAATTATTATTCGAGCATACAATTATGGAAATCATTTCCAATCTTTTAGTGGAGTAGATTTGAAATTAAATAATTTGGTTAGTTTAATTACATGCCTAATTATTGTAGCCACTATTGTATGTTCCCAAATGATTCCCGGGTTAGCTCATTTAATTGACTGCACCACTACTGGACTAATAAGCAAGATAACTAGCTATTTGGGTCAAAAGCCTAATTATATCATTTAGTGAGAGGCTCCATTTAATTAGCTTTTGTATAAGGGGCGTTATGTTATTTTACAGGGTGGGTCCCCTATTGGAAAAGTAAATAACGTGAGTTTATTTTTTTGATTATTTTAGAGCCTAGAGTTTCACTAAAGGGAAATATAAAAGGCTTATTTTCTCAACAGAAAAGATAGAAGCCACTTTACACAAATATGAAAATAAGATTTTTCTCAATATTGTTGAGAGAAAAATTTTCTCGTGCTAGTTGCTTTGGTAGTGATAAAGGCGCCCACACGTCAAGTGCAGATCGAACCTGAGTCATAACCTGGAAGATCATTGGGGATAGTTCGTAATCTAACTAGCGTGGTGGTGACGGATCGTGATCCAACAGGAGTGGTGGTGGCAGATCGTGATCCAGGAGCCTAAATCACTTCAGCGGAAAAAGCCAACTCGGATTTTCAAGGTACGATTTTTAGATTACGTGTTCTTATATATTATATGAGAGCGGTCCTTAAAAAGGTTTTATAAAATTTAAAAACCTAATTTTTCCCCAACAATTGGTATGAGAGCCATCTCATATTAATATATAAGAATTTCGTATAAAATCATTCTTGAAATTTATGTATTAGAGTGGCACAATTTATTCAGATATATATTAATTGTTTAAATATATGAATAAAGCATGTTGTGGTTTGTCTTAATTCATGGTTAGAATTTTTGTTGTATTTTTTCATTTGGATCTGTAACAAGAGGGGTGATTTATTATCACCATAATTCTCTCTTGATTTATTTTTCAAGTAATAGAAATTTTGTAAGCCAAAATTGGCATAGGAAATTTGTAATTCATCACTGAAAAACGAACTCAAAAATCGAGAGGTCGGAAATTTCATAAACGAAGGCTGGATTTTCCAGCGGCAGCAACCCAGGGCACGCTGCAGCAGCGCGCGCTGCGCTGCACACAGCAAAGCAGCGCACGAGGCTAGCAAGGCCATCAGCGCGCGCTGCATGTGCTGCAGCTGGAAGCAATACTGCCAGCGGCAAGCAAGCGCGCGGGTTTGGACGGCTTCCGGTGACGCAGCGATTGGTTTGGCGTGCAGCTCGCGGGTTCCGTCGATGGGTGGCTTTCCGGCGTGGCGGCAATGGTCAAATCGGCCTCGGAAGATCATGAACAGTGGCGGAGGTTTTTGGCAATGGCGGCTCGGGAAAGAAAAATATGATTTTAGGGTTTCATGATTTTTATCATGAAGGGCCCTAAGGTTTCATAAGTTTTTCTTTGGGCTTATATGTTTTAATTTTTTACATTTAAGTCCAAAAATAATTTTGGGCTTAATGAATCCTAGTTTTAGGCCTAATTTCAATTGGCTTAATGGATTAAAAATGCATAGACAAAATTAAATACATTAAATTTATTTTTGGTCCAAAAGTTTTATTTTAATTAAAATTATTTATTTATTTATTTCTTTTCAAAAATAAAATTGGACCAATTATAAATTTTAAAAGCCCAATTTCCCTTAGTCCATTAACAAAGACAAGCTTGTGGGAATGTACATTGACAAGAAGCCCAATAAAGATTAGGCTTAGGGTTAATGTATTTTTCATTATTAGGAAAGCCATGAATTAAGATTATTTAATTGTTTTCCTATATGTTATGTTTTTGGATGTTCACATGCCATGATAACATGTCATATAGAATAGGTAGTGCCACTCTATACATAATGATACATGTCATTCATTAATTATGAATTTCATTATATTTTTTGTAATTTGCCTATGCTTAATAATATTAGATTTCATCTAGATAATATTATAGGAAGCATGCAATTAACAATATGTATGTTTTAAAAAGGAAAAATCAATTTTAAAAATTGAGTGGCAGAGGGAAAATTCAAGATAATTTTTCCCACGGGCTCCATTGTTAGTTCAATAATAAAATTATATATATACATCGACTTCATGATACGGTGATGCTCCCTACGGAGGGTATATATATTAGACATTTTATTTCATGAACTTCCTCAAAGATAAAATTGAAATATTTTTCAATCAATTGTTCGCCCCAACGGTGACTATTGATATGAAAAATACGTAGATTGAAACAATGGTTATACACTCAACTAAAATTTGTTATTAACCTTCCCAACGAAGCTCTGTTAACAAATTAAGGCCCAAAAGGATAACGATAATTATTTATCATGTCTCTACATGAAAGTAAATAATCTAATGCATAATTGGGTCTAGTAAGTGTAGACATGACTTCCCCAACGGATAGCTTGTCAAAGCGGTACTAGATTATCGTTACAATAAAATAAAATGCATTTATGATTTTTTGCATTTTTGTCATTTATTGTGAATTTTGTTTCAAATATTTATGCATGTTTATTTTGTTTTTTTTTTTTAGAAAATGTCTTCCATCAACCCATTATTAATTATCCCTGTTAAAAATGAACTCACTAGTGAAAATTATTTAGATTGGAAACGCAATCTATTTAATATTCTCACTGCTAAGGGAAGCAAATATGTGTTGACCCAACCTTGCCCTCCTGAACCATTGTTATACGATTATAGAAATCAGAGAGAGCCTTATGAGAAATGGTGCGAAGCTAACAAAATGGCTAAGCGCTATATATTGGCTTCGATTTCTGTGGAACTGCATAAGAAACATCGGAGCATGGAAACAGCCATTGAAATAATGGCTAGTCTTCATCAGATGTTTGGGTAAAATACCCATTTTGCCAGAGAAGCAGCATTAAAAAGTATTACGGATGCTAAGATGGAAGAGGGCACAAAAGTTCGTGATCATGTCCTCAATATGATGGACTATTTGAATGAGGTAGAGATTCATGGTGTCCAAATCAATGATAAATCAAAGATTAACATGATGATTGAATCTTTACTTGATACATTCAAAAAGTTTAAGGTCAGTTATATCTTAAACAATAAAGATATGACCTTAATTGAATTAATGCACGAACTACATGCTATAAAAGAATTTTATCATAGCAGAAAACTTCCTGAAAAAGGATTCTCTTCAAGGCTTAAGCCGAAAGACAAGAATGAGCCAGCAAGAGTGGGGATCGACAAACTGTCTATTAAAAGAAGTGGCAAGCCAAAAGGCAAGTATTACAAATGTGGACAGAAGGGTCACTGGAAGAAAGATTGTCCTAAGATTATTAAAATCAGGTATAGGAAATCTTTAAGCTTCCTAATTAGTTCAGATTTCTGTTGATTCATTCAATGATAAATTCTGAGATAACTAATCTTATTTGTAATTCATTTATTTGGTTTTAAGGAAACCAAGAGATTAAGTGAAGAAAACTTCAAACAGCAGTTGAGGACATGCTAGTTTATATCAATTGAAAGGCTAGATCAATTTTACAAGATTTAAAGTTTTGATATTTGTCTTTTCCAAACATTAGAGGAATTTAATTTCGGTGACTTGTTTTAATAAACAGAAGTACACTGTTATTTTTTGATCCTCTGTTTATAAAGACAGTTTATATCATATAAGTCTATTGATCTATTCAAAGCAAGATATAATGATAAAGAGTATATGCATTTATTTAAGAAAAGAAATGTTTCTTCAAACCAAAATCACCTCTGATATTTATGCTTAAGTCATATAAACTATAATAAGATTTTAAGAGAATGATTAATGATAGACTTGTTGGCCTATTAAGATTGATCATTGTAACTCTATAAATCTTATTTAGAAAAGTAATATGACAAGGATGCTCTTTTTGAGCTAAAAGCATAACATTGTATTTGATGATTTAGCGCATACAAATGTATACGGACTAATCAGTTTACATGTTATAAGAGGTTATGAGTATTCTATCAATCTTGTTGATGAATATTCAGTTTAATTTATGTTTGTCTAAATGCGTCATGATTCCATTGCTTTTGAAATTCAAAAGAGTACGTGGATAAGACAGAAGCAATTAGACAAGGAACATAAAAGAACTTCGATATAATCGAAACAAAAAATATCTCTATGGAGAATTCTAGCACTATTTGGTTGTCCATGAACACTATGATACAATAGTGTAATTAAATGGAGAAACAAGATTCTTTTGGATAAGACAAGATATATACTAAGTGGTTTATCATTTACCTTTTTGATTCCAGATATTAGTAATTGAAACTACAAAGTTTTTTTGAACTTAGTTTCATCTATCTCGGTGTCTACTACTCCAAGAAATTATGAAAAAAGTCACAAACATGTTTGAGACACATTCGTATTTGGAGCTTACTAGTATTTCTACTAGAATTAGAGACAGAGAAGATGGATTCGTGTTCAGAAGCTTGCATGTTTTAGGTATCTTGAAGGAATAAGGGAAAGTCTGAATTATAGTCCTCAAGATAGGAATGTATTTATATAAATATTCTTTACTTTCTTTGAGGAAGACTATATAATGACTTATAACCTAAGAGTAAGGTAAAACTAGAGCAATAAAAGAGATCAGGTTGTTGCTCAGCTTTCAACACCTGTTATAGAACAGGAAGAACAGCAACAACCAGCTGATCAGCACAGGATTATCCTTGGACAACCATCACTTTTAGAACCTTGTCGTAGTGGGAGGGTAACTAGGTTACCTGCAAGATATATGCTTTTGGGAGAAACCTATAAGGCTATCTCAGATGAACATGTACAAGATCCCACTGGTTACAACGAAACTCTAATAAATAGAGATGTTAAAATTTGAAAATGGCCATGAATCAAGAAATGGGATCTATGTATTCCAATAAAGTCTGGGAACTTGTAGACACACCAAATGGGGTAAAACCTATAGGGTGCAAGTGGATCTACAAGAGAAAAAGAGGAGTAAACAGAAAGGTGGAAACATTTAAAGCAAGATTAGTAGCCGAAGAGTTTACTCAGAAAGAAGGAATCGATTATGAGGAAACCTTTTCTCCGGTTGCTATGCTTAAATCCATCAGGATTCTGCTCTCCATTGCTGTAGTGCTAGATTATGAAATTTGGCAAATGGATGTCAAGACTGCCTTTCTCAATGGGCATCTTGAAGAAAACATCTACATGTAGCAACCAGATGGATTTATACAAAAAGGCCAAGAACACATGGTATGTAAGTTGCAGAGATCTATTTATGGATTGAAACAAGCATCCCGGTCATGGAACATCAGATTTGATCAAGCGATTAAATCGCTTGGATTCATCAGAACATTGATGAACCATGAGTGTACAAGAAAATTCAAGGAAAATTGATAGCCTTCCTAGTTCTTTGTGTAAACAATAGTCTCTTGATTGGAAACGATATAGGAGTATTGACTACAATAAAGATTTGGTTAGCAAAACAATTTGATATGAAAGACCTGGGGGAGACAAGTAATATGCTTGGTTTCAAGTTACTATGAGACCGGAAGAATAAAACTTCAGCCTTGTCTCGAGCGGTCTATATTGACAAGATATTGGCTAGATTTAGCATGGAAAATTCCAAGACTGGTTTATTACCATTCAGACATGGAATTACATTATCTAAGATCAATCACCTAAAAAGAGATAGAGAGAATGAGACGAGTTCCCTATGCAGAAGCTGTGGGAAGTCTCATGTATGCCATGCTTTGCACTAGGACCAGACAAATGTTTTGCGGTAGGGATGGTTAGAAGATTTCAATTTAATCCTGGACTGCAGTCAAGCATATTATAAAGTATCTGAAAAGAACTAAAAATTATATGCTTGTGTATTCTGGTGATGAACTTATACTAGTGGGTTATACTGATTTTTCGTCAGATAAGGATTTTAGAAAATCAACTTCTGGCTATGTGTTTACATTAGGAAGTGGAGCTATTAGTTGGATGAGTGTGAAACAATCTTGTATCACAGACTCAATAACTAAAGCTAAATATGTGGCTACATCTGAAGCTGCAAAAGAAGCTATGTGGCTCCGCAAGTTCCTACGAAATCTTGAGGTGGTACCTGTTGTAACTGCACCCCTGAAACTATTTTGTGATAATGGTGGTGCGGTAGCTCAATCTAAGGAACCAAGGAACCACAAGAAACAAAACATATTGACAGGAAGTATCATCTCATAAGGGAATAGTGTAGAAAGGTTATATGACAGTACCCTAAATGGCATTAGATGCTAAATGGCAGATCTTATTACAATGGCCATAAGTGGAAAAACTTTATAACCTGCACTTAGAGCCCTAGAGCATGAGCAGTATGCTAGATATGCTTTGAGAGTTAGTGGGAGATTGTTGGGAAATTATGCTCTTTAAAAGCATATGTGTTTATTTAATTGTAATAAACATTTTTCTGATTAATAAAATTAATGAGGTATTTATTCAAATATCTTGATTGCATTTATATTTGTATTAAAGTCCATTTAATCTTATTATATATATTTATGTGATCACCATGTGGATTCACAGAAGACATAAATACAAGTTATCTTATGATTAAATAAATTTAGTTCGCAGTTGATAAATAAAGTTGGGCACTTTATTTGGGTATATACTGTAATAAATTCATTGAATGATTTGTCTTAATCATATATGAATTTATTGATGTAGTTCGACTACATTGAATTGGATCACATATGAGATTTAATTAACTTTGTAATAACTGTCAGACTTATTAAATCTCATAGGCGTTGATTTTACTGTAATCTTAATCTTGAGTTAATTATGATTTCATGATTGTGATTGTTATTCCATTTGAGTTACCAATGGGCACGACACATCCTTGTGGTCAAGATTACCCGGTATCTTGGTGGGAGCAATTATGAGTATTGGAGTTATAGATTAACAATATAGAATTTGTACAACACATCTTTTGATAGGTTTTCGGCACTTGATCATAGAATTCTCTGGCCAGAGTGTGTCAACATATTTAGTATGTTGAAAATGATCATTAGAGAAAACCAGTAAGGATCAAGGAATAAAGATGTTATTAAATTGATTGGACAGTTGAGATATCAATTTAATTAACGATGTGGTACAAAGGATTGTGCAGTAAAGAAATCAATGTGGCTTGAGACGAATTATTATTCGAGTATACAATTATGGAAGTCATTTCCAATCTTTTAGTGGAGTAGATTTGAAATTAAATAATTTGGCTAGTTTAATTACATGCCTAATTATTGTAGCCACTATTGTATGTTCCCAAATGATCCCCGGGTTAGCTCATTTAATTGACTGCACCACTACTGGACTAATAAGCAAGATAACTAGCTATTTGAGTCAAAAGCCTAATTATATCATTTAGTGAGAGGCTCCATTTAACTAGCTTTTGTATAAGGGGCGTTATGTTATTTTACAGGGTGGGTCCCCTATTGGAAAAGTAATAATGTGAGTTTATTTTTTGATTATTTTGGAGCTTAGGGTTTCACTAAAGGGAGATGTAAAAGGCTTATTTTCTCAACAGAAAAGATAGAAGCCACTTTACACAAATATAAGAATAAGATTTTTCTCAATATTGTTGAGAGAAAAATTTTCTCGTGCTAGTTGCTTTGGTAGTGATAAAAGCGCCCACACGTCAAGTGCAGATCGAACCTGAGTCATAACCTGGAAGATCATTGGGGATAGTTCGTAATCTAACTAGCGTGGTGGTGACGGATCGTGATCCAACAGGAGTGGTGGTGGCAGATCGTGATCCAGGAGCCTAAATCACTTCAGCGGAAAAAGCCAACTCGGATTTTCAAGGTACGATTTTTAGATTACGTGTTCTTATATATTATACGAGAGCGGTCCTTAAAAAGGTTTTATAAAATTTAAAAATCTAATTTTTCCCCAACATATTGTTCATGGAGTATTACTGCAGACGGTCCATTATTTAAAAACTACTTGACCATGCTTTTGGGACATCCGAAATGGAGTAAGTTATTATTTACAATCTTATAAATTGTACGTGGTATACATGACATAAAGATTTAAGTCCAAAATATAATGCATTTTTTATTTATTAGTAGTCTAAATCACTTCTCCCTCTGACCTATCATGCAGCTTTAACTTTAAGATATTTGGCGAAAAAAATAAAAATGAAACAGGAACAAGATGAACGGGAACTTCTCTTTTCATATTACATTAGTTCATTTGTCAAGGTATTTATGTGAAAATGCTTGTTTCATCAATTTGCTTTCGTTCTTCCATATTTTCTAAACTTAATCACGAATTATTGGGGTTAATCTCGTTGAAAATACAAGTCAATATTACCGTTTTTGAACTCAAAATCAGCTAAAACAATAACAGTACCATCAGCAAACCCAACAATGATGAACAATAACTTGAGTTTAATATCATTATTAATTAATCCACAGTTGTTCCCAGCAATGCAGAACTTAAAACCATAAACCAACAAGTTGCATCCCATAAGCCTAAAGCTGTTACTCGATTATAGAATATAAATTTGTCAAGGTGCATAAAGCGTTGTCCTTAAAGCCAAATTCTACGCCTCAAAGAAAGATTTCCATGTGAAAGAACGACAAACAAATCGATCTCATCTCCAAGATACAATGACACTGTTGTAAGGTTGCCCTTCTAAGCAAAACGATTTAGAATAGCAAAAGTGAATTGATGAAGAAATATGATACAGAAGCAGATTGTTTTATTTTATTTTCATTGTTGTAGTGCACATCATAAAAGACTTTATATGTCTCTCTTACATAGAGAAACCTTATATGGATTTTTTCTTAATTCAATTTGAATTAGTCATCCAATTTCTTTATTTAATTAGAATGAGTTATCTATGAGTTTCATAATTTTGTTCAACTTGAATAATCCAAATCACATGTAAATTTGACTTAATTTAATTTATAATTAAATCTAACACATTCGGCTCAAATGTGTAGTTAGATATAACATATTTGATTCTAATTTATAACTAAATCTAACACATAACTAATTTCATATCAAACAACGAAAACAATTGCTCTTATCTTCCTCTAATATGGGACATTAATTATATTTTGAAATACCCATATAATTTCAACAATCCCCCACATATTTCAAAATATATCTTCACTATAGAATTTAATGCATGTAAACTAGTGTCTTTCGAGCTATGAGCAAGCCACTGACAACTGTTCTATCTCACAAGAACTTGGTGAAACTTACTGTTTTTATGAACCAATACTCCTTTAGTCTAAGATAAAGGAGTAGACACTCACATTAAACTCTCTTAGAGTTTTGATATTCAGCGATTTAGTACTTATTGGAATTCATGGGTGCTCTAAAGATGCTTGTCTCGCTTTTATAAGAACCAATCCAATTCTATACTCATATACCTAAACCTCCATCGGGTGGGTCATACAATTTTCACACATCATCGTACACTAAAGTGGGCTATAGATTTCAGTAGAGCTTAATTGCTCAATATATTTCACTGTAATATGCTACTATGTCACCATAAGGAGGAGTCAAATAAATAAATTAATGTTGTTACTCTTATAAAACTTCTTCACCGGATCTCCAATCGCATAGGTAAGATTACCATCACTCATTGTCTTTTTTTTTTTTTTTTCCCTTTAGGCAGAAGTTTTATCCTCCTTGACGTGGGTACCACTAACATCATGTTTATTAGTTTTATTAGAGAATTGAATAACTTTGACTTTATCGTTACAAAACTGGTTTTATACCCCAGATTTTAGTAGTTATTTGATAATATTATGTCTTAGACAAGTGTATTTGCTTTTCTCATATAGATCTTTCTTCTTGCCTTGGCAATAATGGCCTAGTAATCACAATATAATCACATAAAAATAAAAAGGAAAAATGTTAATAATAAGATCTACTAATTGGTTTTTTAACCATTCAGCCTCAGTACTTGCCTTCTCGAAGGTAACTAGCTTGGACTCCATGCTAGAATGAGTTAAACACGCTTGTTTGGAAGATTTTCAAGATATAGCTCCTCCGCCAAAGATAAATATATAACCAATAATTAATTTGATTTCATTTAAAATTCGCATCGCTATATCCTTTTAGCACAAATTTCTCATGCTACTATTTTGTTGCTTATTTTAAGCCGTATAATGACTTAACCAATTTGTATATTTTTTGCTCAGTATTTAGGGCTACACAATTATCTAGTTGACTTAAGTAGATTTTCTCATCCAGATCTCCATTTAGGAAAGCAATTTTGACATACAACTGATGAACAAAAGTTATGAATTATAGCCAAAGTAATTAAAACTTTAATGGATATAATTAGCCTCACACGAGTATAGGTATCAAAACAATCTATGTCTTTCTTTTGTAAGAATCTTTTGATAGCTAATCTTGCCTTATATTCAATTGAATTGTCTTTTGAAAATCCATTTGCACTCAATAGGTGTTACATCTAGAGGCAAATCAACTTATTCATATACATTATTGCTTAGGATGGTATTTAACTCACTATTAATTGCCTCTCTCCACATATATGCATCTTGAGAAGTCATAACTTCTTTGAGAGTTTAGGGATCGTTCTCAGCAAGAAAAATATAGAAGTTTCCACCAAAACTAATGGTAATTCTCATCTTTTTACGTCTCCTAGATTGGGTTTTTATTTACGTTGTAATTTTTTAATTCTATTCAATAACTCTTGTATTAATTTATTTATTTTACATTCTATTCATAAGTGTTAGGTGTACTCGACAAATTTTATGTTTTATTTATATTTAATGTTGATTTATTGGTTTTAAGTTATATTTATAAGTTTTTGTTTTGTTTATCAGCAAGACATAATTTTACCTGTTTTAACTTCCACTTTCAATTCTTATATTCCATTTTAAAAATTTATGTTTTATTTTGCACTTAATGATAATTTGCGAGTTTTATGTAATATTTGTAAGTTTTTACTTTGTTTATCAATAATACATCATTTCACCAGTTATATATTAATCCATTTGTTTTACCTTTCATTTACAAGTCTAATTTTTTATTTTTAAAATTTATGTTATTTTATATATAATATTCATTTGTTAACTTTATGTTATATTTACAGCAATATATTAATTTTACTAGTTTTATATTAATTTACTTGTTTTACCTTCTTATAGATTATTTTGCATTTAATGTTCATTTACTATTTTTATGTTATATTTGTATTTTTTTTAATTTAGCAGTAATACATTAATCTTATAGTTTTATTACTTGTTTTACCTTCTATTTACAAGTCTTATGTTTACTTTGTACTTAATTTTCATTTGCAGATTTTATGTTATATTTGTAAATTTTTGTTTTATTTACCAGTAATACATTAATCTACTATTTTTTTTATTAATTTAATTTTTTTACCCTTCAGTTACAAGCCTTATGTTTCATTTCCAAAATAGTAGAGTTTATGTTTTATTTTGTACTTAATTAATGTTGATTTATTAGTCTTATGTTATTTTGTAATGTTTTTATTTTTTTTATCAATAATACATCAATTCACCAATCTTATATTAGTTTACTTGTTTTACTTTCTATTTACAAGTTTTATCATTTTCCAGTTAATGTTAATTTACAATTTTATATTAT
Organism: Citrus glauca; assembly: GCA_029633175.1. Lineage (NCBI taxonomy): Eukaryota > Viridiplantae > Streptophyta > Magnoliopsida > Sapindales > Rutaceae > Citrus > Citrus glauca. The sequence goes on along the minus strand of JAQOOD010000002.1, from coordinate 24,589,603 downwards.
ACTCACAAGTCTTTGTCTACTTCACCAGTAATACATTAATTTATCAGTTTTATATTAATTAATTTATTTTACTTTTCATTTACATGTCGTATATTCCATTTTCAAAATTTATATTTTATTTTATAGTTAATGTTGATTTATTAGTTTTATATTATGTTTGTAATTGTTTATTTATTTACCAATAATGCATCAATTTACCGGCTTTTTACTAATTTATTACTTTTATCTTTCATTTATAAATCTTATGTTTTATTTCCAACATTTGTATTTTATTTTACATTTAATGTTGATTTATAAATTTCATATTTCATTTATATAATTTATATTTAATTAATATAGTGATTTTAATCACGGTATCTTAGAACTACCCATTTGAACATGAGATAATTAGTGAACAGTTAATACAGATTAAAAAATAACTATTACTTTAGGATTGATTGAGATTTTTTAACCCATGTTTGTGTTGGTTGACAAGTTATCTCCATCTTATTTATTTATTATTATTATTAAAAGATTGAGAGGTGAGCAAAGTACAATTCAATTTTTTGAATTAAGTAATTAACTAAATAAAATTACTTAAAAACCACCTATATCTATTTAGAAACTAGAATAAAATTCTAATTACCATGAAAAGAGTGAACAAACCATTCCTCACAATACCTTTCCTTTTATACAAAACATTTTTTATTCTTCTTTCATATATAAAAATCGATTATAGCCATGGCGTGATTAAACATTGTTGTCAATTTCCTTCTCCATCTTGTCATATAATTAGAAGTGATGAAATACAGGAACACCACTTCCAACAGATGATTTTATACATACGACACCAAATCCTTCATTGTCGAGTAAAATACATACCCTCAAACTATAGTTTTCTTTTAGGACTTAGCTATGGTGCAGAGTTGCACCCACCATTGGATTCAACCATTTGCTCTTACCATAACTAGATTCAATGGCTAAAAGTAATTATGGTATGGTACCACAGTTGCACCATAGCTTGACATTTCCTTTTAAACCTAAAAAGAAAAAAAGAAAAAAAATCATGGGTAGACATTGCTTATTCTTCGTATCATTTTCAATGCTCATGTTTATCCCTGCTTTCATATTAGAAGGCATCGGGTGCATGAAACTATTAGAATGATATAGATGCAGGAGTAGATCTTGCCGTTCATAGTAAATCAGGAGACGATGATCTTGGAGAACAAGTAATCTCTCAACAGGGCGATTATGGATTTCATTTTCGACCAAATTTTTGGGGCACGACGCTGTTTTATTTCAAGTTTGCATGGCAAAATACATGGAAATGGTTTGATACTTACATAGATGGAAGGGAACATCGTGGATATTGCTCATCGAGTATAACTGCAGGCGGTCCATGTCTCTTGAACTATCCATATCCCGATAGTTGTTATTGTTATATATCTATGCTACAAGCTTTGATTTTTAATTAATTGGCAGTCTAAATCATTTCTTATCGAGTTGTGATACTTGATCCTCTCATTATATATATCTCACTAGTTCCCGCTAATCACTTTTATGCTAATATCCATTTTGTTCTTATAAGAAATGACTTAAAAAGATAAATAGCTTTTAAATGCACCCACATGATAATTTTTATTAATATTTAATTTAGCTAATCTAATTTCTTAAACCTTATAATTTCTTTTAACTTTTCAAATTATTATCTCTTCTCAAATATTGTATACTCTATTTTTTAAAAATAGATTTTATAAACTTTATATGGAGAGTGTTTGGAGAAAAGATAAAAGTTATAGTAAAGGTAAGTTCGGGATTAGATGGTGTATGTTGAAAGATAAAGATTAGTATAAAATTTTTAATGGGACTAACTGAAAAGTGGGGGCTAGTGAGATATAATAAGAGGGCAAATCCACCACTCTTTCTTATCACTCGATTCAATATTGAACTAACATTTTTTATAACGTTTTAAAAATATATGATTGATATTTATTGGATGAGAATATAAAACTAATTAATTCTTAACTATATACTGCTATACATGCATAAGTTAGATAACTTATCCTCCAACCTAATTTTTACTTTTAACATTTAATGAGATTTAAAAAAATACGTTTTAAAGGAAATTAGGAATGAAATGTCTTGTATTAGGATTTTTAAGTATCAAATTCAAAATATTAACTTTCAGAGTGGAGTGATCTATTCTACCACGACCCAAGAATTTTTAGGAATTAATCAAAAAACTAATTTAGTGGGTGCAGTGACCTGTCCTATTTATAAATTGAAGTAACTCTCCTTTATTAACCAATATAGGACACAAATCAAGAGTAATGATGTGGAATTGGTGCCGCTACATGCTGCTGCCATGATGAATCTTGTGCATGGCGAAATACATGCACGAAAATATATTCGATTTTTGTATTCGGAAGACACTCTACATAATTCCATTTGCAAACAAGAGCAGTTGGATGCCAATTATTATTTTGGACTAAAAATTTAAATAATCTGATCAGTATGTGACAAAGCGGAAACAAGTTGGATATATAGAGAACCCTAATCCACATTACTTCTAAATAAGTGATCATTTTCCCACACAACAGATGAAAATCAAATCAGTAGTTTCGGAAATAGGTAAAATTTTTAGATTTTTCTAAAAGTGCCAAATAGTAAACATTAACTTCAAACACGATTTTGAGATTCAAACTAAAGAAATTCGGTGAAAATTTCAGACTTGGCAGGGGGCTAATGCTAGCAGGTTTTGTTCCTCTTATTTTAGCTTCAAAAAGGTATGTTATATGGCCAGATGCGACACACACACACACACACACCAAAAGTTGCCATCACACCATGTCTTACATTAATTTAATTCTCGTTCATGTGATAGAAAATATAAAGTGGTCCCTTATTTGTTCAGCGAAATGAATCTAGCTTAGTTGGATATATATCTTATCTTTATTTTTCTTTTTGGTTCACATCTAGCTTCTTTTTTTAATTTTTTTAAATAACAATAACGAAGTTGATTTTTGAGTTACATTAATTTATTTTTGTTATGATTATCAAGAATATAATGTAGGATATTAAAAAAAAGAAGAAGAAGAAGAGCGAGAATGATAAAATTATGTGTTGTGGGAATTCCTCTTCAAATTCTCAAGATGCTTTAAAAATTGCAAAATAGTAGTTGCTTTTGAGGTATTGATTAATGACATTGTGAGTGATTGACATGGGTCCTCAACATATGTCCTATCTACTTAGGGTTGCTTCCATATTGTGGAGGCCCCCATGTTGGAAGATGTGGTATTAAATTAAGTAATCTCTCTAATTAATCTCTATGATTAGGATAATCATTGCCTGATTATTAGATGATGTACAAGCATGAATATGATTGGCAGTTGTAGGAAAACAATAAAAAAGTGGTTATATCATATAAAAAAGGTTTATAAGTACATTATTGTTATTATTATTACAACTAATAAAAAACATAATTGATATGGTGCATGTTTAATCGGTGTAAAAGAGAAAACCCAGAAGCACATCGAACTCTAACTTGCCGAAACCAATATTTACAAATTAATACTTCTTCCATACATTTATTATTTTACAATTTTCGAAAGAGTACATGATACACCTCTTGACAACCAAGGCTGTATCGATAAATTTGCACTCTTCGAGTGAGGGCTGACTCCAAAAGAAATTCACAAAGATGAGCAAGAGTGGGGAGAGAGATGGAGAGTGAGAGAAGAATAGAGAAAAGTTAAAAAGAAATGGTTCATTCTGGATTCCTTTTGCACGAATTAGTTACGCTATACATATACTCCTCTGTTTTTTGGGTTTTAAAAGAATACAGCTCAACATAACTTTGTAACAGAAAATATGACAGAAACATAAACTAGCAAAATATAAAGCTCTATCAATTTCACTATACGACGTAATATTTAAATCACCCAGGAGGTCTTCTCACTCTTGTGCCGGTATACCCTTCCTCACGAGCTACTTCTACTTCAACTTGTGATGAGGCTTCCTTCATGGGCTGTACACAATTAGACTCATCGATGGGCTACACTTCTCGTAAATAATCTAGTTGATCCAGCTGAATGTGGAAGGTTGTATCATCCCCTCCAGCTTCAAAATTCACCTTGTCCTCAAGGTGAAAATTGGGATAAAGTTTATAGAAGGGTTCGAACTCTTCCCAAGTAGAATGTTCAGTCAAACTAGCCTGCCATTCCACCAGAATTTGCCGACATCTCGTTCCTTGTTTAAGCATAGTTCTAATAGCACAAACTGCAGCAAGGAGATATAATGGTTGATTGTCCACACTAGTTGATGGCAAGGAATGGTGATCAGGTGTATGAGAACTAAGAAAGGATTTGAGAAGTGAAATGTGAAACACTAGATGGATCTTGGAACCACTGGGCAAGGCAAGCTTATAAGCTACAGGGCCAACTCGAGCGAGTACGGGAAAGGGGCCATAATATCGTTTAGCTAGCTTTTGACAAGAACGAGATGCCGCTGTATTTTGGCGGTATGGCTGAAGCTTCACTAGAACCTGGTCCCCAACAGCAAACTGAGTTTCGTGTCTATATGGATTAGCCTTTTGAATCATGCGATGTTGAGCTTGACGCAAATTCTCTTTCAAGGAACGAAGTAATGCATCCCATTCACTTAATGCTTCATCAAGAGCTTGGATTGAAGTGGAGCCCTTCGAGTAAGGAGGAATTACTGGAGGTGGTCACCCAAAAAGAGCTTGAAAAGGAGACATTTTGATGCTGCTGTGATAAGTAGAATTGTAGGAAAAGTCAGCCCACCCCAGTAGAGATACCCATAAGTGTGGTTTGTCTTGGGTGAAAGCGCGAATATATTGCTCCAAGCCACGATTGACAACCTCCGATTACCCATCTATTTGTGGGTTATAGGCTGTACTGTGTCGAAGGGTAGTGCAACTTAACTCAAATAACTTCTTCCAAAAATTGCTCAAGAACACAGGGTCGCGATTGGAAATAATAGAAGTCGAAAACCCATGAAGCTTTATTACCATATCCACAAATAATTCGGCAGTCGTCATTGCTGTAAATTGAGTAGGAAGGGATCCGAAGTGTGCTGATTTCGTAATGCGATCAACCACTACTAATATCACCGTGAAACCTCGTGAAACTAGAAGGCCGGTAATGAAATCCATAGTGAGTTCGCCCCAAACTAAAGTGGGGATAGGAAGCGACTGCAGTGGACCTGTTGGTACTTGAGTAGAATATTTAGTTTATCGGCACACCAGGCATTTGGCCACGAATCGCTTAACGTCCATACACATTTTAGGCAAAAAAAATAAGATGCTAAGCGGACCAGCGTGCGTTTGATGCCTACATGCCCTGCAAGTGGAGTATAGTGGAATTAAGCCAATAGAACTACTTTCAAGGATGATGATGGATTGATATGGTAATGATTGCGATAAAAAAAGACCTCATTATGCTGCGAATCATCCCGTGAAAGAGAGCAGCAAACTGCCGATGAAGATCAATTATTTCCAAAAGTGTGGAATTCTCTAGTTTTAGAGTTGCTAACAACTAAAACGACGGGCGACTAAGGAGGGGCAAACAAGAAGTAGTCACTGTTGGTGTTACCTCACCTACCTCGTCAGGAATTCGTGATAAGGCGTCGGCTGCAAGATTGGTATAACCCAGTTTATACTCAATGCGGAAGTGATAGCCTAGTAATTTTCTGATGTAGACTTGCTAATCTGAAGTTTGAACTACCTGCTGGAGAAGTTCCTTAATGCTTTTATGGTTAGTTCGGATTACAAAAAATCTGCCCAATAAGTATTGTCGCCACTTGTGCACCGCTTCAATAATAGTGGCTAATTCCTTGATGTTGGTAAAAGAGGCCCGATGTCAAGGACCTAATTTCTTGTTGAAATAAGATATGGGGTGCCCTGATTGCATAAGCACAACCCCGATACCCACATTAGAGGAGTCAGTATCAAGAATGAAGTTGGAGTCAAAATCTGGTAACTGCAACACAGGGCTTTCCACCATTGCTTTCTTAAGAGCTTCAAATGCGTCAGCTGCTGCTAGTGTCCACTAGAAGGCATCTTTACAAAGCAAATCAGTAAGTGGGGTTGTTAAAGACGCATATCCACGAATAAATCGCCGGTAATAACCTGTTAAACCCAGAAAACCTCAAAGTTGTATTGTAGTCTGAAGAGTTGGCCAACGAACCATAGCTGCAATTTTCTGAGGATTGGCGCGCACATTAGAGGCCGAAACAATGTGGCCCAGGTAATCGATAGTGTCTTGGCAAAACAAGCATTTGGATAGCTTGACAAAGAACTAGTAAAAATAAAGGCACCACAAGACTTGCTGAAGGTGCCGCAAATGTTCCTCTACTGTAGCACTATAAATCAAAATGTCATAAAAAAAATCACAAATTTACGCTAAAATGAAGCGTAAATCTAGTTCATAGTAGCTTGGAAGGTAGAAGGCGCATTTGTTAAACCAAACGGCATGACGAGGAACTCGTAATGGCCCTCATGAGTGCGAAAAGTAGTTTTATAAATGTCTCGGTGGTGCACGCGAATCTGATGGTAACCAGCCCGTAAATCCAACTTGCTAAAGATTGCTGCCCCGCCTAATTCATCGAATAATTCGTCGATAATAGGAATAGGGAATTTATCTTTAATGGTGGAGGCATTTAAAGCCCTGTAATCAACACAAAAACGATAGGTCCTATTTTTTTTTTTTACTAACAAGACCGGTGACGAAAATGGACTTTGACTCAGTTGAATGATGCCTTGTTCTAATATTTCACGGATTAGTTTTTCCATCTCATTTTTTTGGAAATGGGGGTAGCGATATGGGTGCACATTTATGGGAGTGGTGTTAGGGAGGAGATGGATTTTGTGATCAATTGTGCGATGTGGCGGCAGGGTAGTAGATGGAAGAAATAAGTTGCGGTAAGTGTGTAGAAGACCAACAAAGGGCGTGGTTAAATGTGGAGGTAATTTGAAGGAAGAACTCTCGGGATTGCTTTCCAATTCCTCCCCAGGTACAAGTACCTATTGCAGAGCAAACAAACTATAAATATCAGCATTGTCGACTAGAGATTGCAACTGATGAAAGGTGATTAGGGAGGGAGTAGTGGATAGTTCGTCGCGAAGAGTCCCTGATGCCCCATTCCAACAAAATTCCATAGAGAGGGCAGAGTAATCATGAGAGACACGACCTAAGAGTTGCAGCCATTGTATTCTTAACACCACATCAGGCCCCTCAATGGGCAGAACAAAGAGGTCCAAAGTGAAGACCGTTCCCTACATCGTGAGAGCAACTTGAGGGCAAATATATTTGCACACTAGAAAATCCCCATTGCCAATATAAACACGAAAATTTGTTGTGGGTTGTATCGATAAGCCCAAACGCTCTGCCACTACTGGTTTGATAAAGTTGTGGGTACTTCCACTATCGATCAATACTTGAAAGCTGCGAGAATCAACTTTGCCAACCAAACAGAGTGACCGGGGATTGATTTGACCCGCCAAAGCATTCAAACTGGAAATATCCCCTGTTATGGCCTCTTCGACAGGATGTGGCAATTCTTGTTCACAAGAAGCAAGTTCAATATCATCAGTACCTATGAGAAGCAAAAGCTTACTGCGACAGCGATGATTAGCACTACATTTGTTTTTTCAGTTATAACATAATCCCTTCTCACGCTTGTCACGTAGCTTTGTTGGAGTGAGATGGCGAATCGGTAAGTTGGGTGTGGGTAGAAGTGATGGTAACGTGTTTGGTTTTGAGGGTGGGGAAGTATTGTGGGAGTGAGATATTGTTTGGGGCATACCAATGGAATGGTGCAGCTGGGTTGAAGCAAGGGGATATGTGTTGGCTGAAATTTAGGTGATGGGAAAGTTGTGGGAGGAATAGGTGACATGGTGTTCCATTTTGGCAAAAAACAGAGTCCTTGTTTGGCTTCCTCAGCACGGGCTTCAGATGCACGAGCTAGTGCAAATGCTTCCATTAGAGAAGAAGGCCGAGCAAAAAGCAGCTCACGACAAATACCGGGTTTCAATCCCGTGATAAAAAAACTTATGAGAAGTGATTCGGAAATTCCAGTCATTAAATCTTCAAAAGAGGCCTGAAATTCTGCCACTGTTGTGGTTTGGTATAACTTAGACAAATTTCCTTGAGGATCTTCATAGAGGGAGGCACCAAAACGATGTTTAAGGTTCTGTAAAAACTCTTTCCATGTTGTAAGCAAGCTGTTCATTTTCATCCATTAATACGACGCTGTCGCGCGTCCTTCCATATGAAAAGAAATAATTCGTAAACAAAGAGTTTCCAGTGTACTGTGGAAATCAAAGAACTCCTCAATTCGAAAAACCCACCCGTTGGGGTTAGATCCATCAAACTTAGGAACTCCATCTTCATAGAACGGAGCACAGGGGCCAACTCAATACCACTGGAATTTACCTCAGTAGAAGAGGATGTTGGGTGTGGTGGATTAGGAACCCGACCCAAGTGATTGGAAGACCCATGGATCTGTGAACGCAAATCATCAAGGCGAGAATCCACTGTGGCCATGTACTGTTGCAGCGTTTGATGTAAGGACAATGTTTGGCTCTCGAATTGTTCTTGGATCGTCTTTAAAAAGTCAGAATCCGTCATAACGATAGCAATGAAAGCACCACCGATACACCTCTCTGCAACCAAGGCTGTATCGATAAATTTGCAGTCTTCGAGTGAGGGCTGACTCCAAAAGAAATTCACAAAGATGAGCAAGAGTGGGGACAGAGATGGAGAGTGAGAGAAAAATAGAGAAAAGTTAAAAAGAAGTGATTCATTCTGGATTCCTTTTGCACGAATTAGTTACGCTATACATATACTCCTCTGTCTTTTGGGTTTTAAAAGAATACAGCTCAGCATAACTTTGTAACAGAAAATATGACAGCAACATAAACCTGAAAAATATAAAGCTATATCAATTTCACTATACGACATAATCTTTAAACCACCTAGGGAGTCTTTTCACTCTTGTGCCGATATACCCTTCCTCACGAGCTACTTCTACTTCAACTTGTGAAAAGGCTTCCTTTATGGGCTGCATACAATTAGAGGTGGGCAAAATTGAGTTCGGGTCGGGTTCTGATCAACCCGATCGGGTTTCGGGTTGTTCGGGTTAGATAAGAATCAACCCGAACACAACCCGAATTTATGACCCGACCCGAACCGACCCGAATTATGTTCAGGTCGGGTCGGTTCGGGTCATAAATTCGGGTTGTGTTCGGGTTGAATCGGGTTGTTCGGGTCATGGGTTCGGATTTGGTTAATTGTAACGGGTTATGACTTATGACTAGGGTTTTGTAATGTTTTGGTTTTTAAGGCCGGCTGCAGTAGCTTCTCTTTTCCCTTGGCATTGTTGGTAAGGGTTGGAAGATTGTTGTGATGGAAGGCATATTCATGAGCTGAAGTTGACAGTTCCGGTAGGCGTTTAAGTCCGGTAGTGGCAGCAAGGAGGGTCGCAGTGAAGGTTGAGTTGGTTTCAGTTCGGATAAGCTGGTTTGCAGCTGCTGTCTTTGTGGAACTGTCAAGTCTGAATCGTAAGCTGCATCTTCTGCAAGTCCAGCAACTCCAGCAGCTCCCGCGTGGCCATGAACGCCAACTACAGCCGTGCTGGCAACGAAACTCGGCAGTGACTGCAGTTGCTCGGTTTCAGCAGATCCCGTACCAAGATGAGGAGATGGTGGCAGATCGGTGATGGCCTAGTGTTCCGAGGAGTTCAGCTGCAGCTGAATGCCGTTCCCAGTGGCCAGAGTGGTGGTTTCCGTTTCTGATCTGGAAGGAGAAGAAAACCGAGAGCTTGACTTTATATTTTTTTCCCCGTTTTTGTTGCTTTATCAGCCGGATCTGAGCTGGGATGACTGTGCAATGTGTGTTTGACCCGAACCCAGAAAAAAATTAAAGAGTACAGAGGCTGAGAGGCAGAAGAAAAAAATTAAAGAGTACAGAGGCAAATTATTTTGTTTTTTTTTGGAACCCGATCGGGTTTGTAAGTTTCAATTACTCCCGATTTGATCTGATCCGAACCCAAAATTTATCGGGTCGGGTCGGGTAAAATGGCCAACCCTACATAGAATTAGACTCATCGATGGGCTGCCCTTTTCGTAAATAATCCGGTTGATCCAGCTGAATGTGGAAAGTTGTATCAGTATAACGATAATCACTCAAAATTTTAAAAAATTTTAAATTTTTTTTGTAAGTTTTGATAACTAGCTAGCATGAATATATATATATATTATGGACGTTTCTGACATCATGACATATTGATTGGCCACAGATAAGGTTAGAGAAACTATGTACTGTACTTGTAATAATTTCACAAATATGCAATGCAAGACAAATTTGAAGTAGTACGTTGGTAGACCACCATTTATTCTCCTCCAATCCCACAGTATGCCTGGTATATAAATGATCTTGCAACTGGTTTTGAACATCTTTGAAACTTCATTTTCACATGTTGTCGCTCACTCACTCTTCCAATCCCACAAGACACCGACTTCGTCCGTAATCAGTTTGCCCACCGACGCCAAATTATGCTCGTAAAGTTACTAAAGCTACCTTCCCACATGGCCACATTAGCATTTATTAAAGTTACAACGTAAATTTTTTTACTCTCCATTTTCTCCTTTCAGTAAAAAATGTTTTTGCGCTGAATCTGATAGTGAGAAGTTAGGCTAGCTCATGAACAATTTACTATAATACAGTCGTTGTTAGCCACAATTCCCTACATTCTCTTACTGGTGATATTCTTAATTTTAGTTCAGTCCGTTAAAGTTTCATTTGGGATTACTTTTAGGGGGTTAAAATAATTTTTAAAAGATAAAAATTGATTTTAGTGTCTGATAAATTTTTTAAAAAATCATTTTTGACAAAATCATGTTATTCTACAATAAACTTTGAAAAGTAAAGAAGAAATAACTTTTCAAAATCTTATTTTGAAAATCATTTTTATACTTAAAGAGATTATTGTAATTACCAGTTATATTAAGATAACAAAATAAAAAATTAATAATATAAAATATTTATTTTAGTTATCAATTATTATATGTACACAATAAACAATATTTTATATACATGTTTACAAATGTATTATATCTAGTCCAATCATTTACATTTTTAAAACTCACAATATTTTTAAAAATAATTTTTACCAAACATTTAATCGATTTTCTTCGTAATTGATTATCTCTACCACACAATTAACAACAATTATTTTAAAAACTATAACATTACTAAACTCTCTTATTTTTTGATCCTTATATTTTATTCTTTTATCGCCTAATTTATCTTGGAATCATCAAAGAAACACATGTAAATGTAAAAGTAATTAAGAACTTGAAATTAGGGCGGCCTATCGAACAAACATGAAATATGCCCTTAAATTAGAGAAGCGAATTAATTTGATAGCTGCGGACTTACACGAAAAAGTTATAATACCAAATGTAATGTGAAGAACCAATGAAATAATTAACATTTAATTTGCCATCTCCTCTGTACCGATCGATCAGCAATCAATGTTGGCTTGTTATGGGTAACACGCACAAAAGACAAATTCTTTTGGGACCATGCAGATTGATGTTGCTGTGAAAGGGAGAGAGGATTGAATTGAATTGAATTGAATGAGAGGCGTAGAGTTTACCAAATAAAGACAGAAATGCCATAAACAATTGAAATACTGGGTACAGGATACATTTTTCAGAAGCTATACATATGCAAATGATACCCAGTAGTTAAATGCTATGCAAATGATACCCAGTGATTGTTTACATTTGGACTTGGACCTTCTCTCAGCCTTCTTTTTCAAGCCTTAAATATCTAATCTTCCTCCTGTTCGTTGAATCACAAAACTGACAGATATGCTCTGTCTGTTACATTTATTAGCTACATCACTCTCGCAACATCACCTCCCCCACAATCTTCAATTTTCTTTCAACTCCCAAGCTACAACATAATCTTTTTTTTTTCTTTTTCATTTTTCAGCCGTTGAAATCGAGCTCAAATGGCCAGCACCCCCGCACCAAAAGCAATAAAGAAACTGGGGCAATTCCTTGAAGAGCAACAAGAACCTTTCATCCTAGAGATTTACCTTTCAGAGAGAGGCTGCATCAAGAAGCAGAAGAAGAATTTGAATTCAAGCAAGTTTTCGAAGGGATCAACTAGTTTAAATAATAGCATAAAGGGTGTTACAATCTATTCCAAGCTATTAAAAGCTGCGTACAACAAGCTTGTTCCCATCAAAGATAGCCCCAAGGCTAAGAATAGTAACGATGGCCGGGAAGTCGCAGAAGCAAATCAATTTTCATCCGCTAGTAACACAACAACAGAGGTTAATTCATGCTCAGAGAGCGAGGTTAAACTGCAAAAAGATGATATTTCGTTCCGAGGACATAATTGCCGGTCAGCAGAAAATGAGGTACAAAAATTAAACTATATTCTGTTATTTCTTACTGCTCTATTGATGCTTTAGGTTAAAGCTTAATTGTTCAAATTATAACAGGCTGCTTCAGTACTACAAGAAGAGAGTGAACAAATTAGCCCTGTTTCAGTACTACAAGAAGAGAATCAATCAAGGAGTACCATCACTCAGGCTAAGAATATTACAGAGGATTCCCTACTATCAGCTTCTTTATGGAATTTAGAAGAGCTAGTCTGCTCAAAACCCGACTCAAAAGTCGTCAAATCCAAAAAGATTTTGCGGCAAACAAAGCAGCTGTTATTTGATTGTGTAAGAGAAGTGTTAAAGACCAATGATGAGAATGGAAACGACAGAAGGCAGCAAAGTTGTAGAGAATTTATGGGACCTGAGTTGCTTGGAAAGCTCATGAGTGAGAAACTGAAAGCATGGGAAAAACAATCGGGGGATGAATTAAACATAACAAGACTCTTGGATTTTGATTTTCAGGATTCTGTCCAAGAATGGTCTGATTTTAAGCAACAGATGAGGGACATAGCTTTTAAGATTGGAGATGCCATACTTGAAGAAATCAGAGATCAACTGGTTACGGACTTGGTTTCAATGTAGATATTGGTAAGAATCCTAGATGGCTAATAATCCTTCTTCACTTGTCAATTTTTTTCCCCCAAGTTCTATTTCAGTGTTTGATAGGGCATATGCATATGCACAATCAAACTTTTGATTCTGATTTTTAATGTTTATACTTGCAACTAAAGGAGAATGAGAATGACAAATAAATTACACATTTGCTACTCATGCTTGGATTCCATAATTGCGCAAATGAGCTTGTTTAAGGAATCACACTACAAGAAAAAGAAGAGCATGTATGTATCTAAGATCTTGTTTCAGAACTACACGTCTCTCTAAATTTACACTACGACATGATTTCAATCAAAAGCGGGACCAATGGATCATTTGCAACCCCAAAAGCAGTACCAAGAGAACAAGTCAGTAGCAACATTTCTTTAATAACAAAGCAGCCGAATAACTGGAAACAAAATCAGTAGTTAGCATTCCATCATTGATCCCAAAATCTTCCATAAAGTCCCGTATAAAGAAATTTTTTTCCATAACTTTGATTTTTTTCATTTTTTCAGCGCTGTACACACAATTTAGTGTGAAATAGTTATGCACTGCAGGTGCATGGGAACTAAGATCGACACATAAAAGCTTCAATTTGCTATACCAAACAAAAATATTAAAATCATCATGGGGTTTTTGGCTTGGTATTTGTTACTTAAGCTATCATTTATGATGCTTCTACCTCCTAAGCATGTGCAATGGCTAGGGATGGCAAAATCCGGGTCCGGGTCCGGGTTTAGCTTTCCCGGTTCCAGACCCAGATGTCATTTTCTTTGTCCCGGACCCGGATTAAAACCTGGTTTTTTCCATCTGGGTCCGGGTCCGGGTTCAACCCGAAAAAATTCGAGTTCCGGATTCCGGGTTTTGAACCCGGCATGCAAAGCACAACTTTATGAATCTTGTAATCTTATTCATTTCTTTCTAACTCCTTCCCGTTTCGTTCAACAATTATTATTATTAATACCTCTATATTAACTTACTTGTCAGTAGATTTGATCTAAAAGCAGATTATTCAAATAATCACCGCATCAACTGCAATTCTAACGGCACGTTCTTGGAAGTCAAATAATAAACTATGAAGTCATTAAAATTTGGGTCTAAATGGCATCACTGATTCGCTTCACAATTTTATCTGAGAATGAGACTAACCAAAGCAAAAATGCAGAAATTATCTGCCAAGCTTATTAAAATGAATAGGCATTTTACCTAAAACATAACTTTGAGAATGAACAAAATGCAACCAAAAGTTTTATACTTCCAGGAGTTGACAATATGAATAACAATTCATGCAAATATATAAACGTGATTTACTCATATCATCACCAAACACTGCAAATAAGATTAGCCACGGGCCAACCATTAATATCTCCATGCCAATATTAGAATAAGCTGAAACTGACTTGAGGTTTTTTCTACCACATACCAACATCATACCAACATCATCAAGAATTCAAGATAACCATACAGTATATTTCAACATCATCTCGATTCTCTACCACATGAAGTTTCTAAACCTATCTCAAATTCTCAATGTTTCAAATGCCATCCTAGCATAGTAGCACTTAATAATTAAGACTTAAATAACAAATCACAATTACACAAATATAAATTCATAACACAATTACACAAGTCTACAATTCAAAGCTCAAATTAAAAACCACAAATCCAAAGTTTAAACTTTTCTCTATCATTTTCTCTTCTTCTTCACTTGATTCATTGTTGTTCATAACTCACTCATCAAACTTTCATCAATAAGTTGTTCTGCAGAAAGTATTGCTTCCTCTGGAATTCCATCTAAAAAAATGAATAAATAAATAAATTTATTTATCAAACTGACAAAGTTTATATTAAAATGCAGGCTGTTTCAAAGTTAATATGCAGGCTGTTTATACTAAAGTGCAGGATGATTCTATTATGGTAATACTTTCTATACAGCTAATATGCAGGCTGTTTCAAAGTTTATATTCTGCAGAAAGTATTTATTTTATGTAATAAATAAATTCTCCATACCTTTTAGGTTGTGGTCAAGCCAAAACCAATTTTGAGTACACACCAACACTTCCACTGTAGATGGCTGAAGTCTACTGCGATGAGGACTTAAATGTCTACCTCCAGTGCTAAAGGCGGACTCGGAAGCAACTGTTGATACAGGAATGGCCAAAAAGTCTCTCGCAATCTTTGCAAGTATAGGATATTTGCTTTGATTATTCTTCCACCATGACAAAACATCAAATTGACTAATTGAAGGCAAAGTACTTTCCTCAAGATAAAGCTTAAATTCTATTTTGAAATAATTATTTTGTGAGTTCTAATTTCTAAATGATTCCCACTCATCAGCCATCTCATCTAAGTCTAAGTCTACCATATTAGAATCATCTGCTGCAGCACCTTCAGAACTAGCTGAACCATTAACCCCCTAATTTGCATTTGATGAATATTTGACTTCATACTCATGCACTAAATCAACAAATAATTTGTGCACCCTTTCAATTTCAAATTCAGCTCTTTCTCCATAGATTTTGGGAAATAGAAAGTTAATTAACAATATTTTACGCCTAGGATCTAACAAAGTACCCACAGCAAGAACTCCATGAATAACATCCCAATATTTGTCATACTTCGCAATCATCTTAGTGGCCATATTTTTTACCCCCTCAATGGGTGATTGTAACGATGCATTCATTGACAATCTAATTTCACAAATCTTGCTAAAAAATAAATTAGATGTCGGATATCGTGTCCCTGAAAAAAGTTCTGTTAACTTATAAAAACTCTTCAAATAATCACACATAAGTTTTGAAAAATTCCACTCCAACTCACTAGGCAAAGATGTATAATTTCTATCACGCTCCTTTAAACGAATAAATACATCTTTATACAACAAAGCTGTACTAAGCATCAAATAAGTGGAATTCCACCTAGTTTTACAATCAAGTGCTAAGTTTTTAGTTTCTTTAACACCTAATTGTTTTTTGGCAGCCTCAAATTTTTCAAATCTAGAAGGTGTTGTTGTCCAGTAATGGACACTCTCTCTAATCTTTTCAACTTCTTTTTGGATCACAGATAAACCATCCTTAACTATCAGGTTTAATATATGTGCACAGCAGCGCATGTGAAGGAATTTCCCACCCATAATCATTGAACTAGCTGAACATTTCCCCAACAACAAATCAATCATGGACTCGTTTGCAGAACAATTATCAACAGTTATAGTAGACAACTTCCTATCTATATTCCACTCCATCAAACATTCATACAACTCATTGCACATAACTTCACCACTATGTGGAGCCGGCACATATATAAACCTAAAAATGTAAAAAAAATCAAACTATTAAATAATGCAAACATTCATTTATGTTGAAACGAAAAAAAAAGTATCGAGAATATTACCTCATAATATGACTTCGCAACACCCACGAGTTATCAATATAATGTGCCGTAACAACCATATATCCTTTCTTTTGGTTACCGGCAGTCCACATATCCGTAGTCACTGCAATTCTACTGTCACAAGCTTCCAAAGCATTCATTGCCTTCGTCTTCTCAATATCGTAAAGTTTCAAAATTTCAGCCTTGATAGTGTTTCGACTAATAATCTTAATTGAAGGTTGGAGAAGCTTTAACAGTTCGTAAAACCCAATATACTCAACAAATGATAGCGGAAGCTCATGCATTACAATCATTCTAGCTATAAAAACCCTCACTGTTGCTATATCCCACTTTGGTTCAGTACTATAATTACTAATAACAGTAGTTCCATCTGCTTTAGAAGAAAAAGAAAGGCGCATTTACTGCACATTCTTGATTGACTTTCTAGGACAACGTTTCGCATGATTAATCAAGTGATTAGTGCCCTGAGAATAATGCCCTTGCATAACTAACCCACAATAATTACAAATCGCTTGAAATTCCTTACCTAATTTAACTTTTTTAAAATGATTCCAAGTATCGGAAACTAATCTACCTGAACTACTCCCTTCGCTGCCAGTGCCTCGTTTTTTTGAAGCGTCAGCAGTAGTATTACCCTTACCCCTACGGCCACAGCCACGGCCACTCCCACTCCCACCCCCCCTGCTCTATTGTTGTTGAATCAGGTTCTAATTCAGCAGCTATATTATTATTTTCTGCTGCCATATCCATGCCAACCCTCACACCCATAGTTTCATTAGTCTCGGAAACATCTAAATCAACTCTTTGTTCATTTTCCATTACGAATTTAACACCCTACAAGAATTATGTCAAAACAAATTAAACTAACCCATCATTCCTGCAATTTCTTCCATTTTATATTTATTTCTTCCATTATTATCTAAAGCAAAGAATGGTACGTGGCGTTGTTCTACCTAGGAATAACGATGCAAGATTTTTCTACCTAGGAATAACGATGCAAGATCGTTCTTTGGACCCAAATCTGACTTAGAACAGATTAATAGCCCTCATCCAATGGTTTCCAGCTGATATACTAATTTCTTCCATTTTATATTTATTTCTTCCATTTTATATTTATAACAGCACAACATTTCTCTGTTTTCTCAATTTACAGTTTACACATAAAAGAAACTCAAACGTACATCAAAAGATCCGAGACAATATTTCAAGCACAATCAACAATTTATTTTTAACAGCAACAGCAACAACAACATTTCAAACATAAAACAAAGTATAACAGCAAGTTAGCAACTCACGTCGGTGAATCAAACGAATTGAGGAATAGCGGAAGATAGGACAGCGGAAGGCGGAAGGCGGAACCCAGCTGAGAGTTTGAAAATGGAAACAAATGTAGCACTATATCCTTATACCTTCTGAATAGCTTCTCTTAGAACTAGTTCCAAATTTTCCAATGGTGTCTATAATCAAATAACAACCAATCAAAATCTCAGTTCAACTAAGTAACATAGGACAAAATGATCAACAAATAATTAAAAATCTTCAACTAAGCCAAAACATTTCAAATTTTCACGCCCATTAAGCCAAAATAACACACGCCTCCCAAGCAGAAAATTCTGTTGATAGTAATTGCAGAGATGGTTTTAACTGGGGCAACATTGTCTTTTAACCCCCTCAAAAAAAATCAGTCATCGCCTTTAGGAAAGGCTTGGTTGTTGGTGCCCAGTGAAACACAGAGAAAAAGAAAATAGCATACAAAATGACTAATTGGTAACTGTCAGACATCTCAAAAGAACGAGCAAGCTATCATGTTCTTCTACTTCGCTTTTTCTTTAACTTTCAGAAGCACAATGCACATAGATGATTATAAATAGTAAAATGAAATTGGTTATAATCAAGCACTTTGCTTTATTTTTCAGTAAAATCATTAGCAGTAACGGTAACAAAAAAAAAGCTTCAGATTATTCAGAAATATATAAATACAAAAAGGAACACACCCGAGTGTTCACGTATGACAAACATCAATGTTGTTCTGCTTGCGGGATAGCGGAAGGCGGAAGCCAGCAGCAGCAGCGGCGGCGGAAGGGCTAGGGTTTGCTTGTTTAGGACTTTGGGTAAATTGCGAAGACTGAGTTGTGATTCTTGTGAATTAGGTTTTTTTTTTATGTTTATATTTATAGTTTTAGGTTTTTTTTTATGTTTATATTTATAGTTACTAATAAATATAATTAAAAGTAATATAAAAAATAAATCCGGATCCAGGTCTAGGTTCCAGATACACGGGTTATCCCAAGCCCGAACCTGGATTCGTCCGGGTTAATAAAACCCATTCCGGATCCGGATTTTTTCTTCTCCGGTACGGGTTCAACTCGGCCCAGATTATCCGGGTTTGTCCGGATCCGGGCCGGGTCCGGGTTTTTTTGACATCCCTAGCAATGGCGCCATATCAGGCGATGATGATATTGGACAACACTAACTACCTTATCAAAGTCTCTACACATTTAATTTTCATCACATTTTTTCAGTACAACTCCAGACTATTGCAGTTTTCTAGGTAATAAGCTTATTCCAATACGATTGTCACAACGAAATGTGTTTCTCTTGAGTAATGCGTCAAATAAATGTCACAGTTCAACAGGGATAAATTAAAATTGAACATTTTAAGTATTGTTATTTGGGATACAAATTCCGTATCCTAAATGGGGTGTCACTTGACGTTTCAATAACTGAGTGATGCTACATAATTATCATATTAATTAGACATATAAACAACCAACTATTACCTAGCAGGTTATTTGAGAGAGAAACTTTAAAATCCAAACTCTTCAAGATTGTTGGAACACTTTATCCTGCTCACCGTAAAGAAGCAAACATAATAATCACTCATTTTGACACACACACACACTATTTAATAAATCGACTATAAAATATGTTTCAAATATGAAAAATGCTCTCTCTGATTTTATAACATGTCATATTTAGAAAAGTACAAGTATGGCAACAAAATCTGGCATTGCATAAGCTGTGTCCCTTCTTGTACACACAATTGAGTATTATATATACACAAAAAAAATCCTAAAATCTTTATTTCCATTACACCAACAAATAAAAAATCAGAATGATGAGTTTTTTTGGCTACGCATTATCTCTTACTTTTGATAAATGATGTCAAAAGTAATTATAAGGTCATCATCATTGGATTTGCAATGAATTGCCAGATTTATTTCGGCACCTATATTGCTGTGAATATGCTCGTACACCCTATGTGATTTGAGACGAAGACCATTGCTCGTAATTATAGGGGTAATCATACGTTTAATTTTGCGCCAATTTTTTTTCGGACGATGCTATACTTTGGCAATTTCAGATGACAAAATGTATAGAAATGATTTGATGTTTACAAAGAATAGAGGGATTATGATTATTGTGGACCTTGGTAATAGAGTTTGTTGATGTAAATTTTATCCCAACTTACTAAGTAGTAATTCCCACCAAGGATAGTCCCATGGGACTAGGCTTATTTTTTGTTGGATTCGACGATGATGAATTTCTTCTTTGAGCTAATTTTAATGTGCTTTCATATTTTCTCCTAAAAGTTCACTTGTTTAGGGGATGCAGATGTCTTTGTTTGATGATGCTTTATAGACACAAGAAAACAATCAAAGGGCTAGTTTTGCCAGCGTAAATCCTCCAATAGTTAAGTCAGTCATCGAATTTTGAAAATAAGAATTTAGAGAAAGAAAATCTAGAGAGAAAAAATTAGCATTTCTCATATTGAGTAGATTTTTTCTTACCTTTCAGTGAGAATAGAGGGCGTATTAATTTATAGGCAGAATTAATTTGACTTGAGTCCTAATTACTTTGATGATAAGTTTCATTGTTCTTGTGACATCTGGCGACATTTGTCTTTTTGTTTCCATACTGATTGACACATGGGTATGTAAGCTTGTTTATAGATCAAAACAAGAAGTGTTTTAATTTAGATTGTTTTTCCTAAGATCTTGAAGTCATAAGAACCTTGAAATCTGGGATGTCTATCCCACGTGGTTTATCCTGAGATAAGATCTTAGAAATCTTAGAACCTTTGGGCACTTTTCCCAAAATCCTAAGATCCTATTAGTCTTGAAACCTAGGAACTTAGGAGGTTTGTCCGAAGAACTTAGGAGATTTATCCTAGGTGGTTTATTTTAAGATAGAGTCCTAGGAACCTTAGAATCTTTTGGGCCTTAAGGATCCATCACCTAGGAGGTTTATCCTAAATAGTTTGTCCATTTCTTCATGAGCTTTACAGAGATCATATTTATTTAGGCTTTAGCTAGAATCTAAGGATTCTTGGAACCTTGAAACCTAAGAGGTTTATCTTAGGTGATTTTTCCTAGAAATTTAGGAGGGTTATCCTAGGTGCTTTATCTTAGGATAGCGTCCTAGGAACTTGGAAAATTTTTAGACCTTGGAGCCTTACAATCTAGGGTAATGATATTCCCCCATCCATCTTGCTTTATGTTAAACCACTCACTGATTAACCTACCCTATAAAACAAAATTAAAAATGAATATATTTTGTAAATACAGCCTGTAAATACCAAAAGCACCTCTATTAATAGGTGGTTTGTCCATTTCTTCATCGGTTTTATAGAGACCTTATTTACTTAGGCTCTAGTTAGGATCGTAGGAACCTTAGAGCCTAAGAGATTAATCTCAAGTAGTTTGTCCTAAGATAGAATTCTAAAAACCTTAGAACCTGGTATGTCCTAAGATCCTGGGATCCTAGAAGTCTTGAAACCTTAGAATGTAGGAGGTTTGTCTTAAAAACCTAAGTTTATCGTTTGTCTTAAGATAGAATCCTAGAAACCTTAGAACCTTTTAGACCTTCAGAGTTGTCACCTAGAAGGTTTATCTTAGATGGTTTGTCAATCTTTTCATAGGCTTTATAAGAACTATATCTATTTGGGCCCTAGATGGGATTTTAGGAGTCTTGCAACCTTAAAACATTGGAGGTTTATTTTAGGTGCCTTTTACTAGGAATCTAGGAGGCTTGTCCTAGGTAGTTTGTCTTGGGGTAAGATCATAAGAACCTTGAAACATTTTGGGCCATTGGGGCCTTGCCACTTGGGAGGTTTATCCTAGGTAATTAGTCCATCTCTTTATGAGTTTTATAGGAACCATATTTATTTGGACCCTAGCTGGACTTATTCTATTTTTGGTATAACAGTTGCCCCCAAGTCTAAAATTATTTAAAGTAAAGAATTTAGACTTTTTTTTGGCAATCTATTCTAGGATTTAAGAGGCATTTATGAGTATGATTCCAATGCTGGATTTTATTTAGAACTTTTGTCCTTAAATTTTATCCAACGAGGTTTTTTCTCTAAGGATCTTTATCCTTTAATTCTATCCTAGGAGAATTTTTATCCTTAAATTATATCATAGGAGGATTTTTCTCTAAAGATTTTATCATAGAATTCCATCATTAGAAGGATTTTTCTTCAAGAACTTTGATCCTTGAGTTCTATTCTAGGAGGATTTTTTTTAGGAATTTCCATCCTTGAATTCTATCCTTAAGATGACTCTTTTCCAAGGATATTTTTGTCCTTAAATTCCATCCTTAGGAGAGTTTTTCCCTAAGGATTTTCTCCTTGAATTCCATCCTTTGTGAATCTTTCTCCAAGAATTTTTATTTTTAAATTCCATACAAAAGATTTTGTCTTTGAATTCAATCTTTAGGGGATCTTTTACAAGGATTTTTTTTTCTTGAATTCCATCCTTAATAGGATTTTATTTTTGAATTTCGTCCTCAGGAGGATATTTCTCTAAGAATTTCTTCCTTAAATTCCATCCTTAGAGGATTTTTCTCCAAAGAATTTTTTCCTTGAATTCCTTCCTTCTAGGAGGATTTTTCTCTAAGATTTTTTACCCTTAATTCCATCATAAGAGGATTTTTCTCCGTGGATTTTTTCTTTGAATTGCATCCTTGGTAGATTTTTTCTCCAAAATTTTGTATCCTTAAGTTCCATCATAGGAGGATTCTATCTTTGAATTCCATCCTTAGCAGTATTTTTCTCCAAGGATTTTTTTTCCTTTAATCCCACATTAGGAGGATTTATTCTCTAAGCATTTTTTTCTTTGAATCATACCATCCTTAAGACGCTTTTTCTCCAAATATTTTCATCCTCAAATTTTTTCATAAGAGAACTTTTTCTCTATGGCCTTTTTTTCCTTGAAATTTATCCGCAAGAGGATTTTTATCCTTAAAATCCATCCTAAGAGGATTTTATCCTTAAATTTCATCCTTACGAGGATTTTTCCCCAAGATTTTTTTTCCTTAAATTCCATTCTTAGTCGGATTTTTCTCCAAGGATTTTTATCCTTAAATTCCATCCTAAGATGATTTTTCTCCATGTATTTTTTCTTTAAATTCCATCATTAGCAGGATTTTTTCCAAGGATTTTTATTCTTAAATTCAATTGTATGAGAATTTTATCTTGAATTCCATCCGCAGGAGGATTTTTCTCCATGCATTTTTTATTCTTAAATTCCATCTTAAGAGGAAATTTCTCCATGGATTTTTTCCTTGAATTTCATTCTTGGGAGAATTTTTCTCCAAGAACTTTTATCCATAAATTCCATTCTAAGAGAATTTTATCCTTAAATTCCATCGTTAGGAGGTTCTTTCGTTAAGGATTATTTCCTTGAATTCCATCCTTCGGAGGAATTTTTCCAAGGATTTTTTTTCCTTAAATTCCATTGTTTGGAAGATTTTTCTCCAAGGATTTTTATCCTTAAATTCATCTTATGAGGATTTTTCTCCATACATTTTTTTTCTTAAATTCCATCCTCAAGAGGATTTTCCTCCAAAAACTTTTTTCCCTGAATTTCATCCTTAAGAGGATTTTTCTTCAAGGACTTTTTTCTAAGGATTTTTATCCTTAAATTCCATCTTTAGGAGGTTGTTCTGTAAGGATTTTTATTCTTAAATTCCATTATAGGAGAATTTTTCTCTAAAAGGATTTTATCCTTGAATTCTATCCTTAGGAGAATTTTTCTCTATTGGATTTTTTCCTTGAATTCCATCCTTAGGAGGATTTTTTCTCAAAAGATTTTTTCCCTCTTTAATTCTATCTTTAGACAGAGTTTTACTCAAAAACTTTTACCCTTAAAGTCCATCATAAGAGGGTTTTTCTCCAAGGATTTTTTTTCGCTTAAATACCATTCTTAGTAGAATTTTTTTCCAAGGATTTTTATCCTTAAATTTTGTCGTAAGAGTTTTTTATTTTATCCTAAATTCCATCATCCGAAGGATTTTTCTCTAAGGATTTTCATCATAGGATGATTTTTTCCATCCTTTAGTGAATGAATTTTGGAAATTTAAGCCATCTCAGGAGGTGGTTTCCGCTTATGAGGTAATTTATCCTAGGATGATTTATTTCAATCCTTGGATGATTGTGTTTTCATCCTAGGATGATTCATTTCTATCCTTACTTGGCTTAATTGTAGATCTTCTTTAATTGGCTAAGATCCTCTTCCTCTCTTATATAATATCTCATTTTTCATTATTCTTTCTCATTCAAGAATTTTCAAGAGAAAGAGTATAAGTTTTAAAAAGAAAAGCTCTCAAGTTTCAATAGAGTGAGGGTGGTGATTCGAGGTGCTTGATATCGACATTCATAATGGCTGCTGATAATTTTTTGACATCTTTTTGGGGAACTTCCAGTGACTTTTCGGTGAAATTTCAACAATTTTTAGTGAGTTCTTATTTATTATTATTTTTTATTTTCACCAACCTCTAATTAGTGGCCCCAGTGTTCTTGAGTCCAAACGGAATAACCTTGTAGCAATAAAGACCTCAATTAGTGATGAAGGCAGCCTTTTCTTGTCAAGTTCATGAATCCTTATTTGATTATATCTTTTGAGTATGATCCATGTAGCTTTGTAGTCTATGCCTATTATTTCATCACTAATTGATCAATTTTTGGTAAATGAAAGATATCCTTAAGACAAGCTTTGTTGAAATTAATGAAGTCAATTCACATCTCCACTTCCTATTTGTTTGCTTCACCATCACAACAATGGCTAGTCATTTAGAATACCTTGCCTTCTTAGTAAAACTAGTATTAAGAAGTTTGTATATACTTCTTCCTTCACTGCCAAAGATTTTTTAACACTCAGACTTCTTTTATAATGAATAAGTTTTATCATTAGGTTAGTACTTTTTCTTATCATAGGATCAATATCTGATATATTCTCACACGTTCAAGTAAAACATCATAATGTTCTTTGAGGAAGTTAACAAGTTTTTTTCTTTAATTGATTTGGCAATTGACTTTTAATCTTGACTACCTTATGATTGACACTAAAAAGTATACATTTAATAAGGATAAAATTATCAAATTTTCATTTACAGTGTCAATTAATGCATTCATTATTCCTAAATTATCTTAACACTCTCCAAATATATTTTTAGGTTAAATTAATTTGTAATATGTTAATTTTATTTTGTAGAGATATTTCAAGAATAAAGAGGAGTTGGAATTGAAAGTGGGAAACGAAAAAGAATTGCAGAAGCTATTTGGAATGCATTATTGAAGAGATGTAATTAAATAAAAAATAATAAATAATAAAAAAGTGGGCAATCATGGCCACCTGACTAGCATCGCTCTGTTGCTTGTTTGTCTATGTGATAATAATAAGAAATAATAATAGAATAAGAAAAGTTGAAGCTGATGGCCGCCTATAAATAGAAGAAGTTTTTGCGAATGGAGGGAGCTGAAGAGAACAAGAGTAAAGCTGGTGACTTCTTTTTTTTTCCTTGTTTTCTTGTGTAATCAATTTTTTGTAATATATTTCAGAATTTTGTTAAATAAAATGAGTGTTTTGTTTTCTAATATAAGTGGCTAAATTTTCTAAGCTGTGGTGAAATATGAAGCTTAAGGACTCAAATTATTGAATTAATTACTCTCTTAAGTGAGTCTTAAAGTTTATTTTATTTATTTGTATTTTTGTTTTTTATCGGGTTCTTTTGTGTCATGTTAATTTATAGATATAGATCTCTTCAAATTTATATAATATTTTCACATAATGTCGACACTCTAATATAGTTGTGTCACATTAGGTATTTGTTCTCATATTTATCCACACAAATGGTTAGTTAAAAATTAAATGGCATAATAAGTAACTTGCAAAATAAATGAAAAATATAAATTGAGAGAGTTTTATAACCATACTTTGAAATCCAAGAGTGGATCCCGTAAGATTATTATATTTTTAGATTGATTCATATTAATTTCCTTTTTTGCATTGATTTTTTTGTTTAATAAAATTGACTACTAGATTTTAAATTTCCTGTGGTTTGCCCCTGGACTCATAGGGTTTTATTATAATTTGACACTCTTATACTTGAGAGTAAACAATATTTTTAAGTAGTGTCATTTTACTTGGATCTTCACAAAGTGAAAAGTCTTCTAAGTCGACTGGACTTGTTCGTTGATCAATTTTCATTGTCCAAAAATCGAGACTTGGGATTTGAAGAGTTTCCTTGCTTATCCTAAATGCTATCTTAAGTACTCCATTGCTTCCTTTTGCTATCCTTCCACAACTCCAACCCCAATTTTAGTTAGAAATTTCAATGCAATAGATGGCCTTCGTAAAAGTGTTATAAGAACTTGGTTGATCAATTACAATAAAAATAGATATAATAGTTACTTTGGTCGAACTTTTCCAAAAGACACAGTGAGCTTTATAACTCCCTTACGAACTGCACTTCCTTTGGTTTACATGAATAAAATATCAATCGCGATCTCATTATCATTGAGAATTTGATACATGCATTTGTTTGCCACAAGGAGGGTAACGACTAAAGCATTACAATAAAGATGATAAACTTCCTTAGCGTCATCCTCGAAGAAGATTATTGATATATCACGAACTCTTGATCCTTGGGATTGATTATTCAAATTGACTTCAAGATCATTATGTTCATGTCTTGCTTGGCGCATTAAATTCTTTCTCTATTTCTCTAAGTTTCTAGCAACTAGTCCTCCCTAAATATGATTGACAACATATAAATTTTCATTACCCTCTTTCTTATTTCCTTTTCTTTTCCTCGAAGATTGTGGTTGGTCATTCTTCAATTGCTCATCAAGATTTCTACATATTCCAATAGTTGTCCCTGCCAAACTAAGCTCTTTATTTGTTCCTAACCTCAAAACATTTAGAGGTGTCATGCCCATGATCTTTATGGAAATGGCAATACTTATTTGGATTCTTTTGGAATGGATTTGCCCTCATAAAAGGTGGGGTTCTAAACAAAGTTGGATTCTTTTCTTGCATGAGAATTTGCTCCTAAGGAGTATTAACCTTTGTAGAGTTACTGAATTAAGAGGCTGAATGAGGATGAGTGTCTCGAACTTTAGATCGTTCTCTAGGACAGAATTAATCTCTCTTTAAAAACTAATTAGGTCTACAGCCTTTTCTTCTCACTAATCATCTTTCTTTTTCTTTTCTTTGCTTGGTTCCCTTATTTTCTAATTTCTATTTTGAAATATTTTTTCAAATTGGCTTAATTCTTAGCTCTTGAAAGAAACTCAAAGCACAAAATAGATGGTTTCTTTGAAGCCAACCATCATAATTTTACCATCCTAACTCCCTCTACAATACCAAAATTTGCTACGCCATTATCATGACCTCTATTTAGGTGATCTCATTAGTGTACCTTTTATATAGTCTCTCAAGGACTTTCCTTTGATGTTGTTTAATGGTCAAGAGGTAAATCACTAGTTTTTCTCTTTGTCAAGCACTTCAGAAATTAAAGGTAAATTCAATACTCAAATCTCCAAAGGATGATATAGAGTATGGCCTCAACCTTTAAAACCGTCTTTACATTACTTCTATTAAGGTAAGAAGAAAAGCTCAACAAAAAATTGCTTGTGATGCTTATTGCATTTCCATAAGAGTACGATACAATTCTAGATGTTTAATAGGATCCCTTGATCTATTTTATGGGTCAAATTTGGGGTAAACAGAACCTAGGTGAATATTTTTTGTATTATTATATCATGAGTAAACGGTGGCTCTAGTTCCACTGTTGCATTATCAATTAGTCACTCGTCTCGAACCATTGCTCATGTCTCTACATCTTTTCTTACAATCCTTTATCAACTTCCTTCTCTAAATCTTCTCTAGCCATTCTCCTCCTAGATCTTCAATGGTTTAAGGAATGTTTGAGATCACCTTCATTTGGTTCTTCTTTATACCTAGGCCTAGAAGAGCCAAAATCAATTATATTACTTCTACCTGAAAGACCATTTCTCAGCTTAAGTTTGGAATTGGTTGAACATTCTATTCAACTTATGTGCCAGCTTATCTAAATTTTGTTGAAGTCTAACAACATGAGATTATCCTCGTCGCCTTGCATGCAATATGGATTCAGGGATTTAAAGGAGGATGAATAGGCATTGTGTCATCATCTTTTAGATCTCGTTGTCATCTACTTTGTCAAAAGTGAACTTGCTATTACTTTGAAACTTTAATCATCAACCTCATAATTATAGTACTCACGGTTTACATCTATGCTCGCAATTGAGCTTCAAAGAGTTTTAACTAGAAGACCCAACAGACGCAACCAATCTCTCAGTGTAAATTTTATCCCAACTTACTAAGTAGCAATTTCAACCAAGGTGCCCTTTAGGACTAGACTTCCTTTTTGTTAGATCCGATGATGATGAATTTCTCCTTCGGACTAATTTTAATAGGATTTTGAGTTTTCTTATAAGAGTCAACTTCCTTAGGGAATGAAGATATCTTTGTCTGATAATGATTTACAAAAAAAAATACCAATGTGATAGTTTTCCCAGAGTAAACCCTTTAAAAGTCAAGACAATCATTGAATTTTTAAAAAAATATTAATTTAAAGAAAGAAAATTAGAGAGAGGAAGTCAGCATTTTTCGTTCTTGAGTTAATTTTTTCTTACTTTTCAACGAAAATAAATGGCATATTTATAGGCAAAATTGATTTGACTTGAGTCCTATTTACTTTGATAATAAGTGTCATTGTTCTTGTGACATCTGACTACACTTGTATTCTTGTGCCCATGTTGATTGACTAAAGATAGTAACTATAGGCCCAAGCCCAATTATTGGTAATAAGCCCAGGCCCTTTAAAAGCCCATCTTTGATGGACTGGGCTTGGGCTTCTATAATGTTTTTTAAAATTTTTTAATAAAGCTAAAAATAAAAGAAAAAACTCTTAACTTAAAGATAATGTCCGATACATAATAAATTAATAGTCCTAACACACAAAATACTAGCAACACAATGTAATAAACCACAAATAATGCTTATATTATAAATTATAAAAATTATAAATGATCTTTTTTTAAATTATAAATTATAAATCCTGGGCTACGCTTGGGCTTTTTCTATAAGCCATTAACTAAGCCTATTCATAGCAGGTTTTTAAATTTTTGGCTCATGTCCATGGTCTCATGATACAGGCAAAATTGGTGGGCCTATGCCAACTAGAGATTTTTTGCCCACTATATGATTAACATCCATACAAGTTTGTCTACATATCAAAGAACGAATTGTTTTAATCTTATATTGTTTATCTTAAGATTCTAGGATCGTAGGAACCCTTCGAACCTAATCTTTTATCGCAGGTGGTTTTTCCTATAATAGGATCCTAGAAACTTTAGAATTTGGGGGCTTTGTCTTAGGATCCTAAGATCCTAGAAGTCTTAAAACCTTCGAACCTAAGAAGTTTATCCTTGGTGGTTTGTTCTAAGAATCTAAGAGGTTTATTCTTTATGGTTTGTCTTAGAATCAAATCTTGGAAACCTTGGAACCTTTTGGGCCTTGAATCTTGCCACCTAGGAAGTTTATTCTAAGTGGGTTGTCCATTTCTTCATGAGCTTTATAGGATTGTATTTATTTAGACCCCAGTTGGGATCCTAGGAGTCTTGCAACTTTGGAACTTAAGAGGTTTATCTTAGGTGGTTTTTTCTAGGAATATAAAAGGTTTATTCTAGGTGATTTGTCCACCTCTTCATCCACTTTATAGGGACCATCTTTATGTGAGTCATAGCTGGGCCTATTCTATTTTTGGTCACATAGAGTTGTATAGATCTAATCTTAATTCTACTATTTGCTATATTTACAACAATAATTAGTTGACAATTTTCAGCCGAATGTTGCTTCTTCTAGCTATTATATGAAGTTAAGAAAGCTTTCTGAAATGTATTGCAACAGAATTATTGGAGTCTAAATCATTTCTTTTCCTGTTATCCTAATGGCTATATTTTTAATTTAGTAAACTGAAATTTCGTTCATATAGATACAAATTACGACACATAGTCATATTAATTGCATATCAAGATCGAGTCGGAAATTTTAAATCTAGAAAAAGAAAAGAAAAGAAAAAATATGCCGGAAACATTAAAAAAAAATTGTAATAGCTAATTGAAAATAAACAAAATAACATCATATGGTGTAACATTAAATTCGTATAAAATTTGGATTTAAACATCTGCACTAATTAATAAAATCTGTGTGTGTACAACACAGAGGCCGAACTCCATAAAAATAAAGACATAAAAAATGAGAAATGAAGGAAAAACAATAGAGAAATAGAACTTAGAAAATTTAAGCTTCCCATGGGCTACTGATATGTTATTTCTTTTTCTTTGAAGTTTGTTATGTTTAGATTATATTTTGGAATTAATAATTTAATAATTTTCTCTAGCATCTAATTTTCGTTGTTTTTGATTTACTGTAACAAAAGAAAAGATCGCGGAAAGAAATATGCAGAAGCAATTTTTTTAATTTTTTAATAAGGATTAGAGTCGAAAAACCAAACCTGAATCGAAGCGGGTTCAATGATGACTTAGTGCTTTTTTGTTTGGTTTTTTCAGTTCATTTAAATTTGATATCGAATTGAACTAAAAATTTTGGTTCATGTCAGACTACTGAACCGAACCGACGGCCACCCCTACATCCATATTTGAGAAGCTCTCCTTCTTGTTATAGAGAGAGAGATTTTTTATTTTTTAGGTTACATTTATTATAACTTACAATTTAGTTTTTCAAAATAAAAATGAGTGACAAAGCAGGGAGTCAAGTGAGTCAATTAACCGACGGCCACATCCATATTTGAGAAGCACTCCTTGTTATAGAGGGAGAGATTTTTTTTAAGTTACATTTATTATAACTTATAATTTAGTTTTTCAAAATAAAAATGAGTGACAAAACAGGGAGTCAAGTGAGTCAATTAATAAATTTTTCCTAGTTGTAAGTATATTAAATATAACTTTATATAAATGCGTGTGTGTGTGTTTGTGTATTTGGAAAGGGAAAACACAAGACGTACCTTCCTAACTCCATAAAAATAAACAAATAAAGAAAGGAGAAAAAAGAAAAAGATAAAACCATCAAGAAAAAGAACTTCGAAAATTTACAAGAGAATTAATTAGAGCCGTTCGGGGGGTGTTCCGAGAGATGAACTATGTACTCGCGGATCTTAGTGTTGGCTTTAACGTTTGAAGATATTCTTACAACCAAGAAGCCTTGGAATAAAATAAACTAATAAAGCAAATTGATCCATTCAAAGAGTAATATTGATTTCAGATTTAATAGCTCGAGAAAAGTCATTGCATGCATTGGCTTGGGTTTCAAGTTCCGAAAAACACATATTGTATACAACACTAACCAAAAAAAAGAAAAAAAAAAGAGAACAAACAAAGCTATACATCAACATTTGAATGACTGAAATAGGCGAGTTATATATTTATCGTATTCTTACACTAGAATACCTAAATGATGGTAAAGTTTTCTACCTCTATCACTGACAGCATGATGCCAATGGTTCATCAAGTCCAACAGCCACAAACTACTAAGAGTAGCGATAGAATAAAAAATTATTATATAAACTAATTTGTACAAATTAATTAAAAAAATACACTTAACGTTGGAAGAAGAATATACTTATGATGTGAAGAATGTTATGCTGGCAAAAAAAGTTCCTAAAAATATCTTGCCTTTGTATAAAATCCTTATTTTCCCAAAAAAATTAAAAAAAAAGTCTAGAATCCGGCTTCAACTACCCTAAGAACAACCGAAAAATATTCCTAGAAATATAAATCTTGCCTTTATACAAAATTTATAATCATAGTTTTCCAAGAAAAAAGAAATCCTCCAGTTCTGGCTTTGACCATATCATATATATAGGACAAGTAATTCAATTATGGTAAAGATAATCCGGCAGACTGACAATGAGATGCTTATACACAATTAAACATTATAAAACGACACTATATATATCCTGCATTATGAAATAGGGTTGGTAAGTACCTAAAAGCTTTAATTTCATTTGCCAGCAAAAGGGAAAAAAAAATAATGGGTTATTTTGCTAAGCAGATTTTGTTACTTTTGATATCACTCACCGTGCTGCTAAGTATGTGTAGTGGTCTTCGTTTCAAAACACATGAGGTGAAGGAGTGCATTCGCAATGATATAGGCTTCGGCATAGATCTGACCGTTCATTGCAGATCAGATGATGATGATCTTGGGGTACATGATATCCTTTACGGAGGAGTCTACACTTTTAGTTTCAAGCCAAATATTTTTGGGGCGACGCACTTCAGTTCTGTTGCAGTTTTAGCTGGCAAAATGCTGAGAAATCGTTTGATATCTACAAAGATGAGAGGGATTACAGTCGTTGCGAAGATTGTTCGTGGAGAATTACAGAGCATTATCTATGTGTCTCAGCTACTGACAGTCTTGCTAGTCCTGAAACGTGTTATGATTGGAACGGCAAATTTTATTTGTGATCTGTTGCTCCTCCTATAGTTATATTATTGTATGAAACTAATCATAAAGGTTTCTTCGATTAATTGGTACTATTATTATTAAGGGAAATTTACAACCGTCTACCTGTTTGTTTTCTCTTTTTTAAAAATATACAAACACTTTTTTTTTTCTCAGGGCGTCACCTAAAGTTTGCTTTTTGTTGCATTCTTCCACTTTCGTCTAAATTCCGTTAACAATTTTAACGGAATGACATTTTTATCCCTCAAAATTACAATTTAACCCAAAATAAATAGAAATTAAAAATAAATTGGATGCATTTAATTTTTTTCAAAGATGGATGCTAGAAATTGGAGGAAAATATGTTTGTTGCTTGCTAAATTTAGAAAATTTGTATTTATTTTTTTTGGAGGAAAATAGTATTTGTTACTTACTAGATTTGGAAAATTTATATTTATTTTTTCTCTTTCAAAAAAATAAAGACAAATTTTTAAATTTAGCAAGTAACAAACACTATTTTCCTCCAATTTCTAGCATCCACCTTTGAAAAAAATTAAATCCATCCAATTTATCTCCAATTTCCATTTATTTTGAGTTAAATTGTAATTTTGAGGGGTAAAAAGATCGTTTCGTTAACATTCCGTTAAATCCACTAACGGAAATTAGACGGAAGTGGAAAAATATAATAAAAAGCAAACTTCTGGTGGAGCGATGAGAAAAAAAAAGTGTTTATGTATTTTTGAAAAAGAGAAAACAAACAGGTGGACGGTTGTAAATTTTTCTATTATTAATGCAGCGAGATTATTGCAATCTAGCTAAATTTTTTGTTGTGCACGATGCATGTATGTGACTTAAATGTTTGCTTTTTCTATATTTGTACTGTGTTTCATGAACTGATTATTTACTATATAGTTCTTGTTATTCGACAGTGAAATGAAATTGCTGTATTAATTGTTTAAAGTATGTTACAAAAACCGTTTTAATTAAGAACAGAATAAAGCAAAATCATTGAGGCTGCACGAGATATCTAGCTATTAATACAGTTTTAAACGGGAAAATCGTGGCCGGTTAATTAACTCATTTGAGGCTATATATATAAAATTTTTCAAGTACAACGTCCGCATTTTTTGGCACATAATAATGTGTTCACATAAAAATAAGGAAAAAAAAAGAACCCATTTGCATGAATACACACATATATATAAAGAGAGAGAGAGTATTGATTATTAAGTCTAACCATTACGTTATTAAATTATATGATTTAATAATTTTTTCAGACTTTAACAAATGTAAGATCTTAAATTAGAATATTTCTATAGATATATATAAATTCAATACATCTTCTTTTGTAGATCAGATTAGTAATAATATGGTATTAAACAGCTTAAATAGTTAAAATAAGTGAAAAATGGCAATATTTCTAGTTAATTATATTTTGATATAATTTTAAGCCAGTCATTTTATGGATTAGACATATTAGTACGTTTTAGGTGGACATAGCATTTAAAATATGATAATAGAACAATTAAATCATTGATTTTATTAACCACTGTAACCTTATCTGCATCAATTTGATGAAACGAATCTGTGTGAAAATTAAAGTTACAGGGCCGGGCCTCACTTATGATTCTATCGGAAATATGGATCGACATGATATTAGCCAAATACTTAAAACAGTATTGCCTCAGCACACTTGTCCCCGTAAGGTTAATTTTAGGAATTAAATTTCACATTCGCGTTAGATTTCAATGGATTATAACTTCGTAGCACACGAGTCGAAATCACCCCTATGGTTTTTTTCTTTTCTTCTCGTCGACACAGACTGCCACAATTCTTAATTCAACTCTCAGTTTACTGCAAGCGGCGGGTTCTTTATTTTGCTGCTTGCTGCTCATGTATGTATTTTCTTTTTTTTATCGTAGACGCAGCATAATATTTCTGCTAATTTTTTTTGGAATATTTATTATATGCAGTGCGGTGCAGGGTTTAATTTTCATTTAAGCTGTCGGTGATTGATTGATTGATTGATTTATCTGTTTCTTGAAGACCGATGAATTGATATTCGATCTGTTTATATAAAGATTTTAGTAGTTTTGAGTTGACGATCAAAAATGTTTGAACGGAAGTTCTTCAAAACGAGGATTTGCGTTTTGTATCAAAAGGGTCGCTGCTCGCGCCCCACTTGCTCCTTTGCTCATGGAGACGCTGAGCTTCGCCGCCCTTTCCGCTCCCATCACGGTAACTTAGCTTCTCCTTTTTATTATTTGAACATTTTGTTTTTTTTTTTCCCCTTGCAGATTCTGAGCTGAAGGTTTTGTATTTTCGTTTTGTTTATTTTCTTGGTATTTTCACTAGTTTGATAACTATCAAGGGTGGTTTGAATTTGATGGTAGCTTTTGAGAAATTTGTGATACCGTAATTCAGTGTGGTTTTTATCAGTACGAAGCATCCACTAACAGGCTTAGTATTGTTTTTCATCAGAATGGATTTTGCTGGTTGGTAATTCTTAGAGGCGATGATATGGTATTTCTGGTGATGAACATTATCTTGGTTTATCATTATGCATCTCTGAAACTGCAAAGTTTTGTTGACGCTTCAGCATTAACTATTTTCTGGATGTTATATTCTTCCATAATATTGAGACCGACGGCCAGTTTTGTGTAACCATCGAAAGCTATTCGTAATTTGTCCTTTGGACATATGTTGGCAGAGCATATGGGAACCACTTCATTTGCAACTTCTCCTCGAATGATAGTCTGAAGGGATTTCCTGGATGGAGAATTTATAACTGTTATCTTTATATCATGAGGAAGAAATCTTTGTTGCTTATTGATCAACTGGAAGCTGTGGATATGCCAGCTAACATTTATCCGATGCTACTTTGATATGTGATGGATAACAGTTCAAATATGGGTTTTCTGTTTCTATATTTATATGAGAGAGGTTGTTTCTTTGTCCCCATTGGCAATGACAAGGATGTACTGTTACTATTCATTATTAAGTTACACGTATGTTTCTCTGTGATGGTAAGATTAGATCTGTACTGTTTGCGTGCCTCTGCTTATTTTGACTGAAAAGTACACTAAATACAACTATTTTGCTAAACTGGAAATTCTTTGAATTCCCAATTGCAGGTGGGCCGGACTACCGAGTTGGTGACTTGAGGGATAAGCTTGACAGAAGGCTGTCTCCACAGAAAATTTATTCCCCTGGAAGAGATACTAGAGGCCGGAATAGATTTCGTGGTCAGTAATTATATTCCAAGTTCCTTGGTTGTTTTGTTTGGCTATAAATGAGTCTAGTTTGGGTTCTTTCTGATAAAGGCAATTGCTTTGGACCATTCTGGTGTTACCAATTGATGATTTGTCTTAATAGATCGTTTTGTTTTTAGTTGCTTTTCTTTGTTCCTTTTGTTGTACATTTACTGATCAAAGTTTAAATTTCAGGACTTAGCCCTTCGAGGTCCCCTGAGAATAAAAGGTAACTAAACAAGAATCCTTTATTCAATCAGTTTTCAGTTGACGATACTATTTACAAAAGGAAATTGTTGACTTGGGTGCTGACTCTTTCCAAAGCTGTTTTCCACATGGCCACTGTGGGTTGCTTTTTTGGTTTTCTTTTCCTTTTCCTTTTCAAACCGGGATGATTCATAGTATTAGTAAATTCAAATTCTATTCATCCATTGAATGGATAGTTGACATCACACTGTGTATCCACATGTCAGTGCAATTCAACTGCCACCTCAATTGGCATAAGAAGTTGCAACATGTAGCATTTCTCAGTTTCTTGTAGTGCTATTAAATTTTTGGTTATATTTGAAGTAAACTCAGCTGTACTTGTATCACCTATACTTGTCCTTAAGGAAAGAAATATTTCATACTATTTTTCTTCTGGTAGACATATACTAGTATAAAATTGTGTTATACATTTATTTATTCTCCATCTCAGTACATTCGAACTTTGAGTTCAAAATGCATATTTTATTACAGTGATAGAAAACGCTGGAAGAAACAGCACCTTGATGGGCCAAGAGAATTTTCTGCAAGTCTGAAAATCTCAGATGGGATTGATGATAGAGTTAAAGAACAAAAATTTACACCTTCTGATTCCAAAGTTGTTCTTCTGGAGCAGGTTAGAACAATTTGGTCAAATACTGGCATTAATTTTGTATTCTTCATTTTCTCTGTCTTTATTTCGTCCAAAAAAAAAATTAATTATTTGAAATTATGTGCAGTTAAAAGAAGTGCAGTTGGATATCAACGTGCTTGAGGACCGCAAACTTCAATTGGAGGTCAGTCAATCCCAAAACACATATTTTTAACAGTGCATTGTTTCTGTCCACTCCCCATAACAAACACACTTTCAAGAAATACATTATATGTCGATGATTTACCATATCTTGTTCCAGATTACTTTAAGCATCTTTGTTTGTTGTGATGGTAACACTTATCATCATCATCATCATCATTATTTGTCTGCATTCCTATGCATGATTTAAGCCACATATTTGGTGCTTGATTTATTTGTTTCTCAAAGACTAACGAGGAGGAGAAGGGTCAAGAAGCAGATATTCTTTCTTCTAGAATAAAGGAGCTCGAGATTCAAT
This sequence comes from Citrus glauca, assembly GCA_029633175.1. Classification (NCBI taxonomy): domain Eukaryota; kingdom Viridiplantae; phylum Streptophyta; class Magnoliopsida; order Sapindales; family Rutaceae; genus Citrus; species Citrus glauca. The sequence continues at coordinate 24,552,760 of JAQOOD010000002.1, read as the reverse complement.
TGCAGAAAGAGAAAGAGGAATCTAAAAGGTATCATGAATATAATAATTTATTTTCATCTTTGTCTATCAAGATGTTTTATTTTTGTGGGTGGGTGCCCTTTTTCACTCAGTTTCAATGGACAATTTAATATTCAGGATAGCTTCAAAAATCAAGAAGTTTGTCAAAGCACATAATCGTCACTCACAGATGCAAGATGAGCTTAAGAGGCAAGTTATGGTTTGCTTTGAATCACTCTCCTCTGTGCAGTTCACTACTTTGATCTGTTCTTTGAACTTCCTAGCATTTAGCTTTTAGTTTATACTTCATAAATTCATAGGTCACAAGCTCGACTTCAGAAGTTGGGATATCATCTTGGCTTAGATGCCACTAAAGTTGGTGGTAATGAAGAGGATTCAAGCATCAATATCATGAGTGATGAGGAGACCACTAATTACCATCTAGTCGACCCACAGAATGATAAGCAGACTATACCTTCTCCGAACAAGAAAAAACTGCATGTTGATAGGGATACTATTAATGGATTTGTGCCAGAAGGTACTTTATTTTGACATTTCTGTGCATACAAGGTTTGTTGAATGTTACTTCTGGTTCCTAGATCTTTTGTTAATAACTTATATGTTTTGTGTCTCATATTACCACTTGTTTCATGTTTTTCATTTGACTTCAATCTGCTTGCAGTCACTAGTGTGTTAGTATCACTTGATTTCAGGAGTCCCATTCTGTTTTTGATTTTGTTGTTTATGCTGCATCTTTGGGTGTTTTAGCCAATTTAACAAAGGATGGAGGACGAGTGGCTGAATCTGTTCACTTAAAGGAGGTTTCTCGGTGGAATCAGCATCCTACTAATCATGGATCTGTGGCTGATGAAAGGAAGCTGAAAGGGAAAAATGTCTCAACCAGCTGGTTTTCCGCACAGGCGAAGAATGTGAGATCAGCAAATGCATTAGCGTTACCATCAACTGGTATAGCTGCTCATGTCAATGATGAAGAAGTAGAAGTTGAAGTGGAGCAGATTGAGGAGATTGATATGGCTTCAGCTGGAACTGGAAAAGGAGCAACTTACATGGCAAAAGGCTTGCAATTTAGGCTGCCCCCTCCTGTTCCAATCCCTCGTAATGCTTACATAGAGGTCAGTTTGTTGGGCATTGCCTATTGGATCTATAGCATCTGTCCACATTTGTGCGTCCACAATTCTAAATCACCTTAGTGATTTAGCGCCATATCAAAGTATGATCTACCCTTTGCAGAGTTTTTATTCTTAATCCATTATTAAAAGTAACCTCAACCATTTACTATTTCTCCTTTTCTTTACTATTGTTAATTTTTTAATCCATTTTAATTTTGCATCTGACTTCAGCTTTGACTTGCAGCGAGTGGGCGATGATGAAAACGTGGATGTGGTGGGCTGAACGTGATGGTGAAGAGGACGTCTAGCATGTGGTTAAATATTTGATAGTATTTGCAGAATTATATTATTTTTTTTTTGGTAATTGTCTTTGATACATATGTAGAACAAGAGAATTGTTGACTCCATGTATGTATCTCTCCATATGTAATGTAACAGTTTGATATTTTATCTTACACAAAATTCCCTTTGTTGGCATGGCTTTGGATTCGCGGAAAATGTGGTGAAGGTTCACTTTTTCAAAATTAGTTGCATAAATAATTTATAATCACATCAAAAGATTGAGAGACCAAATTAGTTATTTTTGGGGAAGGGAGGGTAAAGACATGTCACTGGCTGGTTTGCTTTAGAACCTTTTCTAGCAGCATGGAAAATTTAAACTTGGAATACATTTGGTTGGAGTGGTAAAAAGTTTAAGATTATATTGCTTTTATAAATTTAATCTAATATCTTGTTTGGCGCAAAATTTAATCCCACATTTTAATAAGAGAGAGAAGAAAGAAAATTATCTTAGGGAGCCTTAAGATAACATATGACTAGTGTTGGAAGACATTTTAAAATTCCATTCTAAATTTTCATATCAAATTATTTACTGATGTTGTATTCATCAACTCGAGATGTCATTAATTTACTTATAAAAAAAATTATTAATCATTTGATAAATGACACGTTACATTTTATATCATTTAGATCAAATTTTAGATGCATTAACACTAGCTAATGTTAAATGATAAAACTTAAATTAATTTTAGTTAATAATTCAATCCCTGAGAAATATGACATTTCATCTATGCGCTAAAACTATAAACAACACATCATCCATATTTATTCCCTATATATATCATCAAAAACTCCCTTTCTTACCAAATCCCTAACGACGACACTTAAAAAGGAGCCTATCTGACATGTCATCTCTTGTTAGGAGATTACTGCGGTTCTTTTGGTTGGTCGCTTGGCTTGTGGAAAAGCTCTTTCGAAAGATTCCTTTGAAGAGTTACAGAAGAGGTTTTGCTAAGTTACAGCATGAGTACTTGCAACCCGCTATTTAGAAGGTGTTGGCCTCACTCTTGTTACCCATACTTGCACAAAATGGCTAGGCTGTAAGTTAACAAAAAATTCTACTTGTCAGGAGATGTTCTTTTGATTGGTGGGCGGACCAAAAGTACATGAATGTGTCGAATATTGCAATATGTCACGTATATGAGTTGTACATGTCGTTTAAGATACTTTATGTTTCCACACTAGCCATCTAACACTAAGCATTTTGTGAATATGAGGTATGATATAAATGTAATGGAATAATATTCTTTGATTATACTAAGGTTGTTAATGGTTATAAGGCCTTTAATAGTTTTAAAGGAGAAGTATAAATTTAGACGAAATTTTATTTATGTGCTGCAATTAAGATAAAAGTATTCATCTTAGTAAGAACGAGAACGATTCTCGATAATTATCTTAAGGAGTCTATTTTAAAGTTTATGAAAACTATTTCAACTTATTTTGATTTAAGTTAAGAGAGAAGCAATAAAGTATGATAGTGTTACTAGTATTGACGTGTCAGAAGTTATTAAGGATCCTGTCATAGTCGTGCTGGCTTATGACATTGATAAGAAGGATGAACTTTTTATTATTTATAATAAAGGAAGATTTGAATTTTTCTGATTTCAAATGATGTCACTATGGTCTAAATGTTTTACAAAATAAATATTCTTTTTTTTTATTGCTTGCAAGTAACTCATTTACATTTATCTTGTATAAGTAAAAGCAAGTGATAGATGCTTATTTCGTGGAGGGTTGGGCTTTGACTTAGAACTGATGCAACATTTTTGGAAGAAATTTAATGATGTTTATGATGCGTCAAGGCACATAATTGACGTTTAAAGGTTCTTAAATATATTTAAACAAGTAAAAGATCGATTGTCTGCAAAAACCCAAATTGATGTTATGCTTGAGTTTCTACTAAATATTGAGGTGGAAAATTCTTTTGAGTTGACAGAATTGAAGATCAGAATCACAAGATCTAAGTTTAAATCAGTGTACTATACATATATCAATGTCAACAATTTGTAGAAATGGTAAACATCACCAATAAGTATGTAGATGATATTATGCTATTTAGCTGCATACCTTTGGTACGTGAATATGTAGCACTCTTCTTTAGGAAGAGTCTTTTGAATAGACCTAAAGAGTGTCTCTCGATGAGGCTGCTGTTATTAGCGCTTCAATTCAAAGCGCAAATCTTTTAATGGAAAAATATCCACTGACAGCTCAAAGTTGAACACATTATCAAAGGTATACATGTTTGTTGGGTGGTAGAGACGGCAATAAAATCTAGATCCAGTCCCCATCCGCAAGTATCCGAATCCCGAAAAGTCCAAATCCGCATATTAAAGAATACATATTCGAATGTGAAAAATTGAGATATGCACGGATTCAGATGCAAATGCGTACAAAAAAAATCAAATATCCAGATCCAATAATTTTATTTTAAATTAAAAATATATATTAAAATTTAAATTAAAAATAAATTTTATTTGTGGATTTATGATGTTGTTGTATGCTATTAATGTTGAGTTATTAATTGTTGAATTATGAATGAATTTTATTTGATATTATTAGGTAAATTATTAAATTTTATTTGTGGATTTATGATGTTGTTGCATGTTATTCATGTTGAATTATGAATGAATTTTATTTGATATTATTAGGTCAATTATTAAATTTTATTTTAAATTAAAAATATATATTAAAATTTAAATTAAAAATTAAAAACTAATTTTTGTTTGAGGTTTTATGATGTTGTTGTATGTTATTCATGTTGAATTATGATTGAATTTTATTTGATATTATTAGGTAAATTATTGAATTTTGATTTTTGAGAATCCAGAAATCAGGAATATCCGTCTGCATCTGTTGCTGATATTACCCATTATCCAAATGCAAATTTTTTTTTGCTTTGGATTTGTATATAGAAATGTAAATGTGGATCTGGATCCCAATGCACCTACATTCGGATCTGAATCCGAATTTTGCCAAGCCTAGTGGGTGGACCAATATATCACGTCTTTGAGTTTTACACGTCATTTAAAATTATTTTGTATTTTTACGATCTCATTTCTTGTTATTGTATTTTTTTAATAATTGTTTCAAAATTTGTCATGGATTTCATTTTTGTTATAGTTTTAAACATGTGAGAAAAATTCTTGACATTTATCTTCGAACTAAAAATTCTTGTGTTGTAGTTCTAAAATGCGAACTTAGACTATTGACTTTTGAAACGATATTCTTTTGGTTGGTGGCCTTGGTATGTGAATATGTGGCCTTTGAAGAGGTAAAGAGAAGTAACTATCGATCAAGTTGTTGTTATTGGGGCTCTAAATTCAATGTGTAAATTTTTTTTAGTAGGAAAATAGTTGAACACTTTATCAAAATATACAAATTAAAGGTATATATATCAAAGGCATACATATTAAAGATCAAAGGTATACATGATTTGTGAGTCATGTTATTTGCACGTGTGTAAGGCTATTACAAGTCGTTGGTTTTGGTGAGAAATCAAGAAGGGTAAAAAACCTAGAATGCAGGGTATAAGAGCTGGTTATGGAATCATCTTCTTCATCCGAAAAGAGAGAATAGATGTGTGAGGAGAGAGAAAGTGTTAACTATTTGTGTTCTCTATAATCACTACCTAATTCTTATACATTTTGATCTCAATAATAGTGAAAGCTTAGTGCTTATTTTCTCAGTGGATGTAGGCACCAACATCTGTTGTTAAACCACTTAAATCATGTGTTCTTTGTTTTTGTTTGAAAAATCCTTGATATGAGTGAGTTGTGTGCGTGTGAGTCTTGGTTCTTTGAATCAGAATTAGGTTTTGGGGTGAATATTGATCTGCTTTACAAAGGTCAAATTCTCAACAAATTGGTATCAAAGCCTTGGTTCTGATTCAAGTCCCAAGAAATGGCTACCAAGGTGGAACTTGATAAGTTCATTGGGCTAAACGACTTCAATATGTCGAAGATCAAGATCGAGGTTTTGTTGATTACACAAGGTTTGAAAGATGCCATTGAACTAGCCACCAAGATTGAAGATTCAGAAGTTTCTTCTTCAACAACACCTGAACAGATGGTTGAGATTGATAAGAACGCAAGAAGTACTATCATCCTCAGTCTTGGTGACTCAATGATAAGAGAAATTGCAAGAGAGAAGACTGTTGTTGGGCCCTGGACAAAACTGGAACAGTTATATATGACAAAGTCTCTTGCAAATCGACTATATATGAAAAAGAAAATGTTTTCTTTAAAGATAGTTGAGGGAGCTTTGTTATGCAAATTTTATTGAACTCGCAAGTGCACGAATCTATTGTAGTATAGGTCAATGGTGACGAGTGTTGATCCCACAAGAAGGTGAATTTTAATTGTATGTAGAATTAATTTTCTAAATGGATGGTTTGATTTGTGGTGAAAATGATTTAGATTATCCTAAAATTCGAATTAAGATGGCAATAATAAATTGAAGTGAAAATCTATTAAATTGACATACTTGGGTATCTGGATCCGCATCATCATGCACCATGGGCTAAATATTCATTATTAATACCAATTAAATCATGAGAGGAGAATCCACACCTCATGAACCACACTTTAATCAATATGGTGCTAAGAGCTTATCATGCCAAATAATAATAATTTTATACTAGGGAGCCGATGAAATCAGGGCAGTATCTAGAAAAACTTATTATTATTTGTCGACAAGAAATCAAAACATCCACAAAAACTAGAGAAGAAGAGAAAATAAATTTACCAAATAAAGCCCATGACACATGTCGAGACTTCACATTCAACCCAAGATTGAAAGAAAATTAGCTACTCATAATTGAACTAGGGGCAAAATAGAAATTTATTAAAATACATAGAAAATACAAGATGGAGAAGGAATTACAAAAAATGAATCTCAAAAATGAATTTAGAGCTATCAAATTACGGGGGGAGGCCCCCTTTTTATAGATATATTGAGTAAATCCTAGCCATTAGATTAAAACAGTTTGGACACTCAGGATTGCGCCACGTCATCAGTCAACAATACGCCGTTCGACCACACGGTTTGAACATTAACACGGTTTGACTCGGCTTTGAACAGTAACGCAGTTTGGTTGAAAATAATCCTATATAATGCATGTATCATACGCGCTATTTTTGGTCCATTAATATGCTGCCACGTCACCAATAAACAGTGCATAAGAATTTTAACCCAACAGGATCGTGACACCTCATCAATCAATGCCACATCATCGGTCAATGCCACGTCATCAATCCGTCTATGTAAATAGTGACGTGAACAGTAATGTAGAAAGTACCATACATGTAAATAGTACCGTACATATGAACAGTATTATTTTTTCTTTTATGCTCCTCCTAAAGTTTTCAACCGTCCTGAGTTCAAAAGTGATGTCCGTTTTTCCGTTTGATCTCTCGTTTATTGTGAAATGACTATGATGCTCCTAAAAAAATAAAATACTTAATTAAAATAAAACACACATAATTAAATTACAAGAAGATTAAATACATAAAAGTAAGAGTTGTTTGTAAGACTTGAAATGTAAAATGATGATTTTCTCTTTTATAAATATATATTTTCTAACACTTAACACACCCCATAACTAGCTTATTGCTAGTCTCTAACAAATAAAGTGAAAACAAAATTCAAATTCAAAATGATTTTTTTTAAATATTCATGTTTATTCAATCAGACTAATGATAATAATCAAATAAAATTATAAGCATTATCTCCAGTCTAAAAAAATATCACACCCATATCAACTATCCACATGAAACCAATATACTTTGTCACAGCTACTTTCAAGAATGACATGTTTGAAATGCAAGTTATGCAATCCAAGAGGGGGGTGAATTGGGTTTTTAAAATTTTTGCAATACAATTCACACAACAATTTAATCTATTGCCTTAATCAAATCAAAACAATAAATTCAATCAAGCACAATATTAAAAGAGTAAGAGAAGAGAAAAACGAACACAAGGATTTTTACGTTGTTCGGTTATTCCCGCCTACGTCCACGCCTCCAAGCACACCTGGCTCGAGGATTTCACTATCCAAGCCTCCCAAGGCTTCAAATGTTTACAATTGACTTCCAAGGTGTCAATGAACCTTTACAACAAGAGATTATATCCCCAATCTCTTCACCCTAAGTGTTTCCCACATTCGTACACTCACAATTTGATGAGAAATGAAATTCACAACATTAAAATTCTCTTTAAGAGTGAATAACAAATTATACCTCAATGATGATTCAACAAATGATGATTTGCGAAATGAAAGCTCAATATATGTTACATGATCTTGTTTTTCCTTGTATTAGTTATTAGAATGAAGTTTGATTTGAGTTTTTATAGTTAAACTCCAAAAATTAGCCGTTATAAGCAAATTCCAATGCTCAAGCGGTTAGCCGCTTGATTATCCGGCTAGCCGCTCAGAAACAGTGATATTACCGTTATTTTTGAATTTTGCTACAGTAATACTATTCTCTAAAATTATACTTTGACCTAAAACTTTCTATAATTATACTGTAGCCCAAACTGTCAGAAAACTTTGCACATAGGTCCAATTTCAGAATTACTTAAGATTAATTATCTTTCCAACACTTTCTGAAATTATGATATGGCCCTAAAGATTTTATTATTTCACATAAAGGTCCTTTCTAAATTTAGCATAATACTCATATTTTTCAAAGTTCTCAAAATCTCCAACTAGAACAAAACATTGTCCTCAATGTTTTAAAGGAAAGAAATAGAGTGTAGAAGACATCACCTGGGTGGTGCAACACAGAAGAAAATATTTACAGGCGAAAAGTTAAATCTAATTTGTATTTCTTACTGCGGCTACTGTTACCATCATTGTTTGGACGCTCCAACACAAAGGCCCAGAGGTCTAGCTCCGGTCTATAAGCTTATAACATATCAAGTAGCTCATTAGTAGTGTGAGCACAAATAAAATTTCTTTTTTGCATTGGAAGAAATGAAATAGTTTTTTATTGCATGGTTAAGAAATGCGATAAAGCCATTATAAAGCTATTGACATTTAACAAACCGATGGGTTTCTAGTGAATGTGCAAATGGGCCCAAGATGCTAGTGTGATAAGTGCCTTTAGTGTTGCAAGATCTCCTGGAAGGAAAATAAAAGCATCAACATGATTAAGCATTTCAGTTATTCTTTCTTGCATACTTGAGACGACTAACTCTTCTCCAGTTGATGAGTTAGACAAACTGACCAAAGGTTTTAAGGCTCTTGGGATGATGCCTAACACTTAGCTTCCTCTGACAAAAGCAGCTTCTGAGACCAATTTTAATAACCCTCGGTTATCTTCTCCATACACCAAGTGTAATTTTCTCTCTGCTATACTTCGACCAAGATCTATGGCTGCCTCAACGAATTCTTTATGTTTGCCATAGTTAAATCCAGAACGCACACAAATGTTCTTGAATTGTCTATTGAGAGTAGCTGCCATTGGAATACTTCTAAAAAATAATTTGTGAGTGCTTGACAAAAAAATCACATTTAAGAGTCTTGGTGACAGTGGGTCACAACTGTGTATGAGGTAATATGTCAATGTCAAATAATGTGTAAAGCACATAGCTCGCGAGTTAAAAAAGAAATAATAAAAAGGAAAAAGCAAACAGTAATAAAATGAAATTATTAAAGACAATAATGAAAATGATAAAACAATAGTGAAATAAAATAACAGTGAAGTAAAATGATATTTACAGGTAGTTGCGATTATAGCTCACATCTTCCTCTGGTTTTACGTCTAGAAACACCCTCTATGGGTCGATGATAGGGGTCCCATCCAGTTTTCTTATAAATTGGCAAATAGGGTCGTTTATAGTCAGATGCTCAAGACTATATCGTACATGCTCTTTTTGGAATAATGGCTATAACTAGAGAATCACTCCTTGCATATATCCACTGGGATGCGTTTCAAGAGACAAAAGGATATCATTCAATGACTCCTTATTCAAGTCATCCCTAATGAATTGAATCTTATCTTCCCCGTTATGAGGCACCATTCCTAAAGAACGTGGTTTTTTATTGCAACTCATTCTGGCACATTTATGACAAGCAACAGAAATTCTTCGAGCTCGTTGTTTTCTTGCATAATTTCCTTTACCACAATCAGGCATGTTATGCAATAAATTTTAGAGGTAACTCACCTGTCAATCATACTTTAGCCTCGATTAACCAGCGGATGTCAACAGGTATGTTATTCCTCATGAGTAATTGCATGCGTTCGGACCGAACTTTATAGATTGTAAGAAGGGCATTATGAGGAAATGAAAGGAATCGCTTGTGAAGCTTCGCTAGAATCTTATTTCTGTCCATACCTTCGCCTTAGAAAATTAGTTATTATGGGAAATTAAAGTAATCGACTTGATTGTCACGGAGTACCGTTATCCACCACTTCACCGGGGTAACAAACTAAAATAAAAAAATAAATTAAAACACACAAAGAAAATTAAAATTGTCCTCTTATTGAATTTACCTCAAGCTCCAACTGGATGTTGTAAACACTTCTCCCAATGTCTCAGAGTTGGCTCTAGACTCTCAATATAGGATACTAACTCTGATGATTGCATAGCCCAAATAGGATATGTCTTAGAAAATTGAATCTGCCTTTTGAGATGAGTTTTTACACGTTCAAGTGATTTAATAATGTTTAGGAGGAACGGTTTAAGTATGGTACTCATGATTAACAATGATAAAAGAAAACTTAATGGTTAAACAAACACACTTATACAAAAATAATTTCAATTAGCAAAAGAATAATAAAAAGAAAGAAAAAAATTAAATCACCGAAAAGAAAGAAAAAAATCAATTCAAATCTGGTGGATCACTCAAATTTATTTCGGTGTCTTCTACATGTGGTTGGTACTTTAGATATGCCTTTAATCTTTGACCATTAACTTTAAATGTGACACAGTTCTTTAGGTCCTTAATTTCAATTGCCTTATGTGGAAAAATAGTATGAACAATAAAGGGACCAGACCATTGAGAGCATAACTTACCTGAGAATAGATGCAAGCAAGAATTGAATAAAAGCATTTTCTGATCTGGAGTGAACAATTTTCTCATAATTTACTTGTCATTGAAGACTTTCATTCCTTGCTTGTAAATCTTGTCATTTTCGTATGCGTCATTGCGAATTTCTTTAAGTTCTGCCAGTTGTAATCTTCTTTCTAAGCCGGCTTGCTGCATGTCAAAGTTGAATTTCTTGATGGCCCAATATGCATGATACTCGAGTTCCACGGGTAAGTGGCAAGCTTTTCCATACACTAGCTTGTAGGGTGACATCCCAATCGGGGTCTTGAAAGTCGTTCTATATGCCCATAATTCATCATCAAGTCTTAATGACCAATCTTTTCTCTCCGGCTTCATTGTCTTTTCTAATATGTGCTTTATTTCTCAATTATGATCTCAACTTGGCCACTGATTTGCGGATGATATGTGGTTGCCACTTTGTGAGTGATTGAATACTTCATCAAAAGAGCCTTGAATGTTTTATTACAAAAGTGGGCACCACCATAACTGATTATTGCTCGAGGGAATCCAAAGAGTGAAACAAAGTTGTTTTTCAAAAATCCTATCACCACCTTATGATCATTGCTTCTACCCATTTCGATATGTAGTCAACACCAACCAATATGCATTGGTGGCTAAAAGAAGGGGGAAAGGGTCCCATGAAGTTGATACCCCATACATAAAAAATCTCAACCACTAAAATTAGATTTAGTGGCATCATGTTCAATCGTGTAATGCTTCTCATTCGTTGACACTTATCACATAAAGAACATAAAGTGTAAGTATCTCGAAATATAGTTGGCCAATAAAAATCATATTGCAAAACTTTAGTCGTTGTTTCTTAGCATTGAAATGGCCTCTACAAGCTTGTTCATGGCAGAATGAAAGAATATTCTGAATTTCTCTTTCTGGGACACATCATTTAACAATTTGATCTACACAATACTTGAATAAATACGGATCATCCCAAAAAAATTCTTTATTTCAGCAAAGAATTTAGCATTGTCTTACTTGGTCTAATGCTCTAGAAGTTGACCTATAACAAGATAATTCACGATGTCAACATACTATAGTAATACTTCCACACTCATCAATTGTTCATCTGGAAATGACTCATTCAATGTTAATGGCTCTGTAGTTGTGTCAAAATGGAGACGAGAGAGATGATTTGCCACAACATTTTTTGTGCCTTTCTTATCTTTAAATTCCAAGTCGAATTCCTGCAAAAGTAACACCCAACGAATTAGTTTAACTTTTGCATCTTTCTTTGTGAGAAAATATTTAAAAGTAGCATGATCTGTGAATAAAATTATTTTACAACCAATGAGATAAGATCGAAATTTCTCTAATGCAAACACTACTGCTAGCATTTCTTTTTCAGTAGTTGAATAGTTCAATTGTGCATCATTCAATGTCATAATAGCATAGTAAATAACATGGGAAATTTGATCAACTCTTTGTCCTAATACTGCCCATACTGCATAATTAGATGCATCACACATGAGTTTAAATGGTAAACTCCAGTTTGGGGGCTGAATGATGGGTAATGATGTTAACAATTACTTTAATTTTTCAAAAGCCACAAGATATGAATCATTAAAGATAAAATGTACATCTTTAGCAAGTAAATTACATAAGGATCCAGAAACTTTGCTAAAATCTTTAATGAAACATCTATAGAAGCCAGCATGCCCAAGAAAAGATCTTACTTCTCTGACTGTTTTAGGAGGAGGAATATTAGAAATGAGATCCATCTTGGCGTTGTCAACCTCAATACCTTTGCTCGAAATGATAAGACCGAGAACAATACCTTGTTTTATCATATAATGACACTTCTCCCAATTTAAGACTAAGTTCTTCTCGATACATCTCTGCAGAACTAGTGTTAGATGATGTAAACATTAATCAAACGAGTCACCAAAGATAGAAAAAGCATCCATAAAGACTTCAAGGAATTGTTTAACCATATCAGAAAAAATACTCAACATGCAACGCTGAAATGTAATAGGTGCATTACATAATCCAAATGACATTCTCCTATATGTAAATATGCCAAGAGGGCAAGTGAAAGTAGTTTTCTCTTGATCTTTCAGTGCTATGGGAAACTGATTATATCCTGAGTAGCCATCTAGAAAGCAATAAAATTCATGACCTGCCAATCTATCAAGCATTTGATCGATAAATGGTAGAGGAAAATGGTCTTTATGTGTGACAAAATTCAAATTTCTATAATCAATGCATACACATCAACCTGTAGTCACTCTAGTTGGTATTAATTTATTATCGATATTCGTAACTACTGTGACTCCTGACTTTTTGGGGACAACTTGTACAGGACTGACCCATGAACTATCAGAAATTGGGTAAATAATATCTGAATCTAATAGCTTAAGAACTTCAGTTCTAACAACTTCTTCCATATTAAGATTTAAATCGACGTTCCATTTCCCTAGTAGATTTAGCATTTTCATCAAGGTGAATGTAATGCATATAGTATACTGGATTTATATTTTTTATGTCTGCTATGGTCCATTCTAATGCTCCTTTGTGCTCTTTTAAAACATCCAATAACTTACTTTTTTGTTCGTCATTTAGGAATGATGAGATGATTACCGATAGAGTGTTTTTTTATCCCAAAAATGCATATTCCAATATGTTGGGTAATGGTTTAAGCTCAAGTTTCGGTGGTGATTCTGATAATGAGATGAGTTTCTTCTCTGATAGTGCTAGTTGCTTAACTCTTGATTTTCATTTATTAGTGTCCATGGATGGTGCTGAGTCAAGTAAGGCGTTGACCTCATCAACCGATCTGTCAATATCAAAATCCAAACTAAAGTGAGTTAAACATGTTTGTAAAAGATCATCGCTAAGGTTTGAAACAAAAGTATTATCAACTAATGTTTCTATTAAATCCATATAAACAATTCTATCATTTGCATTGTGAGGTTGTTTGGCAATGTTGAAGATGTTCAGCTCCATAGTCATGTTTCCGAAGGATAACTACATATTTCCAGTCTTGCATTGAATGTAAGCATCCGCAATTGATAAGAAAGGTCGATCTAGAATAATGGGAATGTGCTTCCTTGAATCCTGTATTGGTTGAGTGTCAATTACAATAAAATCAACAGGAAAATAAAACTTGTCTTCCTGGATAAGTACATCCTCTACAATACCACGAGGTATTTTCGTGGACTGATCTGTAAACTGTAACACTACTGGAGTTGGGTGTAATTCGCCAAGTCTAAGTTTTACGAAAACTGAGTAAGGTAACAAATTTATACTAGCTCCTAAATCCAACAAAGCATTTTCAATTGTGTGGTTCCCTATACTACATGAGATAGTGGGGGAGCCTAGGTCTTTGCATTTTAGAAGAATTTTATGTTGGAGGATAGAACTAACGTTTTCTGTTAAAAATACATTCTTTTGAACATGAATGTTTACTTTTTTAGTAAAAAAGTCTTTAATAAACTTAACATAAGATGGAACTTGCTATATAACATCAAGTAAAGGGATGTTCACACTTACCTATTTGAAGATTTCAAGAATCTTACCAGTAGATTTTCCCTTCTTTTCTTTTGCTAATCTTTGAGGAAATAGAGTTTTAGGAACATATTCTCGTGGGTTGGTTTCTTCTCTCACCTCCGGTGATGAGTCCCTAACATTCATAGGTACAATTTGATTTTTTTTGTCACTGGCATCTCTACTTTGTTGTCGATTTTTTTTTCTTTTCACAAGGTCATGACAGCTTTAACCTCTTTATGCTGCTGTGGTAAACTGGTACTTGCTTCATGTACTCCTTTAGGATTAAACACTGGTTGACTTGGAAATTTACCTTTCTCAACAGTCATTGCCAAGGTCTGAACTGAAGAAGCAAGTTATCCCACTATCTTCTCAAGGCTTGAAACTGATTGGGCTTGTAAGTTGAAGCATGCTCTCAACTCATTTCGTAGTCCATCAATTGTGCGGTTCTATTGCTCAATCGTGGAGTGAGTAACATTCTTAAAATTCTAGAATGCATCCTCTCATGGTCTAGGTTGAGAGTAATTTTGGTTCTGATTGTATGGTCTAAATGGTGGCTGAGAGGTTTGAGGAATTGGGTACATTGGTGGAGCTGGAGCTGGAGCTGCTGGTCCATTCTATTGGAATCCTTGAGACCATGAAAAATTTTGGTGACCTCTCCATCCAGGGTTATATGTGTTGAAGTATGGGTTGTAATTTGATGACTTTCTTATTACACCTATGGTATTGGCTTGATTTGGATATGAGTCAGGGTCATGTGGTTTTGTTGATTTAGGAGTTGATAACGATGTTATTTGTTGAGAGAGACTTTCAACCATCTCCTTAACTTCTTTGATTCCCAAAGTTGATTCGCCAATGTGAACCTCATTCACTCTTTTAATTCTTTTAGTATTTCTGATTGACCGACTCCGTTGGAAATTATTCGCTTATAGCTGGAAGAATTTTCAAATCTCTGATGCATTTTTTGACATTAGCTCTCTTCCACTTGTTGTCATTAGCCATTCTTGCACATTTGGTAATAATACTTCCAAAAAGTATTGACATTGGTGTCATTTCTCGTACCCATGATGTAGACACTTCAAGAGTAGCCCATTGAATCGTTCCCATGTTTCGAAAAATTGCTCGTCTTCTCCTTGGGTAAACTCTGAAATTTCCCTATGAATACCATTGGTTTTATGCACTGGGAAATATTTATTCAAAAATTTTGTTGTCATTTGTTCCCACAATGCAATGCTATTAGCAGGCAATGTATTAAGTCATGAACGTACTCTATCCTTTAAAGAAAATGAGAATAGCCTAAGTTTAACATCATCATCTGAAAAATTATCATATCTAAATGTTTGACAAACAACATGAAAATCATTCAAATTATTATATGGGTCCTTATTTTCTAGGCCATAGAATGTCGGGAGATAATTTAGCACACTAGGTTTTAGTTCAAAACTCCTAACAGTTACATTTGGGTATCTTATGCATAACGTGATCAAATTAGTTAAGGGACTAAAGTAGTCCTTAAATAGCCTCTCCTGTGGTGCTTGTAAATCTATTCCAAATTTATTTTTAACGTGCTTGCGTG
The DNA here is from genome assembly GCA_029633175.1 of Citrus glauca. NCBI lineage: Eukaryota > Viridiplantae > Streptophyta > Magnoliopsida > Sapindales > Rutaceae > Citrus > Citrus glauca. The sequence goes on along the minus strand of JAQOOD010000002.1, from coordinate 24,537,168 downwards.
TGCGAAGTATTTTTTCTAGGTCAAGATCTATAGGTTCGAAATTAGGTAATAATGACCTACGACTATACATGCAAGAAACAAAAAAATAAATGGGAACAAAACAAATAAAAATAAATAAAAAAATGAGAAATTACGATACTAACCTTATCGAGCTATTACAACCTTACTATAAAAATACACAAAAAATATGTTAAATAAATTAATTAAAAAAATTAGTAAGCTAAACAAAAAAAATTAAATTGAAAATTAAATTACAAAATTTTAAATAAGAGAAAAAGAAAAGAAATTCTTACCTCTAAAGAAATTATTCACAAAAATTAATTCTAAGAATTAAAATAACTTACCTCCCCGGTAACGGCACCAAAAACTTGTTGTGCAAATTTTATTGAACTCGCAAGTGGACGAATCTATTGTAGCATAGATCAATGGTGACGAGTGTTAATCCCACGAGAAGGTGGATTTTAATTGTATGTAGAATTAATTTTCTAAATGGGTGGTTGGATTTGTGATGAAAATGATTTGACTTATCCTAAAATTCAAATTAAGATGGCAAGAATAAATTGAAGTGAAAAGTCATTAAATTGACATATTTGGGTATCTGGATCCGCATCAACATGCACCATGGGCTAAATATTCCTTATTAATACCAATTAAATCATGAAGGGGGAATCCACACCTCATGAACCATATTCTAATCAACATATTGCTAAGGGCTTATCGTACCAAATAATAATAACCTTGTGCTAGGGAGCCGGTGAAACCAGGGTGGTATCTAGACAAGCTTATTATTATTTGTCGACGAGCAGTTAAAACATCCACAAAAACAAGAGGGGAAGAGAAAATAAATTTACCACATAAAACCCACGACACATGTTGAGACTTCACCTTCAACTCAAGCTTGAAAGAAAATTAACTACTCATAATTGAACTAGAGCCAAAATCAAAATTTATTAAAATACGTAGAAAAGACAAGATGGAGAAGGAATTACAGAAAATAGATCTCAAAAATGGATTAAGAACAATCAAATTAGGGGGAGAGACCCCCTTTTTATAGATACATTGAGTAAATCATGGCAATCGGATTAAAAACAGTTTGGACACTCAAGATTGCACCACGTCATCAGTCAACAGTACGCGGTTTGATACTGTGGTTCGAACAGTAACACAATTTAACCCGGCTTTGAACAATAACGCGGTTTGGTTGAAAATAATCTTGTGTAATGAATGTACCGTATGCGCGATTTTTGGTCCATTAATATGCTGCCACATCACCAATCAACAATGCATAAGAATTTTAGCCCAACAGGATTATGACACCTCATCAGTCAATGCCACATCATCGAGCCGTCTATGTGAACAGTGTCATGAAAAATAACGTAGACAGTACAATACATGTGAATAGTACTGTACATATGGACAATATCATTTTTTCCTTTTATGGTCCTCCTAAAGTTTTCAACCGTCCTGAGTTCAAAAGTGATGTTCGTTTTGCCATTTGATCTCTTGTTTATTATGAAATGACTATAATGCCCTAAAATACATAAAATACTTAATTAAAATAAAACACAGATAATTAAATTATAAAAAGCTTAAATACATAAAAGTAAGGATTTTTAGTAAGACTTGAAATGTAAAATGATGATTTTCTCTTTTATAAATATACATTTTCTAACACTCAACAAGCTTCACTAGATGATCATATTGATGACTTGGAAATAATTGATGAAGGGTTGAGTGATGAAAGTAAAACATTCTTATTGATCAGCTCTTTACATGGAAAATTCGAATCCTAATTTCCTAGTCCATATAGGATTTGGAAACTGCCTTTTCTTTGTGCCTTATTTAAGGAGCGACTTCGGTGGAGTCTTGTTCACTTGTTTATCGTTGGCTTCATTACAACAACTTGAGTTCTTCTCTTTGTCTAGGTTGGTTTTCCATAGCTTTCCTTGAAGCTATAATTCCCAGGATCACAGACGAACAACAAATTATTGATTTCCTCAAGTATAAAGACTCGTTTCCTCATGAATCAGAAGTGGTGCGTCTCTCCGGTAGCGGCCTTCCCATTCCTCATGAAAATTACGACCGTCATTGCATTAGATTTTATTCTATTTATGTTGCTTTGAGGTTGAACTTTGTTAACTCACGTGTGTGTGTATATATATATGTATATATTTGGCTACATGGGTACATGAGAAGTCTTGAAAGGGCTCTATAATTGGAGGAGAGAAACGTCTTCACAATTTTTTCCATAAAAGGTTGTGAGTAGAGGAAGATAAAGTCTCGAAAATGACAAAAGAAAATACAAATAGTAAATACAAGGAATTCAAAGGTACATGAATGGAAAATTACTCCTCCTTTTTTCATCATTCTATTGTAAATGCTTTATTGGAGGCAGAATCCCAAAGCAATCATCTTCATTATCATCTCTAAGGGAAATGAACGGCTCCACTTTATCCTCTTCTTTAGTGGAAGAATCAACAACAGAAGGTTTAGATCTAGAGGCAAGGAGCTGCTGCATTACTTTAAAATATTCTTCCTTAGTCTTTGCGCTGGCCAAAAGAGATTGGGCCTTGGATCTCTGAGCAAGGAATGTGTTGTGGGCTTTAACATCTTCTAATTTTGGAGCGAGGAGGCTTTGCGAAGAAAGCCATGCCTGAACTGTGGCTTCAGTCAATTTTGACTGTTCATCAAACTTTGACCACCATTTGACTTTTAAGGTTCTTTGTAAAATGAGTTGGGCTTCTTGAGTGTGGTAGTGAAAGTTCCACATCCAAACCCAAGGAAGGAAGAAATTTATACAGAAACTGAGGAAAGGGGGAAACCTCTTTTCAGACTCAATAAATCACTTCGAAATTTTGATATACATAAAACTATAGATAAAATTTCTTTTTTGATAGTAGAATAATTCTTTTGGCATTCATTCCAACGTGTAGAGACATATTGTACTATCTGTTCTTTATTATTATCTACTTGCTTTAATATCCCACCGTAACCTAAATCAGATGCATCAGTTTCAACTATTTTAGGTAATGTAGGATTTGCAAGAAATAGACATGGAATAATCTTTACAGAATTTTTTATCAATTTAACAACTTTGGTGTGCTCATTTGTCCATGCAACGAGATGTTTCTTTGATCTATCATGTAATGGCTTTGAAATCCTATTGATGTTAGGACAGAAATCTAAAACATAATTTAGGCTTTCTAAAAATCTTTGTAATTGGGTTTTATCTAAGATTTTATCAAGAAATTTCTCTGCAAACACGAGAGATCTTTCAATCGGTGTTATAGTTCATTTGGAAATATAATGACCAAGGAATCTGACATTTATCTGAAACAAAGAGACTTTAGAACTAGAGATGGCTAAACCAGCCTTTCTCGTGGCAAGATAGAAAGTTTTGAGATGTTTGAAATGTTGGTCAATCATTTGAGAAAAGATTAACACATCATCAATATAAACTATGCAAAAATTAGATAAAGGATTATAAATATCATTCATAATTCTCTGAAATTCTGAAGGTGCATTCTTTAGTCCGAATGACATAATAGTCCATTCATATTGTCCGAAAGGAACAGTGAAAGCAGTTTTGTAACGATCTTTTGGATGGATTTGAATTTGCCAAAATCCAGATTTCATATCAAATTTTGAAAAAATGAATACAGAATGAAGTTTTTGGAGTAAATCTTTTTTATTAGGTATCGGATACCTAATCCATTTTAGGGCTTTGCTTAGGGGTTCATAATTTATAACTAATCTGAGTGTTCCTCTTTTTATTTCAGAATTTTTATTGACATAGAAAACAATACAATATCAAGGAGACCTAGATTTGACAATGAGACCTTTGGATTCTAAATCTTTAATTTCAGTTTTGCAGCCTTGTTCCAATTCCATATCCATTTGGATTGGACGAGCTTTTGTGGGTATTTGTTTTTCATCAAAAGAGTTTCCATAAGGCAAATCAACCAAATGTTGTTTTCTATTCCAAAAGGCAGATGGTAGATCAACACATATTTATTTTTCAATAAGGGTTTTAAATTCAGAGATTTTTTATTTATGAAGTCATTATGTAGTTGATATTCAATTCTTTGTAGATTTAATTCTTTCTTTAAACAAAACAGATCGTTTTGTTTAGATTTGAAAAGGGCATTGATTTGGTGCTGATAAACAGAATAGGCTCTAACAATATTCAAGTTTCTTGTTTTTGGTTTTTCAATAAAAAAGAAAACAAGTTTCTTGGATCTTGCTTTATAGGATATACTATCGTAATTGACAGTATATGAAGTAATGAGATTAATAAAAAGGAGTTCTTAGAATGACAACATGATGTATATCATTAATAAGAACAAAAGAGGTTTTAAATTCAAAATCATTGTTATGGATACATGCTTCTACTTTGGATTTTACTTTGAGAGTTATTGGCGGCAGAAAGTCTTGCATTTGTTTTCTCATAAAACTTTCTAGGGACAATGTCTTCTTTAATACAATTTAAATCAGCACCAGTGTCAAAAAGGGCAATAGTGTCGATTTCAAAATCTTTAGAAAAGATCAAGGTAATTTTGATTAAATATTTTCTTGTGGTGATTTGTTTTAAAACAAACAGGAAATCATTAGGTACAGATTTAATGTTCTCAAGATTTTGTTCGTTATCAGCATCAGAATAATTGTCTTTATCAGAATTATCTAGGAGTTGTCTTTGTAAGAGAAGTTGAATGGTTTCAGAATCATTCTTTTATTTTTCTTTCAACTCTTTTATTTCAAGTTTGATATCTTTAATCTCTTTTTGGAGGTCTTGGACATTGGGTATGGTTTTCTTCGTTTTCTTGTTACCTAAAATTTCAGTTAAATCATAGGCATTCTTTTTAAGGGTAGGGCTTTAGAGGTTTCTGCTTTATCTCCTATTTCTAACGTTTTTAGAAGTTTGTCTAGATATTCTTTTTGAAGAGTAGGAATCAGAAATGTGTTTAATTAATTCAAGAAAGGTTTCTTGGTCTTTAGTTAAGACATTGATTTTCTTGAAATAGGATTCTATGTCAGAATCACTATCAAGGGATACAGATGTATCTGAGTTTGCTAACTCATCAATCTGTAGAGGCTCACTGTCTCCTGCCATGGAAGACTCAGAGTCAGGGGACTTTATGAGTAAAGGAGCAACCTTAGAAAATGTATCTTTATCCAGGTCAAGTGCATGGAGTTTTCTACTCATCTTATAGAATTTTGCGGTATGACCTTTCTTTTCACATTTGAAACATGTGGCTGCTTTGTAATTAAAAGAGACTTGAGATTTGGTTGGAATATTCTTCTTAGAGAAATGGGGTTTCCTATAAAGTTTGGAGGGTTTTTTATAGGAAGGTTCTCTAAGATCGTGGAAAGGTTTTTTATGGGTTCTAGTATTGTAATGTTTTTTGTAAGATTTCGTGGAATATTTGCCATCACAATCTTTAGAAGTGGGAGTTTTAAAAAGGTCATAATTAAACTTTTTACAGAAACTTCCTAGTTCTTGCGTAAATTTTCTGGGTTCCCATTTTAGACGTTTCTGTATTTTTAGATCTTGAAAAATTTTTAATCCTTCTTGACAAAACTAATCAATTCCCCGTATATGAGCTCATCATAGGGAATACGATTGTCATAAAGGGCTTTAATAAAATTTCTAACCTTTTCTCCTAGTAGGGTAGGTAAACTTGCAAGGAATTTTTTCTTCCAAGTTATATGATTTGCAGCATCCCTAAAGAAAAGTCTGGTAAAGAATGTGGTTTTGTAGCTTTGGAATTCACAAAGTATCCTATATCTCAGGTTATGGAGCAACTTAGCATTCTTGTCTCTAAGGTGTGAAGGTTCTCCTATAAAATGAAGGGCTATAGTAAGGATTAGGGTAGCAACTGCATCCTGAATTGGACTATTGAATTCATCACAGATGGGGGCTCCACTCTCATCTGTTTGAATTGAATTTAGGATGTCTAATTGTTGCTGTTTGGTGAGAAGATGATTCCACCAGCCTTTAAGCTGACCAGTAAAGCCAGCAATAAGGATCTTTACTATGGCTCTGTCAGAGGTTCCTTGTTGGGTTTTATAGGCATTAGCTGTCATGGTCATCTGTTGTAATAATCCGAGGATATTATACTCAGACATACCATCAATGTTCCACTCATAGACATAGGATGCATTAAATCGTGATTGGTTTAATGTACTAGGCCTGTTGTCTATTGCTAAGTCTGGTGGAGACTTGATAGTAGGTAGGGCTAATTCCCATTGAATTTTATTGGCTTTTGGAACAGGTTCTTCTTGAAAAGCTTCTATATCAGAAGAGGCTCTGGATACTAAGTCTTGTTCTAGAACACCAATTTTGCTAGATTTGGCACTATCAGGGGCTATTTGGACTTTACTAAAAGAAGACGAAGAGGCTTTTATTCTATCTAGTTGGTCTTTAATAGCTTCAGAAAAATCTGACTTTGACTCTTGGACAAGTTTTTGACTAGTTTTCAAAACCTGGAAAGGTTTGAAAATGGGCTCTTTAAGCTTCTTTACAGAGTCGGTCTTTAAAACAGTGCTGGAGAAACTGCTATGGTCGACTTTTAGAATTGGTTTTCTATCCTGGTCAACTGTTTTCCTATTGTATTTAGATTAGCATTACAGAAGTTGTTCTGTTGGATAATACTATCTAAATCTGTTTCTGGATCCTTAGGTCTATTGATTTTATAAGGCGAAGCTTTAATTTCTACAGGAGGCACACCATGATCAATGGTTATGCTTCTAAGGGGAGGATGCTCAGATTCTATGATTCTATCATTGTCAGAAAGATTCCATTCGGTGATTTTCTTTCTAACAGTAATGGGATTTATTTCTTTAAAAGGATAAGTAATATTGTTATCCAAAGCATACATCTCAAACCAATCAAAAAATAATATATGCACTTTATGTAAATCTACAAATTCATAAAAGTCTTTTTTCTTTATTAGTGTCAGAGTAAAAATCATTGTGAAGAAGTGTTTTATTTAAATCAAAATCTAAACCCTAAACCCTAATGTTGGAACAACACTGCAAATCACTTCTCCTGTACCCATGTTTAAAACATAATTTAGGCTTCTTAAAAATCTTTATAATTAGGTTTTATCTAAGATTTTATCAGAAAAATTTCTCTGCAAACGCGAGAGATCTTTCAATCGGTGTTATAGTTCCTTTGGAAATATAATGACCAAGGAATATGACCTTTGTCTGAAACAAAGAGACTTTAGAACTAGAGATGGCTAAACCAGCCTTTCTCGTGGCAAGATAGAAAGTTTTGAGATGTTTGAAATGTTAGAACAACACTGCAAATCTAAACCCTAAACCCTAAACCCTAATACCCACAAAAGAGAAAGCATTATCAAATCTTAAACCCTAAAGCCTAAACCCAATAAAATTCTCTAAAATATAAGAGGGGAAACAAGTTTTTGGTTTCTCAATAAAAGGGAAAACAAGTTTCTTGGATCTTGCTTTAAAGGATTTACTATCGTAATTAACAATATATGGAGTAATGAGATTAATAAAAGGAGTTCCTCTGAGGCATAGAGACCGGATCTCTGATCTCGGTTGTATTTTCTCTTCTCCCTCCATTCAATCAGAATAATATTTCTAGGATCCAGATCTAGTATTATCTATGAGCCTTGTTTTCCCTTTGATAGGATCCAGATTAATAAAAGGAGTTCCTATATATATAGCAAGTCAAACATATATATTATTAGTTGTTATATGTTTCCTAATTTGATAGGATTTCCTTTCCTTGTGAACTAGGGTAATTCTTATGTACATATAAATATTGATCAATAAGAGTGTAGACAATGACTACAGTTATGCATTGTGAAATTCTTCATGGTATTAGAGCGAGATGGAAGACCAAACTCAAACAAAAACAAAAGATAAAGAGGCAAGCGGATGTGGATTGGGCAAGACAATGATGTCTCCTTACTTCCCCTCAGCCAATGATAATCCTGGAACTATCATCACTCAAGTGCAACTTCGAGGAACCAACTATGACGAGTGGGCAAGGGCTATGCGGATTACATTGCGCATTAAGAAGAAATTCAATTTTGTTGATGGAACCGTGAAACAGCTTGCTAATGACTCGGCTGATTTGGAGGATTAGTGGATAGTAAATTCAATGTTGGTCTCTTGGATACAAAATACAATTGAACTGAACATGCAATCTACTATGACTTATACAGAAGTTGCTAAGTTGTTGTGGGATGATATCAAGGAAAGGTTCTCTGTTGGGAATGGACCACGTGTGCAACAACTCAAATATGAGTTGGCGAATTGCAAGCAGCGAGGTATGACTATTTTAAATTATTATGGGAAACTCAAGATGTTGTGGGAAGAATTGAGTAACTATGAGCAATCACCTGCTTGTCTATGCGATAATTTTACGTGTAATCTAGGTACGAAATGGGATAAGAAACGAGATAAAGAAAAGTTGCATCAATTCTTGATGGGTTTTGATGAAGCCGTGTACGGTAGTGTGCGGTCTCATATTCTAAGCACCGAGCCACTGCCAAAGTTGAACCGTGAATATGCTATATTCATTTAGGAGGAGTAGGTTCAGTTAATGACACGTGCTAAGGAAGAACAAAGTAAACCTGTAGCATTTGTCGCTCAAGCCGCGCAAGGATCACATGACAACCGAGATAAGTCTTTTGTACTTTGTACCCATTACAACAAGACTGGACATGAAGCATCTTTATGTTTTCAGCTTATTGGGTATCTCGAATGGTGGGGTGAGCGGCTGAAAGCCATGAGGAATGTAAGTCGTGGTCATGACAATTCACGACAGAATTGTGGAAATAATGGGCGTGGTCGTGGAGGTCCTACCCAGGCCAACGTTGTTCAAGTAGCGACATGATCTAACAATTCGTCTGGAGAACTCCCGAAATCAGCCGCAAGCAGTCTCAACAGGTTGAACAGTGAGCAGTGGAACACATTGCTTAATCTTTTTAATAGTAAAAAAGATAGCACATCACAGATCAATGGTAAGCTTAATTCAATGGAGTAGATTCTTGATAGTGGGGCCTCACATCACATGACAGGAAACAGAAAAATCTTTCGCGACATTGTATTTGTTATTACTTGTTCTATTCGGCTGCCTAATGGAAATGTGACAATAATAAATACAGATGGAACAGTTGTGCTTGCTAGCCACCTACGACTAAATAATGTTTTATTTGTGCCGAGTTTGACTTGCAATTTAATTTTTGTATCGCAACTGATTGAGATGCCAATTGTTTTATTCAATTTTTTGATCAATTATGTGTAACACAGGACTGCGTTACGAGGATGCCGATTAGAGTGGGTGAGCAGCAAGAGGGACTATTTTATTTCTGGGACATTGGTTCGGCCGCTGCTATGTCTAGTGTTGCCAACCGAGCTTGTGATTTATGGCATCAAAGGTTGGGGCATTCTGCTTCTAAAGTTGTCCAGCTGCTCCTTTTTATTGATTTGGTGTCTTGTTTGTCTAGTTTTCAGAATTGTGATGTATGCTTTCGAGCAAAATAGTGTCGTGAAAAATTTATTTTAAGCAATGGTAAAGCTTCAGATATTTTTGAATTGATTCTTTGTTACTTGTGGGGACCTTATCGCACAGCTAGTTCTTGTGGTGCTCATTATTTCTTGACTATTGTTGATGATCTTTCTTGCGGTGTTTGGACATATCTGCTAGTCGCGAAGAGTGAGTTTGGGCGTGTATTACACAACTTTTTGAGTATGGTCTCTAGACAATTCTCTAAACTCGTTAAAATTATATGGACAAACAATGGGATAAAATTTATGTATTTATCTGATTTCTTTACTGAGCATGGTATTCATCATCAGACAACTTGTGTGGGTACTTCTCAACAGAATGGTCGAGTCGAACGCAAGCATCGACACATTCTTAATGTTGCTCGTGCTCTACGCTTTCAGGCTTTCTTACCAATTGAATTCTGCGGTGAGTATGTCTTAACTGCTTGCTACTTGATCAATCGAATACCTTATATTCTTCTTGACGGATAGACTCCTTATGAACAACTATTTGGCAAGGCACCATCTTATGCAAATATTCGGTCATTTGGTTGCCTTGCCTATGCCTACAACTATGATTATCGCAGTGATAAATTTACTACTCGAAGTCGTCGTTGTATATTCATGGGTTATCTTTTTGGTAAAAGGGATGGTATTTATATGATTTAGAGAGTGACTCATTCTTTACTTTCCAAAATGTAACTTTTGTTGAGCATGACTTTCCCTAAAAGACTCTAACCGAACCAACTGCCATTGCCACACCTGCTCCTGAGCCTGATGAACCGGTTTAGCTAAGAATTTATCACATGATTTAAGTGCTCCTGTTGTCTCACCAAATTTGGTTCCTGTTGCTTCACAGGATATAAGTGATGCTCTTGAGACCATTAATACTCTATGACATGTACCCGCTTCTCCTACTCTTGATGAGCATGCTTCTCACGATAGTGGGGCATTAAGGTTGTTGAGACATCATTGCAACAACAACCGGCGTTGGGGCGCCATCTTAGATAACGACAATAATCGATTAAGTTAAAATATTATGTCCTGCATACTATTGAACATTTTAGTCCCTCTTCGCGGCCCTCTTCATGCTCACACACTCAATCACTTCCTGTAGGTAGTCTTTATCCTATACTTCATTATGTGAATTGTAATAATTTTTCTGCTCGACATTGTGCTTTTCTAGCAGCGATTACTGTAGGAGTTGAGCTTGCCTCTTTTGCTGAAGCCGCGAGAGATCCCAGATGGCGTGATGCCATGAAGTCTGAATTACAGGCACTAAAAAATAATAACACATGGACTGTTGTGTCTCTACCACCTGGAAAGTATGCCATAGGCTATAAGTGGGTGTACCATATTAAGTACAATGACAATGGTACAATTGAAAGATACAAAGCTCGCTTGGTGATCCTTAGGAACAAGCAAGTTGAAGGAATTGATTACACAGAGACATTTGCTCCTGTCGCAAAACTTGTTACAGTTCGATTTTTTTTGGCTGTTGTTGCGACTAGGAATTGGGAGCTTCATCATATGGATGTTGACAATGCTTTCTTACACAGTGAGCTCAATGAAGAAGTTTACATGTGCCTACCGCTTTTTTTCACCTCAAACGAATTTGGAATGGTTTGTCATCTAAGAAAGTCATTATATGGATTAAAGCAAGCTCCTCATTGTTGGTTTGCAAAGTTGGCAGTGGCTTTGAAGACTTACGGCTTTGCTCAATTGAGCTCGAATTATTCTCTCTTTACCTTGCATTGGGATAACATACATCTACTTGTGCTTGTGTATGTTGACAATATAATTATTTTGGTAAACCACAGCGAAGCTATTCGGGTATTCAAGATGTATTTGAGTGATTGTTTTCATATGAAAGATTTGGGTCCATTGAAATATTTTTTAGGTATTGAAGTTGTAAGAAATCCGATAGGAATCTTCCTGTCTCAGCGGAAGTATGTGTTAGATATTATCTCTGAGGCTGGATTACTTAGTGCAAAACCAACCCCATTTCCCTTGGAACCGAATCATCAGCTAGCTTTGGCCAAAGGCCCTTATTTTTCTAATCCTGTGAAATATCAACGACTCATAAGTAGATTAATTTATCTTTCCACTACAAGGCCAGAGATATCCTATTCGGTTCATCTATTTTCTTAATTTATGCAGCAGCCATGGGAGCGACATTAGGAAGTAGCTCTGCTGGTAGTTCGCTATCTGAAAGGTAGCCCTGGTCAAGGTATGTTTTTAAGATCAAATTGTGATTTGCAACTTTATGGGTGGTGTGATTCTGATTGGGCAAGCTGCCCCTTATCTCAGCATTTTTTGTCTGGGTGGTTTGTCATGCTTGGATCCTTTCCTATATCCTGGAAATCTAAGAAACAACACACCGTTGCGCGATCCTCTGCTGAGGTCGAGTATCGTGCCATGGCAACAGTTACATGTGAGCTTAAATGGCTCAAGGGGTTGTTGATGTCTCTCGGAGTTGATCACTCACGGCCTATGCACCTGTATTGTGACAGCCAGGCTGCTCTTCATCTAGCTGCCAACCCCGTGTTTCATGAATGGACCAAGCACATTGAAGTTCAACTTGAGGGTGTTAACTAATATTCAGCTAGTTGATATCTTCACAAAGGCATTTGGCAGCAAACAGTTCGAGTTCCTTCTTCGCAAGTTGGGCATTCGTGATCTCCATGCTCCAACTTGAGGGAGGGTGTTAACTCACGTGTATATATATATATATATATATATATATATATATATAGCAAGTCACATGTATTTATTATTAGTTGTTATATGTTTCCTAATTTGATAGGATTTCCTTTCCTTGTGAACTAGGGTAATTCTTATATACATTTAATGAACTAGGGTAATTCTTATATACATTTAAATATTGATCAATAAGAGTGCAGACAATGACTGCAGTTTTGCATCGTGAAATTCTTCAAACTTCCCTATACCTTCTTTCATTAGATTGTTTTTGTGGCATTATGATATGAATCTTACTCATCTCAGCCCCAGTGCCTGCATAGTATTGTTAGGGTTTCTTGCCCTAAGACGAGTCTCTGGTTTAAATTTGGGTTTCAAGGAATTCCGGGAATTATACATCCTCAAGCAAAGAACGAACCTTGATGTTTATGGCATAATCCCACGTGATCCCGACAAAGTTTTATCACTGATATCCCCAACACTATCACCGGCGGCGATCAAGGATGGGACTGTGATGTTTTAGAGTTTAAACTGAAATCCGAAGACTTGTACTGGGCGGTTCCCGAGTTTCAAAGAGCACCATCGCCCTACTCAGTTGATAATGCTAACGCGGCTCCTAAGGCTCGAACTTTTGATCGGAGGGTGATCAGCAAGGCATTAGAGTTAAAAGAGAGAAGCTGGTTTCTTTTATTGGATGTCGCAAGGAATTCCATTATTCATCATAATGCCGCCTTTCCATCAAGATCAAGGGTTACATCTCCAGCTTGCTCTCCTTCATCTCCGTCTTATTCTCCGTCATCACCTCCAGTTGATTACTCTCCTTCATCCCCCGCTTGTTCTCCGTCATCTCCTAATACTTACTCTCCAGCATCTCCGTCTTGTTCTTCGTCGTCTCCAATTACTAATTACTCCCCGTCATCTCCGTATTGTAACTCTACGTCAGCGGAAGAGGAGTTGATTTACACTCCTACTAGGCCGTTTCTAGAAAGACAACATCAAAGTTATGATGGTGAGGAAGATGATGATCGTAGGACGAAGAGAAAGAGTTCTTCTGTAGAGAGGAATGGTGAGCCAGATCATGAGCATCACAATGCCTCATCCATCTCATACATAAAGGAGCATAATCATCCTGAGTTGAAAGATGCCTTCGTCCAACTGTCAGATTCCCTTTTGTGTGAAGAAATAGCCCATGGGATTCTCAGTATTGCTTCCGGTTTTTCTGAACTGCAGTCGAGATTCGATTTGTGCATTAGTAATGAGCAATCCTCGCTGAACGAGGTGAAGAGTCTTAGAGACTCTTGAGAGTTTAGTGAAACAGGAGCTGGAGGAGACAAAGAAGAGACTTGAGGAAACTGAAGAAGAATTGACGAGGGCAGTCAGGAAGGCAGAGCACGAAAGGGAAAGAATGAAGGCGGTGGAGATGAATAAGCACTTGGTTGCTATGCTTGAGGACGATAAAAAATCTTTACACTTGCGTCTGACAGAGAGAGAAAATGAGATATTGATGCAGGAGAATAAGAGACTTGTAACTGAGCTTGAGGCACTGAAAGGGAAGAAGAAAATGGATACAAATCGAAAGACGCGCGAGTAATTAACAACGGCAACACTCTGTGCGTTCTCTTTGTGGACAAGGCCGATTCTGTAAAGCTGGGAGTTAGTGGATGGGAGAGTTTCTTCTTGTATATGAGGCTTTGTGGCTAGCTAGCCAGCCAGCCTGCTCTTGTCATTCATTCATTTTGTTTTCGATTGAAAAAAGAACCTAGTTGCTTAGCTATCTTTTATTAGTCAATACGAAAGCATTCTTCAAACACAATTAATCGGATAATATATTTAGTTAATATGAATACGGTTTCTTTCCAATTATTAAAGAATAGATAACAAACTAAGATTAATTATTACCTTTTTTTTTTTGGTACGAAACAGTGCCTAACAAAGACTAAGGCAAAAGAAAACAAGGTGTGAAACCCGGACCCCGATACAATCATGATGAATCCAAAACTCAGACCCCTAAAGGAAGTGAATCATAAGAATATTAAGAAAATAAATAATTAACAAAATGAATAACAAACTCCAACTTACATAACAAAAATATAAAAATCATCAACGTTTCTTAATATTCGAGAAAACTTAATTTCAAATTTGTTGACTAAATAATGAAATTTGAAAAATTAAATATATTGCCAAGTAGGTGGTGCATGTATTATTTGCCTAAATAAAAAGTAAGTCTAGTTCTCATCATTGAAATCTATTACCCGTCGGCGAATGAAAGTTTTTCTCACCCGAGAGATTTTAGAGTACCTTTATTGTATTATACCACTAAATGCAGGTACGACATATGCATTTATTCAATAGTGGCTTTCAACATAGGTGAACTTGTTTGTTGTTTAGGGCTTTAAATATATGTTAAAATAGCCCAATTGTGGTTGTCTAGGCTTTATATGTTAAGAAGATTTTTTTCTTTTAGTATTTTCTTGATATGATCAAATTAATAGATATTTTACTTTATACTTCCAAGAGAAAAGCTGATTTTTTAGGCCTCTTTTTAATTAATAATTATTCTATTATTAAGAATTTTACACAAATTATATATTCGATAGCATTATTGCTAATGAGCAATGGTTAATAATATTTTTCATTATTAGTTATTACAAGAAAAACATTAAATTTTTTATGAGTTTAAAAAATTTGATAATTTGACAAAAAATTCCTAACGCCTTTCCCTAAAAGGAACACTTATGTTTATTGGCCCACTTTTGAAGTAAAATAAAATATTTTCTTGAAATAATGATTTTGAAAGAGGAAAAAAAAATTATGTTCTTGACAATTTTTCTTTTTGAAATTTCTTACTATGTTGTTGATTATTAGTACCCAAGATGTCAAAAATTGATTGCATTTTAAGATATTTTACGTTTCTTTAAGTGTTAATACTCAAAGGCCTCGTACAAAAATTTTTCCCAATGCCCCACGTAATTTAGAACCTACTCTGCATAGCACAAAGCTAGTAAATCAAAATTGAGATTGTATAAGCCTTATTGATTTTGTTCAATGCTCTAGGTTGCTCGGTTTTCACAATGTTGCTCACATCAAGCATATTTGTTGCCTTGGCAATTGCTCAAGTAGGCAAAAAGGAAATTCATCAGTAGGCTAGCCAATAGTTTGCCTCGAGGGCCCCTAATACCACAATCAAATTTAAGGAGCATTAGCTGTTGGCTTCATTGGGCATCTTATCTATTTGCTATTGCTTTTTTGTTCAGTCAACACAACAATGCTTAATCCCTTACTTGTTCATTGTCTCATGTCTTCTTGGTCGCCGAGTGGGAGAATTCGTTTCTTCGTTTTATGATGCTTCCTATATGATAATAGTGCTTAATCCCCTACTTGTTCATTGTCTCAGTCTACACAAGAGTAGGAGTGTTCAGAATCTAATCCGATCCGCTCAATCCGATCTGTATAAATTCGATCCGTGCATTGGTGGATTGGATATGGATTGAAAATTTAAAAATCCGCAATCGATGGATTGGATATGGATTTACTTATATAAATCTGTAGAAATCCGTAAATCTGCAAATATATATATATATATATGGTTATTTACTTAAAAAAAAATGAAGGGCCAAGTGGGGGTAGGTGTAATATAGAAGTAAAGAATCTGTACCTTTTATCATTCTTACTAGTATCAGAGCCAAGTGGGGGTAGGTGTGACATTACATAGTTACAAGAGCACTATGCCATATCTTAGCCATTACCCAATAATAATAAAAAATAAAAAATAATTAAATAATCAAATATACAAATAGAACTTGTAGACATTGTAAAACAAAATAAAAGTAAAGTCACACACACTAGCAAAAGCAAAGTAACTAACACCAAGTCACCAACAATTTGCAAAGGACCCAAAAGCAAAGTAAAATGACGCCAAGTCACAAACAATTTGCAAACAAAAAACCATAAGATTCCTCGCCGTCACACCCACCAACAACAATCAATACTAGTTAGATACACTCTCGACAAGGATTTGAAGGACATCGGTCATGCAATTACAGCGAGAGCAAGCCATCTTCTTTCCCAAGTCCATCGAGCCACTCACATTCACTGGTTCCAGCTGAACAATTTCACTATCACAACCTTCAAAATTGCCACCCGTACGGCTTCTTCTAGTTTCTATCGTAGACGGCTCCGTAATCACCACTTTTCGACAGGGGCAACAGCCCTGGTGAAGGATTAGACTGTGTTTAGTTTCTGAAACTTTACCATTTCAATTAATTTTGGCTTTATTTCAACAATTAATTTTGGTGTTATATTAACGTATTATTGTAACTTTATTTGAACAATTAAGCTTGGTGTGTTATATTTTGAAACATTGAACGTATTATTGTAGCTTTATTTGAATAATTAGTCTCGATGTGTTATATTTTGAAACTTTAAATGTATTATTTTAGCTTTATTTAAACAATTAATTTATTTAAATTTTATTCAATTTTAAATTTAATTGGTAGCAAAATTATTTTTATATTAGATTTTTTTATTTCATTAGTTGGAGAGAACTAAAAATTTTTAATTCGAAATCTAATGCGCAAAATGATGGATTAGATATGGATTGAGTCAAATCCGCATCGGATTCACAGATGTATGGATTGAATTTGAATTGAATTTTATCAATCCGTAAAACTGATGACATTAATTACGACTCCTTGTACTAAATAATCCTATGCGTGTTTCTTTGTGGTAACATGTTATTCTTAGTGGTAACTAAATCCAGGTCTTAAAACTTTGTAGGAGCCAACATCTTTGTTTTGCATCATCAAATGATTATAAATTAATTTCTATCCTTGCTTCCATTGTTTTCTTATAAAAAAAATTCTTATCTTACTGGTTAGCTGCATAAAAATTAACAAATTAATACATTATCATTTTTAAGTCATCAATTCAGGAAGAATATTACATTATTTAGCCAAATAATAAAAATAAAGAAATATTTAAATTTCAGTTACAAAAACATATATTAAATTATGGCCAAGGTAGCCATCTCAAAAAACAAAAAAAAAATATATTTACATTTAGAAACAATTGATTTAACCTATTTTGTGATTTTTAAATTTTTTTAAAAAACGAAATTAAAACAAAATAAAATAAAAGGAAATAAGAAGCCAATATTTTTATTTTCAAGTGATGAAATAAAAATTATGATTACTGTGACAGTGTGACTTGTCTTTTGCTGCCTAATAATTGTAATTAGCCAACAAATTGTCCGTTCCCTTGTATAATTTGCTTTTTCTTTTTTAAGGTGATTTGTAAATGGACCTTTACAGCATCCCCACAATATTTATCTAATTAATTTTTTTTGTTCAGTAAATAGGGCAAACACGTGTCAAAAATAATAAGAAATTTTTATTAATTGGGGTAAACTTCAATTCATCACCCTCCCAATAAAAATCTTCAATTTACCCTCCAAAAAAATGAAAACCTCAATTTACTTTAATTTTTTTCAGAAGATGAGCTTAAATAGCGGGCACATTGATAAATTTTCTATTTATTTCCTTTTCAATAAATGAAGGTAAGTTGATGTTTTCACTTTTTTTAGGGGTAAATTGAAGATTCACGGGCGTAAATTGAAGTTCACTCTTCAAATTAATTCAGACAGTTTTGTAATATAAGATTCTGATAAAATATAAGGGTTCAAAGCTTTTTTTTCATTTTTTTGGTTAGGATGCAATTAGCCTCACCCTAAAAGAAATGGACTTAAATTCAAATATTACAAATATTACTAACACAAAAACAATGATCGCTTTATCATTATTAGTATTTCAATATATTGCCCTCTCGTATATTGATTCACCGATATGCATACAAAAAACAAAGCCAATTCACACATCGAAACACATGACCTAACGTTACGTACCCATAATGAATTAATTTCTTCTTTTATTAAAACACAATTTCAATTTCACTACAATTGATCATTATTGTAAAAGCATTCATAAAAGACAAATGAAATAACTGATTATCAAAATCATTTGCATCCCCCCGGGGGGCAGTAGTATTTGTAGTCTTTGAGAGCGTTCTTTGACTTCTCGATCAAACACTCTTCCGTTGTAAGCCCTGAGCAATCAACAATTTTAGGTGATGCTGCGGGATTATTAGAAAATGAATTATCTGGGTGATATTGTTGGCTAAAACTAGTGGCTGTAATAAGAGTGCTTTTCGTGTTTGCCACTACAAGCAAAGCCAAGATGATGAAACTAAGACTCTTTGACATTTTCTATTAAGTGAATTGTAAAAAACTTAATTAGAATTAAAGGAGATGTGTAAAAATCAAAAAGTCATGAGCCTCTATTTATATGAATGAATGTTGAGAAACTTGCCATGGTGAGTTTAATGGAATTGAAAGATTCCATAAATAAGGAAAATAAAAGATGTTGCATTTGTTTGCAATAACTATTTATTTTGATATCGTGTTGCATTATGAAAGCAATTTCAATGTACATTTAATTAATATTATCATTTTTAGTGTTATTTTTTTTAGTTTTTTAATTAAATTTTTACGGTTTACATCAATCGTCAAGCTATTTTTTAAGAGAAAGACCCTCCATAAGCTTAAATTACCCTTCATTTGGTTTTATTTGGTGGCTCGTGCTTAAGACTTTCTTATTAAATTGCAAGGAAATTATTTTAGAAAACAAAAATCAATTACGTACACTTGGTTAAGTTGGCTTGTATGAATGAGGAGATTGAAATAATGATAGATCGACCCTCATGATCCATTAGTAAGATTTGTTCAACAATTTTGAATAAATCATCAATGTTCCTTACCGTTTCCAGGATTTGATTTTATCATTCCATTAGATTGATTAAATTTTTTCCTCTTGTATCAAATGGCTGATATTACCGACAAAAAAAAAAGGCTTGCACATATTGGGCAATTGAAAGTCTATACATTTAGCCCAAAAAAAAATTGAAAACTTGTAGTGAATAGTGATGGTGATAGTTGAGCATCTCAACTAACAAAGTATTGCAACATACGTGTTCATCTGCTTTCTTAACTCTATATATTCTTGTGTTTTCCATTAACTAAATGTTTTGGTTCAAATCAACCTTAAACTTTTTTCTTTAGTTTATATAACCCTAATTTTCCAAATTAAAAAGTTTGTGATATGTGCCCAGGTAACTAGCAAGAGCCAACCATACATCCCATGTACTTGTACCATGTCTAGACTTAGTTTTTAGCTTGCTTTGAAAATAAATGGGTTCTGAACTTGTTTACCACTTACTACATGTGCAATATTACCCATCTTTCCCATTATTTATGTATATCATGCATTGTTGAGTTTGTGTGTATCTTTTGTGGGTTATAAGTAGTTAGTACTTAGTAATGGAATTGTATGCTCCCATTGGCTTTTGTAAAAAGCCAAATAGATGTCTAAATAGAGGAGGATGAAATAAAAGATTATTTTCCCAAAACTAGTCTCTTCTCTAAATTATTTTCTCTCCACTGCTATTGTTGCTTTGAATTCTTGCTCATTACATATCAATTTGTCACTATAAGTAATTGTATCATCAAATGTTCATCACGAGGCTATACACATTTCTATGAGGCTAAATGGCCTTTCGGGCAACACCTTTTCTGCTATGATTTTCATGGCTACAAGCCATGAGGAGGTATCTTCGTTGCAGTGTCATCATTTGAAGCTAAGTACAGTGCCATGTCGGCATTTAAGTGAGTTATATAATCAAATTCAATGTCATACATACTTTATAAATTATCATCAGGTTTTTTAATTTGCATTTTTTATAGCAAATGCAATTGTTAGCATCTATGGCTTTATGGTTATGTTTATTCCTTTCATAAAGTATGATTTGGGGATTAGTTAATCCTTTGTATGTGGTAAGAGCATCTTACTTAGTATATAGGGGTGGCTTAAAATATAGGTGAACTAGGCTATTGCCTAAGGCTTTAAACAAATGTTAGAATGGCTCAATTGTGGTTGTCCAGGTAAAATCTATTAAGAAGGATTTTTTTCTTTTAGAATTTTCTTGATGTGGTCAAATTAATAAATATTTCACGTTATACTTACAAAAGGAAAGATTATTTTTTAGGCCTCTTTTTAATTAATAATTATTCTATTATTAAGAATTTTTACACAAATTCTATATTCGATAGCATTATTACTAATGAGCTATGGTTAATAATATTTTTCGTTATTAGTTATTCGAAGAAAAACCACTAAAGTTTTTCTGAGTTTAAAAAAATTGATTATTTAACATATAAAATTCCTAGTGCCTTTCCTTAAAAGGAACACTAGTATGTTTATTGGTCCACTTTTGAAGTAAAAAAAAATTCTTGAAATAATAATTTTGAAAGAAGTAAAAAAATAATAATAATTTTCTTGACAATTTTTCTTTTTGAAATTTCTTACTATGTTGTCTATTATTAGTATTCAAGATGTCAAAAATTGATTGCATTTTAAGATATTTTACGTTTCTTTAAGTGTTAATACTCAAAGGCCTCGTAAAAATATTTTCCCAATGCCCCACGTAATTTAGAACCTACTCTGCATAGAACAAAGCTAGTAAATCAAAATTGAGATTGTATAAGCCTTATTGATTTTGTTCAATGCTCTAGGTCACTCATTTTTCACAATATTGCACATATCGAGCATATTTGCCGCCTTGGTAGTTGCTCAAGTGGGCAAAAAGGAAATTCATCAGTAGGCTAGCTAATAGTTTTCCTCTAAGACCCCTTATACCACAATCAAATTATAGGGGCATTAGCTGCTGGCTTAATTAGATGCCTTATCTATTTGTTATTGCTTCTCTGTTCAGTTTACTCAATAATGCTTAATCCCCTACTTGTTCATTGTCTCATGTCTTCTTGGTCGCCGAGTGTGAGAATTTGTTTCTTCATTTTATAATGCTTCCTATATGATAAAATTGTGGGAGTCGAAACTTGTATTTGTTTAATTCATAACATCTCAAGAGTATCACGGAAGAAAGACAAGCCAAGAAAAGCTAAAAACTAATGATATTAATTAAGACTCCTTGTACTAAATAATCCTTCACGTTTCTTTGTAGTGACATGTCATTCTTAGTGGTAATTACATCCGGGTCTTGAACATTGTAGGAGCCAACATCATGCAGTCTTTGTTTTGCATCATCAAATGATTATAAATTATTTGCTATCCTTGCTTCCATTCTTTTCTTATCAAAAAAATTTTCTTATCTTACTGGCTAGCTGCATAAAAATTAACAAATTAATACATTATGATTTTTAAGTCATCAATTAAGTAAGAATATTAGATTATTTGGCCAAATAACAAAAATAAAGAAATATCTAAATTTTAGTTACAAAAACATATATTAAATTACAGTCAAACTAGCCATCTCAAAAAATAAAAGAATATATATTTGCACTTAGAAACAATTGATTGAAACTATTTTGTGATTTTAAAAAAATTAAAATGAAATAAAACAAAATAAAATAGAAGGAAGTAAGAAGCCAATATTTTTATTTTCAAGTGACAAAATAAAATTATGATTACTGTAACAGTGTGGCTTGTCTTGTGCTGCTTAATAATTGTAATTAGCCAACAAATTTTCCATTCCCTTATATAATTTTTTTTTCTTTTTGAATGCGATTTGCAAATGGTCCTTTACAGCATCCCCACAACATTTATCTAATTAAAAAAAAGATTTTTTTTTGTTCAGCATATCGGGCAAACACGTGTCAAAAATATAAGAAAAATTTTATTAATAGGGGTAAACTTCAATTCATCCCCCTCCCAATAAAAAAACTTCAATTTACCCTCAAAAGAATGAAAACCTCAATATACTTTAATTTTTTTCATAAGATGAGCGTAAATAGCGGGTACATTGATAAATTTTCTATTTATTTCCTTTGCAGTAAATGAGGTAAGTTGATATTTTCACATTTTTTAGTGGTAAATTGAAGATTCACGGGCGTAAATTGAAGTTCACTCTTCAAATTAATTCAAACAGTTTTGTAATATAAGATTATGATAAAATATAAGGGTTCAAAGCTTTTTTTCTTTTTTTTGGTTAGGATACAATTAGCCTCACCCTAAAAGCAAATGGACTTAAAATTCAAATATTACTAAAACAAAAATAATGATCGCTTTATCATTATTAGTATTTCAATAGATTGCCCTCTCACACCGAAAACACATGACCTAACGTTACGTACCCATAATGAATTAATTTCTTCTTTTATTAAAACACAATTTCAATTTCACTACACTTGATCGTTATTGTAAAAGTATTCATAAAAGACAAAAGAAATAACTGATTATCAAAATCATTTGCATCCCCCCAGGGGGCAGTAGTATTTATAGTCTCTGATAGCATTCTTTGACTTCTCAATCAAACACTCTTCTCTTGTAAGCCGTAAGCAATCAACAATTTTAGGTGATCCTGCAGGATTATTAGAAAATGAAGCATCTGGGTGATATCCTTGGCTAAAACTACTGGCTATAATAAGTGTGTTTTTCGTGTTTGCTACTACAACTAAAGCCAAGATGATGAAACTAAGACTCTTCAACATTTTCTATTCATGAAGTGAATAGTAAGCAACTTAATTAGAATTAAATGAGATGTGTAAAAATCAGAAAGTCACGAGGCTCTATTTATATGAATGAATATTGAGAAACTTGCCACAGTGACTTTAATGGAATTGAAAGATTCCATAAATAAGGAAAATAAAACATGTTGCATTTGTTTGCATTAGTCGTTTATTTTAATATCGTGTTGCATTATAAAAGCAATTTCAATGTACATTTAATTAATATTATCATGTTTAGTGTTATTATTTTGTTTAGTTTTTTATTAGATTTTTACTCTTTATATCAATTGTCAAGCTATTTTTTAAGATAAAGACCCTTCACAAGTCTACATTGCCTTTCATTTGGTTTCATAAGTTGGTTCGTACATCAGACTTTCTCATTAAATTGCAAGGAAATTATTGTAGAAAACAAAAATCAATTATGTACACTTGGTTAAGTTGGCTTGTATGAATGAAGAGATTGAGATAACGATAGATCAGCCCTTATAATCCATTAGTAAGATTCATTCAAAAACTTTGAATAAATCATCAATGTTCCTTATCGTTTATAGGAAGTGATTTTATCCTTCCATTAGATTGATTAAAAAAATTTTCCCTCTTGTATCAGATGGCTGATGGAGTCGACAAAAAAAAAGAAAAAAGAAAAAGGCCTTCACATATTGGGCAATCGAAAGTCTATAAATTTAGCCCAAAAAAAAAAATTGAAAACTTGTAGTGAATGGTGGCGATAATGGTTGAGCATCTCGACTGACAAAGTATCGCAAGATACGTGTTCATCTGCCTTCTTAACTCTATATACTCTTGTGTTTTCCATTCAATAAATGTTTTTGTTCAAATTAACCTTAAACTTTTTTTTTAGTTTAGATAACCCTCATTTGCCAAATCAACAAGCTTGTCACTATAAGTAATTGTACCATCAAATGTTCATCACGTGGCTATATTATTTTCTACTAAGGCTAACCGCCTTTGGGGCAACACCTTTCTACTACGATTGTCATCGCTACGAGCCATGAGGAGCTGCCTTCTTTGTAGTGTCATCATTTGAGGCTAAGTACAATGCCATGTTGGCATTTAAGTGAGTTATATAACTAAATATAATGTCATGCATGCTTTATAAATTATCATTAGGTTTTTAATTTGCATTGTTTTATAGCAAATGCAGTTGTAAGCATTTATGGCTTTATGGTTATGTTTATTCCTCTCAGATAGTCTGATTTGGGGATTAATTAATCCTTTGTATGTGGTAAGAGCCTCTTGCCTAGCATACAGGGGTGGCTTTAAACATAGATGAACTAATTAGAATGACCTAATTGTGGTTGTCTAGGCTCTATATGTTAAGAAGATTTTTGCCTTTCAGTATTTTCTTGGTATGGTCAAATTAATAGATATTTTATGTTATACTTACAAGAGGAAATCTTTTTTTTAGACCTCTTTTTAATTAATAATTATTATGTTATTAAGAATTTTTACACAAATTCTATATTCAATAGCACTATCGCTAATGAGCTATGGTTAATAATATTTTTCTTTATTAGTTATTCCAAGAAAAACCATTAAATTTTTCTGAGTTAAAAAAATTGATTATTTAACATATAAAATTCTGAGCACCTTTCCCTACAAGGAACACTATTTGTTGTTTTGCTCACTTTTGAAGTAAAATAAAATATTTTCTTGAAATAATAATTTTGAAAGAAGTAAGAAAAATATCTTTTCTTGAAAATTTTTATTTTTTAAATTTCTTACTATGTTGTTGATTATTAGTACTCAAGATGTCAAAAATTGATTGCATTTTAAGATATTTTACGTTTTTTTAAGTGTTAATACTCAAAGGCCTTGAAAAAAAATTTTGCCCAATGCCCAACATAATCTAGAACCTACTCTGCATAGCACAAAGCTAGTAATGTTATCAGTAAATCAAAATTGAGATTGTATAAGCCTTATTGATTTTGTTCAATGATCTCGGTTGTTCGGATTTCACAGTGTAGCTTACATCGAGCATATTTGCTGCCTTAGTATTGCTCAAGTGGGCAAAAAGGAAATTCATCAGTAGGCTAGCGAATAGTTTTCCTCTAAGGCCCCTTATACCACAATCAAATTATAGGGGCATTAGCTGCTGGCTTAATTGGATGCCTTATCTATTTGTTATTGCTTCTCTGTTCAGTTTACACAACAATGCTTAATCCTCTACTTGTTCATTGTCTCATGTCTTCTTGGTTGCTAAGTGTGAGAATTTGTTTCTTCATTTTATAATGCTTCCTATATGATAAAAGTGTGGGAGTAGGAACTTGTATTTGTTTAATTCATAACATCTCAAGAGCATTACAGAAGAAAGACAAACCAAGAAAAGCTAAAAACACTTTGTAAGAACCAACATCATGCAGCCTTTATTTTGCATCATCAAATGATTATAAATTAATTGCTATCCATTCTTCTCTTGTTTTCTTATAAAAATATTTTTTCATATCTTACTAGCTAGTTGCATTAAAATTAACAAATTAAAACATTATCATTTTAAGTCATCAATTAAGTAAGAATATTACATTATTTAACCAAATAACAAAAATAAAGAAATATCTAAATTTCAGTTACAAAAACATATATTAAATTAAAGTCAAGCTAGCCATCTCAAATAAACAAAAGAATATATATTTGCACTTAGAAACAATTAATTCAAACTATTTTGTGATTTTCAAATTTTTTTTAAAATGAAGTAAAACAAAATAAAATAAAAGGAAGTAAGAAGCGGATATTTTTATTTTCAAGTGACAAAATAAAATTTTTGATGACTGTGACAGTGTGACTAGTCTTGTGCTACCTAATAATTGTAATTTGCCAACAAATTGTCAATTCCCTTATATAATTTTTTTCTTTTTGAATGCGATTTGCAAATGGACCTTTACAACATTCCCACAATATTCATCTAATTCAAAAAAGATTTTTGTTTGTTTAGTATATGGGGCAAACACATGTAAAAAAATAATAAGAAAAATTATATTAATTAGGGTAAACTTCAATTCATCTTCCTCCCAATAAAAATCTTAAATTTACCCTCCAAAAAAATGAAAACCTCAATTTGCTTTAATATTTTTCAGAAGATGAGAGTAAATAGTGGGCATGTTGATAAATTTTTTTATTTATTTCCTTTGCAGTAAATGAGGGTAAGTTGATGGTTTCATTTTTTAAGGGTAAATTAAAGATTCACGAGGCGTATATTGAAGTTCACCCTTCAAATTAATTCAAACAATTTTGTAATGTAAGATTTTGATAAAATATAAAGGTTCAAAACTTTTTTTTTCTTTTTTTTTGTTAGGATGCAGTTAGCCTCACCCTAAAAGAAAATGGGCTTAAAATTCAAATATTACGAATAGTACTAATGCAAAAATAATGATTGCTTTTTCATTATTAGTATTTCAATAGATTGCCCTCTTGTAGATTGATTCAACGATATGCATACAAAATAAAAAAAAAAGCCAATTCACACACCAAAAACACATGACCTAACGTCACTTACTCATAATGAGTTAATTTCTTCTTTTATCAAAACACAGTTTCAAGTTCACTACAATTGATCATTATTGCAAAAGCACTCATAAAAGACAAATGAAATAACTGATTATCAAAATCATTTGCATCCCCTCGAGGACAGTAGTATTTAGAGTCTCCGAGAGCAATCAACAATTTCAGGTGATGCTCCGAGATTATTAGAAAATGAAGCATATGAGTGGTATCCTTGGCTAAAACGACTGGTTGTAATATGTGTGCTTTTAGTGTTTGCTACAAGTGTTGTGCAAATTTTATTGAACTCGCAAGCGCACGAATCTGTTGTAGTATAGATTAATGGTGCGAGTGTCGATCCCACGAGGAGGTGGATTTTAATTATATATAAAATTAATTTTGTGAATGGGTGGTTGGAATTGTGGTGGAAAATGATTTAGACTATGCTAAAACTTAAATTAAAATGGCAAGATTAAATTCTGAAATTGGAAATAAAATGGCAGGAATAAATTGAAGTGTAAATTTATTAAATGACGTACTTGGGTATCTGGATCCGTATCAACATGCATCATCGGCTAAATATTCCATATTAATACCAATTAAATTATGAGAGGGAAATCCACACCTCATGAACCACGCTCTAATAAATATGGTGCTAAGGGCTTATCGTGCCAAATAATAATAATCTTATACTAGGGTGCCGGTGAAACCAGGGCAGTACTAGACAAGATTAGTATTATTTGTCGACGAGAAGTCAAAAAATCCACAAAAACTAGAGAGGAAGAGAAAATAAATTTACCAAATCAAGCCCATGACACATGTTGAGACTTCACCTTCAACCCAAGCTTGAAAGAAAATTAGCCACTCATAGTTGAACTAGGGGCAAAATGGGAATTTATTAAAATACGAAGAAAATACAAGATAGAGAGAGAATAACAGAAAATGAACCCTAAAAATGGATTCAGAGGTACCAAATTAGGGGGGAGGCCCCCTTTTTATAGTTACATCGAGTAAATCATGGCCATCGGATTAAAAACAGTTTGGACGCTCAGGATTTCGCCACGTCATCAGCCACTATTTGCACAGTACAGTCAACCGCCACTATTTGCACAGTACAGTCAACGGCCACTATTTGCACAGTAACGCCAACAGTACCCGTATATGTGAATAGTACCGTACATGTGAACAATATCATTTTTCCTTTTATACTCCTCCTAAGGTTTTCGACCGTCCTGAGTTCAAAAATGATGTCCGTTTTGCCATTTGATATCTCGTTTATTATGAAATGACTATGATGCCTCTAAAATACATAAAATACTCAATTAGAATAAAATACACATAATTAAAGTACAATAAACTTAAACACATAAAAGTAAGGGTTGTTAGTAATACTTGATATGTAAAATAACGATTTTCTCCTTTATAAATATGCACTTTCTAACACTCAACACACCCCCCAACTAGCTTATTGCTAGTCCCTAGCAAATAAAGCGAAAACAAAAATTCAAAAATGATTTTTTTTTTAAAACCTCTTTTTATTCAATCAGATTAATGATAACAATCAAATAAAAGTATAAGCATTATCTCAAGTCTAAAGAAACATCACACCCACATCAACCATCCACATGAATCAGCCCAGTAGACTTTGTTGTAGCTACCTTTAAGAATGACATGTTAAACCCCAAAATCTCACTGGAAGTAGTGACACTCTCACAAAGAAATTAAACCCAAATAAAAATAGTCACTCCAATGAATGGTAATTGAGAGAAATAATAAGAAGTGATCTCACATGCTCTCACCAAAAAGAAATATGCCCTTAACTTAGAAATAATATGATCTCCAGTTAAATAAAAATGCTAGTCAACCCATTTTATTTATTATTATTATTTTTTTTATGCATCACCACATTTTTTTAGCCCATATAACTAACTTATACTTCAGATTATAGTTCCCTAAAATCAAGAAGGACTTTTATTAGGACGTAACGTAGGCTAGGGACATGGCTAACAAAGAAGGGAAATAGGAAAAACAAAGAGTATGTTTGAGAAAAATGCAAAATTTTTTTTTTGGAATTTGCAAGGTGGATTTCACCTATTATTGTTGTTTTTTTTTATTTTTTTTTAAAACAACAATTTCTTTTTTTTTGAACTATACATAACTTCACTATACAAAATATTTATTTATATTTTTCTCAAACATAAATGGGTGATGGATCTTGTAAGATATTGGGTAATACTCCAAATCGGAGTGGGTCAAGATAATAAGTTAAGAAAGAAAAGTTTTTTTTTTTAAAGGCTCAAAAGGGCTAACTATGGATATTCATAAAAGGGATGGCTAGAAAGGCTCAAACGGATCAAAGAGGGCCTTTCCATCATCTTTTAGGACTCTAAATAATATTTCATATCTACTAATTAAATGGGCTTCCAAATGTAACAACACACTCTTTTTTTCTTTTTTTTAATTTTTTTCTTTTTTTTAATTATTTTTTTAGGGTTAACTCAAAAGAAATCTAGAGATCGTGTATACAATAATAAACTGCTAAGCTGTATAAAGAATGGGCAAAAGGGTTACTCTCCAAGAAAAATGATAGGCTCAAAAACTCACTTGGTATTTATTATGACATGTTCATTTCTTCAAGCAACTCATTTTTGTCTCTGACATCAACATGTAGAGTAGCAAACATAGTGTAACATCACTTCAGACTAAAGATAATACAAATACTAAAATTTGAAATCATTATGTCATCCAATGTTAAAACAAATCAATTTTTTTTTTTAAACAACACCCTACCCCCCAACCTATTCTAAACGTAAAAAGAAAATATGCATGCAGAAATGTGAAAATGATGTAGAAAAATTAATTAGAAAATGATAGAAAATGAAAATTGTTTTTTGTTTTAATTTAAGAAGATGCGTTTCTAGAGGCACTACACTCTATATTCAGCCATCTTTGACTCAAAAAATTTTTGTTTGAAAATGTATATTTATAAAGGAGAAATTAAAAAGAAAAAGAAAAATGAACATCAAAACATAATAAAGAAAAAGAAAATATCTGAATTTTTTTAAATTTTTTTAAATTTTTTTAAATTTTTTTTTATTATCTTTTTTTCAAACGATGAAGATGCGTTTCTAGAGTCACTACACTCCATATTCAGCCATCTTCAACACAAAAAGTTAGCAACAGTTAGTTTCTACAACAAAAAATTAGTAAAAACTTAACCAAGATTCCACAATTGTCCACTATTCCCTCCCCCCAACCTGAACGAAACATTGTCCTCAATGTTTTAAAGCAAAGAAGTAGAGTTTAGAAGACATCACCTGGTTGGTGCAACACAGAAGAAAATATTTATAGGCGAAGAGTTAAATCTAATATGTACTTCTTACTGCGGCTATTGTTACCATCATCATTTGAACGCTCCAACACAAAGCTCCAGGGGTCTGGCTCTGGTTTATAAGCTTGTAACGTGTCAAGTAGCTCATTAGCAGTGTGAGCACAAATAAAAAGCTTTTTTGCACTGGAAAGAATAAAGTAGTTTTTTATTGCATGGTTAAGAAATGCGATAAAGCCATCATAAAAAATTATTGACATTTAACAAACTGATGGGTTTATGGTGAATGTGCAGATAGGCCCAAGATGCTAGTGTGATAAGTGCCTCTAGTGTTGCAAGATCTCCTAGAAGGAAAATAAAAGCATCAGCATGATTGAGCATTTCAGTTATCCGTTCTTGCATACCTGAGACGACTAATTCTTCTCCAGTCGTGGAGTCAGACACACTGCCCAAAGGTTTTAGGACTCTAGGGATGATGCCTAACACTTGGCTTCCTCTGACAAGAGCAGCTTCTGAGACCAATTTTGATAACCCTCGGTTACCTCCTCCATACACTAAGTGTAATTTTCTCTCTGCTATGTTTCGACCAAGATCTATGGCTACATCAACGAACTCTTTATGTTTGTCATAGGTAAATCCAGAAAGCACACAAATGTTCTTGAATTGTCTATTGAGAGTAGCTGCCATTGGAATATTTCTCAAAAACAATTTGTGATTGCTTAACAAAAAGTCATATTTAAGATTCTTGGTGACAATGGATCACAACTGTGTATGAGGTGGCATGTCAGTGTCAAATAACGCGTAAAGCACATGGCTCGATAGTGAAAAAGCAAAAAGTAAAAACAAACAGTAATAAAATTATTAAAGACAATAATGCAACTGATAAAACAACAGTGAAATAAAATAAAAATAACAGTAAAGTAAAAGGATATTTTACAGGTAGTTGTGACTGTTGCTCACATCTTCCTCTGGTTTTACGTCCAGAAACGGCTTGAACGCCCTCTATGGGTCGAGGATAGGCTTCCCATCCAATTTTCTTATAAACTGGCAAACAGGGTCTTTTATAGTCAGATTCCCGAGACTATATCGTGCATGTTGTTTCTGGAATAATGGCCATAACTGGAGAATCGCTCATTGCACATATCCATTGGGATGCGTTTCAAGAGACAAAAGGATATCATCCAATGACTCCTTATTCAAGCCATCCCTAATGAATTGAATTTTATCTTCCCTGCTATCAGATACCATTCCTAAAGAACATCGGTTTTTATTGCAATTCATTCTAGCACACTTATGACAAGCAACAGAAATTCTTCGAGCTCGTCGTTTTCTTGCATAGTTTCATTTCCCACAACCAGGCATGTATGCAATAAATTTTGGAGGTAACTCACCTGCCAATCGTACTTTCGCTTCAATTAACCAACGGATGTCAGCAGGTATGTTATTCCTCATGAGCAGTCGCATGCGTTCGGACTGAGTTTTGTAGATCGTAAGGAGGGCATTCTGAGGAAGTGAAGGGAATCGCTTGTGAAGCTTCGCTAGAGTCTCGATTCTATCCATACCTTCACCTCAGAATATCAGTTATTATGGGAAACTGAAGTAACCGACTTAATTGTCACGGAGTACTGTTATCCGCCACTTCACCGGGAGAACAAACTAAAGCACACAAACAGAAAAACAAATTAAAACACACAAAGAAAATCAAAATCGTCCTCTTATTGAATTTACCTCAAGTTCCAACTAGATTTCGTAAACACTTTTCTCAATGTCTCTGAGTTGACGTTCTAAACCCTTAACATAGGCTATTAACTCTGGTGGTTGTAGAGCCCAAATGCGATGTGTTTTACAAGATTGAATCTGTCTTTTAAGATGAGTTTTGACACGTTGAAGTGGTTTAAGAATGTTCAAGAGGAATGGTCTAAGTAGAAGACTCATGATTAACAATGATAAGAGAAAACTTAATGATAACACAAACACACTCATGCAAAAATAAATTCAAGTAGCAAAAGAATAAAAAGAAATAAAGAAAGAAAAATCAAACCACCGAAAAGAAAAAAAATCAATCAATTCAAATCTAGTGGGTCACTCAAATTTATTTCGGTGTCTTCTCCATGTGGTTGGTATTCTAGATATGGCTTTAATCTTTGACCATTAACTTTAAACGTGACACCGTTCTTTGGGTCCTTAATTTCAATTGCCCATGTGGAAAAATAGTATGAACAATAAATGGACCAGGCCATCGAGAGCGTACTTTACCTGGGAATAGGTGCAAGCGAGAGTTGAATAAAAGTACTTTCTGACCTGAAGTGAAAGATTTTCTCATAATATGCTTGTCATGGAAAACTTTCATTCGTTGCTTGTAAATTTTGGCATTTTCGTATGCGTCATTGCGAATTTCTTCAAGTTCTGCCAGTTGTAATCTTCTTTCTAAGCTGGCTTGCTGCATGTCAAAATTGAATTTCTTGATGGCCCAATATGCACGATGCTCGAGTTTTGGTGGTGATTCTGATGATGGGATGAATTTCTTCTCTGATGGTGCTAGTTGTTCAACTCTTGACTTCCATTTATTAGTGTCCATGGATGGTGCTGAGTCAAGTAAGGCGTTGACCTCATCGACCGATCTGTCAATATCAAAATTCAAACCAAATTGAGTTAAATATGTTTGTAAAGAATCATCATTAAGGTTTGAAACAAAAGAGTTATCAACTAATGCTTCAATTAAATCCACATCAACAATTCCATCATCTGTATTGTGAGGTTGTTTGGCAATATTGAAGATATTCAGCTCCATAGTCATGTTGCCGAAGGACAACTACATATTTCCAGTTCTGCATTGAATGTGAGCATCCGCAGTTGCCAAGAAAGGTCGGCCTAGGATAATAGGGATGTGCTTCCTTGAATCCTATATTGGTTGAGTGTCAATTACAATGAAATCAACAGGAAAATAAAACTTGTCTACCTGGATAAGCACGTCCTCCACAATACCACGAGGTATTTTTGTGGACCGATCTGCGAGTTGTAACACCACTGGAGTTGGATGTAATTCTCCAAGTCCAAGTTTCATGAAAACAGAATAAGGCAAAAAATTTACACTAGCTCTTAAATCCAACAAATCATTCTCAATTGTGTGGTTCCCTATACTACATGAGATAGTAGAGGAACCTGGATCTTTGCATTTTAAAGGAATTTTATGTTGGAGTATAGAACTAACATTTTCAGTTAAAAATGCCTTCTTTTGAACATGCATATTTCTCTTTTTAGTACAAAGATCTTTAAGAAACTTGGCATAAGATGGAACTTGCTTAATAGCATCAAGTAATGGGATGTTAACACTTACCTGTTTGAAAATTTCGAGAATCTCACCTGTAGATTTTCCTTTCTTTCCTTTCGCTAACCTCTGAGGAAATGGAGCTTTTGGAACATATTCTCGTGGGTTGGTGTCTTCTTTTTCCTCCGGTGATGAGTCCTCAACGTTCACAGGTATAATTTGATTGTCTTTCGTTACTGGCATCTCCACTTTGTTGTCGACTTCTTTTCCTTTTCACAAGGTCATGACAGCTTTGACCTCTCTATGCTGCTGTGGTGAACTGGTACTTGCTTCATGCACTCCTTTAGGGTTAGGCACTGGTTGACTTGGAAATTTACCTTTCTCAACGGTCATTGCCAAGGTCTGAACTGAAGAAGCAAGTTGTCCCACCATCTTCTCAAGGCTTGAAATTGATTGAGCTTGTGAGTTGAAACCCGCTCTCAATTCATTGCGTAGTCCATCAATAGTGCGGTTCTGTTGCTCAATCATGAAGTGAGTAACATTCTTGAAATTCTGAAATGCATCCTCCCATGGTCTGGGTTGAGAGTAGTTTTGGTTTCTATTGAATGGTCTGAATGGGGGATGAGAGGCTTGAGGATTTTGAGCTATTGGTTGCATTGGTGGAGCTGGAGCTGCTGGTTCATTTTGTTGGAATCCTTGAGACCATGAAAAATTGGGGTGGTCTCTCCATCCAGGGTTATATGTGTTGGAGTATGGGTTGTAATTTGATGGTTTTTTCATTACTCCTATGGTATTGGCTCGATCTGGATATTAGTCAAGGTCATGTGGCTCTATTGATTTAGCAGTCGATAACGATGCTATTTGTCGAGAGAGACCTTCAACTATTGCTTTGACTTCTGTGATTTCTGAGCTAGATTCGCCAATTTGAACCTCATTTACTCCCTTAACCCTTTGAGTATTCCTGAGTGATCGACTCCGTTGTTAGGAATTATCTGCTTGTCGCTGGAAGAATTCCCAAATCTCTGATGCACTTTTGGACATTAGCTCTCCTCCACTTGTTGCCATTAGCCATTCTTGCACATTCGGCAATAAGCCCTCTAAAAAGTATTGGCATTGATGCCATTTCTCGTACCCATGATGTGGACACTTCAAGAGTAGCCCATTGAATCGCTCCCATGTTTCGAAAAATTGCTCGTCATCTCTCTGGGTAAACTCCGAGATCTCCCTGCGAATAGCATTGGTTTTATGAACTGGGAAATATTTATTTAAAAATTTCGTAACCATTTGTTCCCATGATGCAATACTATTAGCAGGTAATGTATTAAGCCATGAACGAGCTCTATCCTTTAAAGAAAATGGGAATAATCTAAGTTTTACATCATCATCTGAAAAATTTTCATATTTAAATGTTTGACAAATTGCGTGAAAATCATTCAAATGATTGTATGGGTCCTCATTTTCTAAGCCATAGAACGTGGGGAGACAATTTAGCACACTAGGTTTTAATTCAAAACTCCTAGCAGCTACATTTGGGTACCTAATACATGATGTGCTCAAGTTAGCTAAAGGACTAAAGTAATCCTTAAATGGCCTCTCTTGTGGTGCTTGTAAATCCATTTTGTGTTTAACGTTTTTGTGTGTGCGAAGTGTTTTCTCAAGTTCAAGGTCTATATGTTCAAGATTAGGTAATAATGACCTACGACCATGCATGCAATAAACACAAAAGTAAATGAGAACAAAACTAATAAAATAAAATAAAAATAAAGATAGGAACAAAACAAATAAAAATAAAGAAAAGGGAGAAATTACAACCTTACTATAAAAATACACAAAAACAATACGTGAAAATAAATTAACTAAAAATAAATTAATAAGATAAATAACAAAAAATACAAAGAAAAATAAATTGAAAATTAAATTACAAAATTTTAAATAAGAGAAAAAAAGAAATACTAACCTTTAAATGTAGATTCACCTTTTTTTTCTTTTTTCTCTTTTTTTTTAAATACAAGAAAAAGAAATTAAATGGAAATATTCACAAAAATTAATTCTAAGAATTAAAATTACTTACCTCCTCGGCAACGGCACCAAAAACTTGTTGTGCAAATTTTATTGAACTCGCAAGCGCACGAATCTGTTATAGTATAGATTAATAGTGCGAGTGTCGATCCCACGAGGAGGTAGATTTTAATTATATATAAAATTAATTTTGTGAATGGGTGGTTGGAATTGTGGTGGAAAATGATTTAGACTATGCTAAAACTTAAATTAAAATGGCAAGATTAAATTCTGAAATTGGAAATAAAATGGCAGGAATAAATTGAAGTGTAAATCTATTAAATGACGTACTTGGGTATCTGGATCCGTATCAACATGCATCATCGGCTAAATATTCCATATTAATACCAATTAAATCATGAGAGGGAAATCCACACCTCATGAACCACGCTCTAATAAATATGGTGCTAAGGGCTTATCGTGCCAAATAATAATAATCTTATACTAGGGTGCCGGTGAAACTAGGGCAGTACTAGACAAGATTAGTATTATTTGTCGACGAGAAGTCAAAACATCCACAAAAACTAGAGGGGAAGAGAAAATAAATTTACCAAATCAAGCCCATGACACATGTTGAGACTTCACCTTCAACCCAAGCTTGAAAGAAAATTAGCCACTCATAGTTGAACTAGGGGCAAAATGGAAATTTATTAAAATACGAAGAAAATACAAGATAGAGAGAGAGTTACAGAAAATGAACAGTACCGTACATGTGAACAATATCATTTTTCCTTTTATACTCCTCCTAAGGTTTTCGACCGTCCTGAGTTCAAAAATGATGTTCGTTTTGCCATTTGATATCTCGTTTACTATGAAATGACTATGATGCCTCTAAAATACATAAAATACTCAATTAGAATAAAATACACATAATTAAAGTACAATAAACTTAAAAACATAAAAGTAAGGGTTGTTAGTAATACTTGATATGTAAAATAATGATTTTCTCCTTTATAAATATGCACTTTCTAACACTCAACAACAAGCAAAGCAAGATGATGAAACTAAGACTCTTCGACATTTTCTATTTATTAGGTGAATTGTAAGCAACTTAATTAAAATTAAAGGAGATGTGTAAAAATCAGAAAGTCATGAGCCTTTATTTATATGAATGAATATTGAGAAACTTGCCACAGTGGCTTTAATGGAATTGAAAGATTCCATAAATAAGTAAAATAAAATATGCTATGTTTGTGTGCATTAACTATTTATTTTAATATTGTGTTGCATTATCAAAGCAATTTCAGTGTACATTTAATTAATATTATCATTTTTAGTGTTATTATTTTGTTTATTTTTTATTAGATTTTTACTCTTTATATCAATCGTCAAGTTATTTTTTTAGATTAAGACCCTCCAAAAGCCTAAATTGCCCCTTATTTGGTTTCATCAGTTGGCTCGTGCATAAGACTTTCTCATTAAATTGCAAGGAAATTATCTTAGAAAACAAAAATAAATTAAGTGCGCTTGGTTAAGTTGGCTTGTATGAATGAGGAGATTGAGATAATGATATATCAGCCGTCATGATCCATTAGTAAGATTCATTCAACAACTCTAAATAAATCATCAATATTCCTTGCTATTTATAGGATTTGATTTTATCCTTCCATTAGATATATTAATTTTTTTCCCTTCTGTATCAAATGGCTAATAGAGCTGACAAAAAAAAAAGGCTTGCACATATTGGGCAATCGAAATTCTATAAATTTAGCCAAAAAAAATTGAAAACTTGTAGTGAATGGTGGTGGTGATAGTTAAGCATCTCAACTAAGAAAGTATCGCAAAATACATTTTTATCTGCCTTCTTAACTTTGTATACTCCTGTGTTTTCCATTAACTAAATGTTTTGGCTCAAATTAACTTTAAACGTTTTTCTTTAGTTTATATAACCCTTATTTGCCGAATTAAGAAGTTTGTCACTATAAGTAATTGTACCATCAAATGTTCTTCACGAGGCTATACACTTTTCTACTGAGGCCAATAGGCTTTGAGGCAACGCCTTTTTTGCTATGATTGTCATGTCTAGAAGCCATTAGGAGCTACCTTCTTTACAGTGTCATCATTTGAAGCTAAGTAAGTACACTACTATGTCAGCATTTAAGTGAGTTATATAATTAAATTCAATGTCATACATACTTTATAAATTATCATCATGCTTTTTAATTATCCTTAGGATTGATGTTATAGAACTTGTTAAGGAAGCTCATAACGTGTACAAGTAGTCAGCTCAAGGTTAGCAAATGGGAGAATTTGCTAAGCTAAAGTTAGTTAAGTAAGCAATGCCAGCTCAGCAAATTTAGTCAAGGCTTACTTAGATTTTATTCTGATTAGTTTTCTTTTCCGTTAACAATGTATAAAAGGTGTGTTTTGTACTCATTTGATGATTAAGAAAAGAAGAAATAAAGTCTAGAATATTCTATGAAATTTTCTCAGTAAAACAGAGTAAATTTTCTTAGTAATTGTCGTGCAAAATTTATTGAACTCACAAGCGAGTGAATCCGTTGTAGTATAGATCAATAGTGATGAGTGTCGATCCCACGAGGAGGTGGATTTTAATTATATATAGAATTAATTTTGTAAATGTGTGATTGGATTTGTGGTGGAAATAATTTAGAATATGCTAAAATTTAAATTAAAATGGCAATAATAAATTCTAAAATTGAAATTGAAATGACAAGAATAAATTGAAGAGAATTCTATTGAAATGACGTACTTCGGTATCTGGATCCGTATCAACATGCATCATGGGCTAAATATTCCTTATTAATACCAATTAAATCATGAGGGGGTAATCCACACCTCATGAACCACGCTCTAATAAATATGGTGCTAAAGGCTTATCGTGCCAAATAATAATAATCTTATACTAGGGTACTGGTGAAATCAGGGCGGTACTAGATAAGATTATTATTATTTGTCAACGAAAAGTCAAAACATCCACAAAAACTAGAGGGGAAGAGAAAATAAATTTACCAAATAAAGCCCATGACACATGTTGAGACTTCACCTACAACCCAAGCTTGAAAGAAAATTTGCCACTCATAGTTGAACTGTGGCCAAAATGGAAATTTATTAAAATACATAGAAAACACAAGATGGAGAAGGAATTATAGAAAATGGGGTCCAAAAATAGATTCAGAGGTGCCAAATTAGAGGGGAGGCCTCCTTTTTATAGATACATCGAGTAAATCATGGCCATCGGATTAAAAACAGTTTGGACGCTCAGGATTGCGCCACATCATCAGTCAACAGTATGCGTGAACGGTAACACGGTTTGAACAGTGACACGGTTTGCACACGGTTTGAACAGTAACGCAGTTTGCACAATAATCCTATGTGTTGCATGTACTGTACATGTATTTTTTGGTCCACTTATATGCTGCCACATCACCATCAACAGTACATAAGAATTTTAGTCCAACAGGATCATGACACCTCATCAGTCAATGCCACATCATCGGTCAATGCCACGTCATCGATTCGTCTATATGAATAGTGCCGTAAACAGTAACGTAGACGGTACTCGTACATGTGAACAATGCCATTTTTCCTTTTGTGCTCCTCCTAAGGTTTTGACCGTCCTGAATTCAAAAGTGATGTCTGTTTTGCCATTTGATCTCTCGTTTATTGTGAAATGACTATAATGCCCCTAAAATACATAAAATATTTAATTAAAATAAAACACACATAATTAAATTACAAAAGGTAAAACACATAAGAATAAGGATTGTTAGTAAGACTTGAAATGTAAAATGATAGTTTTCTCCTTTATATATATGCTTTTTAACACTCAACACACACCCCAACTAGCTTATTGCTAGTCTCTAGCTAATAAAGCGAAAACAAAATTCAAAAATGATTTTTTTAACACTTGTTTATTTAATCAGACTAATGATAATAATTGAATAAAAGTATAAGCATTATCTCAAGTCTGAAATACAAGTGTGCAACCCAAGAGGGGGGGTGAATTGGAATTTTAAAACTTATCCTAGCAAATCCACACAACAAGCAATCTAATGTCTTAATAAAATCGAAAACAATAAGTTCAATAAAAGCACAATAATTAAAAGAGAAAGGGAAGAGAAAAACGAACACAATGATTTTTACGTGGTTCGGCTATCCCCGCCTACGTCCACGCCCCCAAGCTCACCCGCTTGAGGATTTCACTATCCAAGCCTTTCCAAGGCTTCAAGCTTTTACAATTGACTTCAAGGTGTCAATGAACCTTTACAACAAGAGATTATATCCACAATCTCTATAACCCAAGTGTTTCCCACACTTGTAATCTCACAATTTGAGAAATGAAAAATACAACAATTAATCTCTCTTTAAGAGTGGATATACAAATTGAAGAACAATGATGATACAACAAATGATTTACGAATGGAAGCTCAATATATGTTGTGTGATCTTGTTTTTCCTTGCTTGAATTTCCAAAAATGAATTGGCTTTAAGTTTATATAGTTTGAGCTAAAAAACTAGCCGTTATGCATTTGTTTGCCCGAAAACGGTTAGAGGTTAACTGTAAACGGTTAACCGTTTCGCTAGTCAAAAGTTACCGTTGGGCCAAATTTCAAGTTACCCTTTCACCGTTTAGGCTTACCCTTTCACCGTTTACGCTTACCCTTTCGCCGTTTACGCTTACCCTTTCACCGTTAACCTCCAGAGACTTGCAAGATGAACATTGGGCTAAATTTCAAATAAACGGTTAACCGTTTTCAGTAAACGGTTCATCGTTAGTGTCCAGTAACCTGCAAAACAAATTTAGCTTAACCTTTCTCACTAAACGGTTCAAGGTTAAAATAAACGGTTAACCGTTTTCAGTAAATGGTTCACCGTTTTGCTCCAGAATCATCATTTTAACAAAACTGGACAAAACAAGCTTTCTGCACGTTATCGGTTAGCCGTTTCAAAATAAACGGTTAACCGTTTGCTACAGTGCTTGCTACAGTAAAATAAGTTTCCAAAAATTCAGTTTGACCCCAACACTTTATAAAACTGTAGGATGACCCAAAACGTTATGAAATGTTACAAATAGGTCCAATTTCATAATTTCTAAATATTACTTTGCTAATCTAAAAACTTTCTGAAATTATGATATGACCCCAAAGAGTTTATTGTTTCGCACAAAAGTCTTTTTCAACATAATACCCATATTTTCAAAGTTCTCAAAACCTTTCACTTTAGTCCAAAAAATTCATAAATTATAGTATGGCCCAAAACATATAAATAGTTTCAAATAGGTCCAAATCCGAAATTGAGAAACAATATCAAAGGATTTAAAACACATTTATTTTAGTCCAAAACACTTTGATTTTATAGCCTCATTTTCTTATAATAAAAACAAAATTCATAAATCTTTGTTTAATCAATACATGTGATTTGTTATCATCAAAATCAATATATATAGCTAAATAAGCTAACAATCTCTCCCTTTTTGACGATGACAAAATACATTACAAAGATTTAATCTATTTATAAAAAGCTCCCCCTTAATCAATGTAAGGTTAAAAATTTATTTAAAAATAAAATAATTTGAGCTTAAAAGATTAACCGATTAACCATTCTTAATCTTGTTTGTTATCATCAAAATCAACATTATGAAAATATATATGTTAACAATCTCCCCCTTTTTGATGATGACAAACATTTCATGTATTTAAAGAATGATTCCACAAATTGCTCTTCCCAAATATAGTTTTCTCTTACAATTTGCTAATTAGCTAAATTAACAAATTTAAATACATGGATTTTTTCTCCCCCTCATCATCAAAAAGAAAATTTAATTGGCAAAGAAAAAAAGGTAGTAAAACTTTATAAAATTAAATACATGTATTTTTCTCCCCCTTCATCATTAAAAAGAAAACTTTAAAGGAAAAGAATAAAAATAACAAATTTATTACTCATGTTTGTCCAAGTAGAAATTTCAACACATTCTCCCTCTTTGGACAACAAAAAAAAATTCAAAATGCATATTATCCAAAATCATATTAGATGCTCCCCCTAAATATATGGCCAATTTAAAAAATTTAACCAAATTGAAACATATTACATGCTCCCCCTAAATATATGGCCAATTTAAAAATTTAACCAAAATGATCTTATCCAAAAGCATATAATATTTGTCTCCCCTTTAAAAAATAGAATCACGCAATCAAAACAAGATAAAAAAAAAATAGTTCGATAAAGATATTACCAATTTTGGACGAGCAAAAATTTCGGCAGAATCTCTCCTTAAAAAATGAGTAAACCATTTATTCACATGAGAGAAAAACACTTCCAAAAAGGTTTGTCAACAACTCCATCATCAACCCAACAACACCATGAACAAAGCAACACTTCAATATTCAATAATTTACAAGTTTTATCAAGCAACACACATATGATCATTAATCATCAAAATCAATATGAATTCCCCTAACACTTGTAACAATTAAATCCGAGAATTCCATAATCATATGTCAACAATTAAAAGAATGCTCAATAATTACCAATCATATTTTATAAATCAAGACAACTCAACTCATCAAAGATTTAATGTGACATTTCAATATAACTTACACTCACATATGCGCCAAGATCTCAATGATCATGTATTTCTCTTCCTTTTGATATCATTTAAAGCAAGTAATGCATATTCAACAATACATCGATAAAGTACAAAAATATGCATTCATTCACTAATCATAGATTGCATAAGATCAAAACTTCATATATATAATGCAATCATCAATGCACATTCTTTATCATCAAAACTTAAGTAAAGCATAACTACATTAGTTTTACAATATTCAAATATAAAACATCCAAAAGATAATTAATTCAAACAAATAATCCATCCATCAAGCATACAATCATGAAGCATATAAGCATTTAAAACTTAATAGACTGCAGAAAGGTCCAATTCGGAATAAAAACTGTATTGATTGAGCTAGAAGTAATGTTCAAGCTATATGCCGTTGGAAAGATAATTAAGTTAGCTTTCCAATAAATTTTACAGAGCTAGATTTGGAGTTCTCTAGAAGAAGTTATGACCAATTCATTGCAGCTTGTGCAGACTAGGATTTTCAAAGACTCCTTTTGTTTTCCAAACAATTTTAAAACCATTTTAATGCATGGATCAATATAATTAACATCCAATCATAAAACTCAAATTTATAACATATTCATCATGCATATTCATCACAATTATGAGATATAATAACACTTTATATTTCGAATTATAAACATTTAAGACATGATTAATTCAAAAATACAATTCATTCATCATGCATACTCAAACTAAGCACACCACTTATCATGCTTAAACACTTCATAAACATTAACATCAAACAAAACCATCATGTATATGTTTTACTCTATCATGAAACATATATGCACTCAAATATTAATAAGCATATCACTCATTCCTCATGCTTAGGCATTCCATAATCATCAAAATCAAACAAAACTATCATGATGAGTTAACAAGCTATCATCATATATATATAACTATGCATCATGATAATGCACTCAATGTTAAACACAATGATAATTCAATCATGTAAACATACAAGTATATTTTCACAAATTCAAGCTATTATTCATTTATCATGATCCATTCAACAAAACTAATATGGCAAGAATTGTTACCAAAATAATTAAATCATCTTGCCTCATCTTTTTTTCCTAGATCATGCTCAAATGATTATCCTCACAAGCTTCATCAAGGAACTCTCCACCATTCCTTGTTTGTGGTACCTACACAAAAATATTCAAGTTGTGTGCTCTGGTACCCAAATACTTTTGGGTCCTTGAGTGTTAGATTTAGTTCCTTTTGGAACCAAAATGTACTTGACTCCACAATATGCATTTCTCTTAATAGGACATCTAAAACTCATATGATCATTTCCATTACAATAATGACAAACAACCTTACGATCACTTGTGGAGGTAGCCTTAACAAAATAATTTTTATAATATTTTTGTTTCAAGTAAGGTTTATACCCAAGTCCTCCTTTATTAAAAACACATTTTTGTGAGTTAAGCATATTATCCAATATCTTTTGCCCATTTGTAAATTTCAAAACAATCTCATTTAACTCATTGCTCTTTTTCTTGAGCACTTCATTTTCTTTCATTAATTTATCAACATGTGATTTCTCATGCTCATATGAAGTACTTTGTTTGCATTTAAATGATGCAATTCTTTCATGCAACATTTTATTATCTAACTCTAGTCCTTTAATATTTTCATTTAATGAATCATTGCATTTTTGTAAAACATCATTTTCATTTTTCAAGTTATCTACATATGATTCTAAATGCTCATGTGAAGTGCTAGGTTTCTCATTGGATAATGTAACTCTATCATGCAATGCTTTATTCTCTAATTCTAGGCATGTAATCTTTGCACTTAGAGATTCATTTTCATTTGTGAGCTTTACCATTTTCTTTTTAAGACATACATTCTTTTTACCAATTTTCATTAACTCATCATGCATTTCTTTAAAAGCATCATATAATTCATCATAGGTTGGATCACTTACCTCATTGAGTTCATCATTCGATTCATCTCCAATTGCCATGAGAGCTAGATTTGTCATTTCTTGATGCTCATCCTCATCACTTGTTTCCTCATT
Source organism: Citrus glauca (assembly GCA_029633175.1). Lineage (NCBI taxonomy): Eukaryota > Viridiplantae > Streptophyta > Magnoliopsida > Sapindales > Rutaceae > Citrus > Citrus glauca. The sequence goes on along the minus strand of JAQOOD010000002.1, from coordinate 24,493,600 downwards.
GCTATCATCCCATGTGGCCACCATAGCTTTCTTCTTGAGTTTGTTGAGAAGAGGACACTCCGGTCGTATGTGTCCGGGCTTCTTGCATTCATAGCATTTGATTACTTCCTTTTTCTCCTTTCGGTTCTTGAGATCTCTAAATTTTCTTCGCTCACCAGATTTCTTAAAGAGTTTTATGAACCTCTTAGCCAGCATATCCATCTCCTCCTCATCCGGCTCGCTTTCCTCATCACTCTCATGTTTCGAGGCTTTGAGAGCAATGCTTTTCTTCTCATTGCCTCTTTCGGCTACCATGTCTTCCTCATAAGAAATAAGAGAACCAATTAAATCATCAATAGGTAAGATATTCAAATCTTTAGCTTCCTCAATGGAAGTCCTTTTTTATCTTCATTCCTTAGGTAATGACCTAATGATTTTCTTAACTTTCTCGCTATTTGAAAAGGTCTTTTCTAGGGCTCCTAGAGTGTTCACTATGTCCGTAAATCTAGTATACATGGAATATACACTCTCATTTTGTTCCATTTGGAACAATTCATATTGTCGAGTGTACCTACTAATTTTAGCCTCTTTTACTTGATTCGTGCCTTCATAAACAACTTCAAGTTTATGCCAAATTTCATGAGCACTTTCACAACTGGACACTCTATGAAACTCTTTCTTATCAAGTGCACAAAACAAGGCATACATGTCTTTGGAATTTAGAGAAGCTTTTCTCTTTTCCAAATCATTCCATTCCCGTGATGGTTTTGGAATATCTTCCCCAACTTCATTTTTAGTTAAAGGCATAAATGGACCATCACAAACAATTTCCCAAATTGCATAATCTAAAGCTTGTAAATAAATTTTCATCCTAGTTTTCCAATATGGGTAGTCATTACCGTCAAAGAACGGTGGTCTAATTGTGGATTGTCCTTCCCTAAAGGTTGAGTCACTATGGGTTGCCATGGATGTTTAACTCTAGACGGTTAAGTCTACACAAGAGCACCTCGCTCTGATACCAAATGAAATACAAGTGTGCAACCCAAGAGGGGGGGTAAATTGGAATTTTAAAACTTATCCTAGCAAATCCACACAACAAGCAATCTAATGTCTTAATAAAATCGAAAACAATAAGTTCAATAAAAGCACAATAATTAAAAGAGAAAGGGAAGAGAAAAACGAACACAATGATTTTTACGTGGTTCGGCTATCCCCGCCTACGTCCACGCCTCCAAGCTCACCCGCTTGAGGATTTCACTATCCAAGCCTTTCCAAGGCTTCAAGCTTTTACAATTGACTTCAAGGTGTCAATGAACCTTTACAACAAGAGATTATATCCCCAATCTCTTTAACCCAAGTGTTTCCCACACTTGTAATCTCACAATTTGAGAAATGAAAAATACAACACTTAATCTCTCTTTAAGAGTGGAAATACAAATTGAAGAACAATGATGATACAACAAATGATTTACGAGTGGAAGCTCAATATATGTTGTGTGATCTTGTTTTTCCTTGCTTGGATTTCCAAAAATGAATTGGCTATGAGTTTATATAGTTTGAGCTAAAAAACTAGCCGTTATGCATTTGTCTGCCCGAAAACGGTTAGAGGTTAACTGTAAACGGTTAACCGTTTCGCTAGTCAAAAGTTACCGTTGGGCCAAATTTCAAGTTACCCTTTCACCGTTTAGGCTTACCCTTTCACCGTTTACGCTTACCCTTTCGCCGTTTACGCTTACCCTTTCACCGTTAACCTCCAGAGACTTGCAAGATGAACATTGGGCTAAATTTCAAATAAACGGTTAACCGTTTTCATTAAACGGTTCACCGTTAGTGTCCAGTAACCTGCAAAACAAATTTAGCTTAACCTTTCTCACTAAACGGTTCAAGGTTAAAATAAACGGTTAACCGTTTTCAGTAAATGGTTCACCGTTTTGCTCCAGAATCATCATTTTAACAAAACTGGACAAAACAAGCTTTCTGGACGTTATCGGTTAGCCGTTTCAAAATAAACGGTTAACCGTTTGCTACAGTGCTTGCTACAGTGATTACTACAGTGATACAGTGATTGCTACAGTAAAATAAGTTTCCAAAAATTCAGTTTGACCCCAATACTTTATAAAACTGTAGGATGACCCAAAACGTTATGAAATGTTACAAATAGGTCCAATTTCATAATTTCTAAATATTACTTTGCTAATCCAAAAACTTTCTGAAATTATGATATGACCCCAAAGAGTTTATTGTTTCGCACAAAAGTCCTTTTCAACATAATACCCATATTTTTAAAGTTCTCAAAACCTTTCACTTTAGTCCAAAAAATTCATAAATTATAGTATGGCCCAAAACATATAAATAGTTTCAAATAGGTCCAAATCCGAAATTGAGAAACAATATCAAAGGATTTAAAACACATTTATTTTAGTCCAAAACACTTTGATTTTATAGCCTCATTTTCTTATAATAAACACAAAATTCATAAATCTTTGTTTAATCAATACATGTGATTTGTTATCATCAAAATCAATATATATAGCTAAATAAGCTAACAAAGTCTAAAGAAACATCACACCCACATCAACCATCCACATGAATCAGCCCAGTAGATTTTATCGTAGCTACCTTCAAGAATGATATGTCAAACTCCAAAATCTCACTGGAAGTAGTGACACTTTCACAAAGAAATTAAACTCAATAAAAATAGTCACTCCAATGAATGGCAATTGAGAGAAAATAATCAAGAAGTGATCTCACATGCTCTCACCGAAATAAAAGAAATATGCCCTTAGCTTAAAAATAATACGATCTCCAGTCAAATAAAAATCCTAGTCAACCCAATTTATTTATTTTTTTATGCATCACTATATCCTTTTAGCCTATATAACTAGCTTCTACTTCAGACTATAGTTCTCTAAAATCAAGAAGGACTTTTATTAGGACGTAACGTAGGCTAAGGACATGGCTAACAAAGAAGGAAAATAGGAAAAACAAAGTGTATATTTGAGAAAAATGCAGAGGATTATTATTTTTTTTTGGAGTTGCAAGATGGATTTCACCTATTATTTTTTTTAAGCAATAATTTTTTTCTTCTTCTTTTTCTTTAAGAAACAAATTTTTTTTAAACTAGACATAACTTCACTATACAAAATATTTATTTACATTTTTCTCAAATATAAATAGGTAATGGATATTGTAAGATATTGGGTAATATTCCAAATCGGAGTGAGTCAAGATGATAAGTTGACAATGAAATTTTTTTTTTAAAAGGCTCAAAAGGGTTAACTATGGATATTTGATAAAATGGATGACTAAAAAGGCTCAAACGGATCAAATATGGCATTTCCATCATCTTTTAGGGCTCTAAATAATCCTCCATATCTACTAATTAGATGGACCTCTAAATTTAGTAACACACATTTTTTTCTTTTTTTACTTTTTTTATGTTCAAATTTTTTTTAAGGATTAACTCAAAAGAAATCTAGAGATCGTATATACAATAATAAACTACTAAGCTGTATAAAGAATGGGTAAAAGGGTTACTCTCCAAGAAAAATGATAGGCTCAAAAACTTACTTGGTACTTATTATGACATGGTCATTCCTTCAAGCAACTCATATTTGTCTCCAACATCAACATGTAGAGTAGCAAACATAATATAACATCACTTAAGACCAAAGATAATACAAATACTAAAATTTGAAATTAATTATGTCATCCAATGTTAAAACAAATCACACAATTTTTTTAACAACATCCTACCCCCAACCAATCATAAATGTGAAATGAAAATATGCATGTAGAAATGTGAAAATGATGCAGAAAAACTAATTAGAAAATGATAGGAAACGAAAATTATCTATTTATTTTTTTAATTTAAGAAGATGCATTTCTAGAGGCACTACACTCCATATATAGCCATCTTTGACTCAAAAAATTTTGTTTGAAAATGTAAATTTATAAAGGAGAAATTAAAAAGAAGCAGAAAAATGAACATCAAAACATAACAAAAAAAGAAAATATCTGAAATTTTTCTGTTTTTTAATTAATTTTTTTTAAACAATGAAGATGCGTTTCTAGAGTCACTATACTCTATATTTAGCCATCTTCAACACAAAAGTTAGCAACAGTTAGTTTCTACAACAAAAAATTAATAAAACCTTAACCAAGATTCCACAATTGTCGACTATTCCCTCCCCCCAACTAGAACGAAACATTGTCCTCAATGTTTTAAAGGAAAGAAGTAGAGTTTAGAAGACATCACCTAGGTGGTGCAACACTAAAGAAAATATTTACAGGCGAAGAGTTAAATCTAATTTGTATTTCTTACTGCGGCTACTGTTACCATCATCATTTGAACGCTCTAATACAAAGCTCCAGGGATTTGGCTCCGGTCTATAAGCTTATAACATATTAAGTAGCTCATTAATAGTGTGAGCACAAATAAAAAGTTTTTTCGCATTAGAATGAATGAAATAGTTTTTTATTGCATGGTTAAGAAATACGATAAAACCATCATAAAAATTATTGACATTTAACAAACCGATGGGTTTCTAGTGAATGTACAGATGAGCCCAAGATACTAGTGTGATAAGTGTCTCTAGTGTTGCAAGATCTCTTAGAAGAAAAATAAAAGCATTAGCATGATTAAGCATTTCAGTTATTCGTTCTTGCATACCTGAGACGACTAACTCTTTTCTAGTTGGTGAGTCAGACACACTGCCCAAAGGTTTTAGGACTCTTGGGATGATGCCTAACACTTGGCTTCCTCTGACAAAAGCAGCTTCTGAGACCAATTTTGATAACCCTCGGTTACCTCCTCCATACACCAAGTGTAATTTTCTCTATGCTATGCTTCGACCAAGATATATGGCTGCATCAACGAACTCTTTATGTTTGCCATAGGTAAATCCAGAAAGCACACAAATGTTCTTGAATTGTCTACTAAAAGTAGCTGCCATTGGAATATTTCTCAAAAATAATTTGTGAGTGCTTAACAAAAAGTCATATTTAAGAATTTTGGTGACAGTGGATCACAACTATGTATGAGGTGGCATGTCAGTGTCAAATAACGCGTAAAGCATATGGCTCAACAGTTAAAACGAAAACAGTAAAAAGGAAAAAACAAACAGTAATAAAATTCTTAAAGACAATAATGTAGACAATAAAACAACAGTGAAGTGAAATAAAATAACAGTAAAGTAAAAGGATATTTACAGGTAGTTGCGACTGTGGCTCATATCTTCCTCTGGTTTTACGTCCAGAAACGGCTTAAACACCCTCTATGGGTCGAGGATAGGCTTTCTATCCAGTTTTCTTATAAACTGGCAAACAAAGTCGTTTATAGTCAGATTCCCGAGACTATATCGTGCATGCTCTTTCTGGAATAATGGTCATAACTAGAGAATCACTCCTTGCACATATCCACAGGGATGCGTTTCAAGAGACAGAAGGATATCATCCAATGACTCTTTATTCAAGCCATCCCTAATGAATTGAATCTTATCTTCCCTGTTATTAAAAACCATTCCTAAAGAACATGGGTTTTTATTGCAACTTCTTCTAGCACACTTATGACAAGCAACAGAAATTCTTCGAGCTCATTGTTTTCTTGCATAATTTCCTTTACCACAACCAGGTATGTATGCAATAAATTTTGGAGGTAACTCACCTGCCAATCGTACTTTCGCCTCGATTAACCAACGGATATCAGCAGGTATGTTAATCCTCATGAGCAATCGCAAGCATTCGGACCGAGCTTTATAGATCGTAAAGAGGGCATTCTGAAGAAGTGAAGGGAATCGCTTGTGAAGCTTCGCTAGAATCTCGGTTCTGTCTATACCTTCGCCTTAGAATATCAGTTATTATAGAAAACTGAAGTAATCGACTTGAAATTTACCAAGTACCGTTATCCGCTACTTCATCGGGGTAACAAACTAAAGCACACAAACAGAAAAACAAATTAAAACACACAAAGAAAATTAAAATCGTCCACTTATTGAATTTACCTCAAGCTCCAACTGGATGTCGTAAACACTTCTCTCAATATCTCTGAGTTGGCGTTCTAAACCCTCAACATAGGCTACTAACTCTGGTGGTTGTAAAGCCCAAATGCGATATGTTTTACAAAATTAAATCTGCCTTTTGAGATGAGTTTTGACACGTTGAAGTGGTTTAAGAATGTTCAGGAGGAACCGTCTAAGTAGGGTACTCATGATTAATAATGATAAGAGAAAACTTAATGGTAAAACAAATACACTTAAGTAAAAATAATTTCAATGAGCAAAAGAATGATAAAAAGAAAGAAAGAAAAATCAAACCACCGAAAAGAAAAAATCAATTCAAATCTGGTGGGTCACTCAAATTTATTTCAGTGTCTTCTCCATGTGGTTGGTATTCTAGATATGGCTTTAATCTTTGACCATTAACTTTAAACGTGACATCGTTCTTTGGGTACTTAATTTCAATTGCCCCATGTGGAAAAACAGTATGAATAATAAATGGACCAGACCAACGAGAGTGTAACTACCTGGGAATAGCTGTAAGCGAGAATTGAATAAAAGTACTTTCTGACCTGGAGTGAAAGATTTTCTCATAATTTGCTTGTCATGGAAGAATTTCATTCGTTACTTGTAAAACTTGGCATTTTCGTATGCATCATTGCGAATTTCTTTAAATTCTGTCAGTTGTAATCTTCTTTCTGAGTTGGCTTGCTACATGTCAAAATTAAATTTCTTGATGACCCAATATGCACGATAGTCGAGTTCCACAGATAGGTAGCAAGCTTTTCCATATACTAATCTGTAGGCGGACATCCCAATCAAGGTCTTGAAAGCCGTCCTATATGCCCACAATGCATCATCAAGTTTTAATGACCAATCTTTTCTGTCCGGCCTCACCGTCTCTTCTAATATGTGCTTTATTTCTCGATTGGTGATCTCCACTTGGCCATTGGTATGCGTATGATATGGGGTTGCCACTTTGTGAGTAATTGAATACTTTGTCAAAAGAGTTTTGAATGCTCGAGGGAATCCAAAACGTGAAACAATATTGCTTTTCAAAAACCCTATCATCACCTTGTGATCATTGGTTCTGCATGGAATTACTTCTACTCATTTCGATACATAGTCAACAACAACCAATATGTATTGACGGCCAAAAGAAGGGAGAAAGGGTCCCATGAAGTCGATACCCCATACATCAAAAATCTCAACCATTAAAATTGGATTTAGTGGCATCATGTTCCTTCGTGTAATGCTTCCCATTCGTTGACACCTATCACATGAAGAACAGAAAGTGTAAGCGTCTCGAAATATAGTTGGCCAATAGAAACCACATTGTAAAACTTTTGTAGCTGTTTTCTTAGCACTGAAATGGCCTCCACAAGCTTGTTCATGGCAGAATGAAAGGATACTGTGAATTTCACTTTCTAGGACACATCGTCTGACAATTTGATTTGCAAAATATTTGAATAAATACGGGTCATCCCCAAAAAAATTCTTTATTTCGGCAAAGAATTTAGCCTTATCTTGCTTGGTCCAATACTCTGGAAGTTGACTTGTAACAAGATAATTAACAATAGCAGCATACCAAGGTAATAATTCCACACTCATTAATTGTTCATCTGGAAATGACTCATTCAATGTTAATGGCTCTGTAATTGTGTCAAAATGGAGACGAGAGAGATGGTCTGCTACAACATTTTCTGTGCCTTTCTTATTTTTGAATTCCAAGTCAAATTCCTGCAAAAGTAACACCCAACGAATTAGTCTATCTTTTGCATCTTTCTTTGTGAGAAGATAGTTAAAAATAGCATGATCTGTGAACACAATTATTTTACAACTAATGAGATAAGATTGAAATTTTTCCAATGCAAACACTACTGCTAGCATTTGTTTTTCATTAGTTGAATAGTTCAACTATGCATCATTTAATGTCATACTAGCATAGTAAATAACATAGGGAATCCGATCAACTCTTTGTCCTAATACCACTCCTATTGCATAATCAGATGCATCACACATGAGCTCAAATGGTAAGCTCCAGTTTGGGGGCTTAATGATGGGTGATGATGTCAACAATTGCTTTAATTTTTCAAAAGTCACAAGACATGAATCATTAAAGATAAAAGGCACATCCTTAGCAAGTAAACTGTATAAGGGTCTAGAAACTTTGATAAATTTTTAATGAAACGTCTATAAAAACCAGCATGTCCAAGGAAACATCTTACTTATCTGACTGTTTTGGGTGGAGGAATATTAGAAATGAGATCCACCTTGGCTTTCTCAACCTCAATACCTTTGCTCGAAATGATGTGATCGAGAACAATAACTTGTTTTACTATAAAATGGCACTTCTCCTAATTTAAGACCAAGTTCTTCTCGATATATCTTTACAGAACTAGTGTTAGATGATGTAAACATTGATCAAACAAATCACCAAAAACAGAAAAGTCATCCATAAAGACCTTAAGGAATCGTTCAACCATATCAGAAAAAGTGCTCAACATGCATCGTTGAAATGTAGCAGGTATATTACATAATCCAAATGGCATCCTTCTATATGCAAAAGTGCCAAAAGGGCAAGTGAAAGTGGTCTTTTCTTGATCTTTGGGTGCTATGGGAATCTGATTATATCCTGAGTAGCCATCTAAAAAGCAATAAAATTCATGGCCTGCTAACCTATCAAGCATTTGATCGATAAATGGTAAAGGAAAATGGTCTTTACGTGTGACAGAATTCAACTTCCTATAATCAATGCATACACACCATCCTGTAGTTACTCTAGTTAGTATCAATTCATTATCGGCATTGGTAACTACAGTGACTCCTAACTTTTTGAGGACAATTTGCACAGGACTGACCCATGAACTATCAGAAATGGAGTAAATGATACCTGCATCTAATAGCTTAAAAATCTCAGTTCTAACCACTTCTTTCATATTAGGATTTAACCGACGTTGCATTTCCTTAGTAGGTTTAACAATTTCATCAAGGTGAATGTAATGCATACAGTCCACTAGGTTTATACATTTTATATCTGCTATGGTCCATCTTAATGCTCCTTTGTGCTTTTTTAAAACATCCAACAACTTACCTTTTTGTTCATCATTGAGGGATGTTGAGATGATTACCGGTAGAGTGCTTTCTTCTCCCAAAAATGCATATTCTAAAGTGTTGGGCAATAGTTTGAGCTCGACTTTAGGTGGTGATTCTAATGATGGAATAAGTTTCTTCTCTGATGGTGCTAGTTGTTCAACTCTTTACTTCCATTTATTAGTGTCCATGGATGATGCTGAGTCAAGTAGGGCGTTGACCTCATCGACCGATCTGTCAATATCAAAATCCAAACCAAAATGAGTTAAACATGTTTGTAAAGGATCATCACTAAGGTTTGAAACAAAAGTGTCATCAACTAATGCTTCAATTAAATCCATATCAATAATTCCATCATCTGTATTGTAAGGTTGTTTGGTAATATTAAAGATGTTCAACTCCATAGTCATGTTGTCAAAGGACAACTCCATAGTCATCCGCAGTTACCGAGAAAGGTCGGCCTAGAATAATGGGGATGTGCTTCCTTGAATCCTGTATTGATTGAGTGTCAATTACAATAAAATCAATAGGAAAATAAAACTTGTCTACCTAGATAAGCACGTCCTCTACAATACCACGAGGTATTTTCGTGGACCGATTTGCAAGTTGTAACACCACTGGACCTGAGTGTAATTCTCCTAGTCCAAGCTTCACAAAAACAGAGTAAGGCAACAAATTTACACTCGCTCCTAAATCCAACAAAGCATTCTCAATTGTGTGGTTCCCTATGCTACATGAGATAGTGGGAGAGTCTGGGTCTTTGCATTTTAAAGGAATTTTATGTTGGAGGATAGAACTAATGTTTTCCATTAAAAATGCCTTCTTTTGAACATGAATATTTCTCTTTTTAGTACAAAGGTCTTTAAAAAACTTGGCATAAGATGGAACTTGCTTTATAGCATTAAGCAACGGGATGTTAACACTTACTTGTTTAAAGATTTCGAGAATCTCACCTGTGGATTTTCCCTTTTTTCTTTTCGCTAACCTTTGAGGAAATGGAGCTTTAGGTACATATTCTCGTGGGTTGGTTTCTTTTTTCTCCTCCGGTGATGAGTCCTTAATACTTACAGGTACAATTTGATTTTCTTTTGTCACCGACATCTCCACTTCGTTGTTGACTTCTTTTTCTTTCCGCAAGGTCATGACGGCTTTGACCTCTTCATGCTATTGTGGTGAACTGGTACTTGCTTCATGCACTCCTTTAGGGTTAGGCACTGGTTGACTTGGAAACTTACCCTTCTCAACAGTCATTGCCAAGGTTTGAACTAAAGAAGCAAGTTGTTCCACCATCTTCTCAAGGCTTGAAACTGATTGAGCTTGTGAGTTGAAGCCCGCTCTCAATTCATTTCGTAGTCCATCAATGGTGCGGTTCTATTGCTCAATCGTGGAGTGAGTAACATTCTTGAAATTCTGGAATGCATCCTCCTATGGTCTAAGTTAAAAGTAGTTCTGGTTTTTATTGAATGGTCTCAATGGGGGCTGAAAGGCTTGAGGATTTTGAGGAATTTGTTGCATTGGTGGAGCTGGAGCTGCTGGTCTATTCTATTGGAATCATTGAGACCAAGAAAAATTGGGGTGGTCTCTCCATCTAGGGTAATATGTGTTGGAGTATGGGTTGTAATTCGATGGTTTTCTGATTACACCTATAGCATTGGCTTGATCTGAATATGAGTCAGGGTCGTGTGGCTCTGTTGATTTAACAGTCGATAATGATGCTATTTGTTGAACGAGACCTTCAACCATCTCCTTGACTTCTTTGATTTTTGAACTTGACTCGCCAATTTGAACCTCATTTACTCCCTTAATTCTTCTAATATTCCGGAGTGATCGACTCCGTTATTGGGAATTATCCACTTGTTGCTGGAAGAATTCCCAAATCTCTGATGCACTTTTTGACATTAGCTCTCCTCCACTTGTTGCCATTAGCCATTCTTGCACATTCGGCAATAATCCCTCTAAAAAATAGTGGCATTGATGTCATTTCTCATACCCATGATGTGGACACTTCAAGAGTAGCCCATTGAATCGCTCCCATGTTTCGAAAAACTGCTCGTCATCTCTCTGAGTAAACTCCGAGATTTCCCTGCGAATAGCACTTGTTTTATGCATTGGGAAATATTTATTCAAAAATTTTGTAACCATTTGTTCCCATGATGCAATGCTATTAGCATGTAATGTATTAAGCCATGAACGAGCTCTATCCTTTAAAGAAAATGGGAATAGTTTAAGTTTTACGTCATCATCTGAAAAATTCTCGTATTTAAAGGTTTGGCAAATAGAATGAAAATCATTCAGATGATTATAGGGTCCTCATTTTCTAAGCCATAGAATGTGGAGAGACAATTTAGCACACTAGGTTTTAGTTCAAAACTCCTAGCGGCTACATTTGGGTATCTTATATATGATGTGCTCAAATTAGCTACAGGACTGAAATAGTCCTTAAATGGGCTCTCCTGTGGTGCTTATAAATCCATTTTATTTTTAACTTTTTTGTGTGTGCGAAGTGTTTTCTCAAGTTCAAGGTCTATAGGTTCAAGATTATGTGATAATGACCTACGACCATACATGCAAAACAAATAAAATAAAAATAAATATGGGAACAAAAAAATAAAGAAAAGGGAGAAATTACGATACTAACCTTATGGCGCTATTACAACTTTACTATAAAAATACACAAAAAAACGCGTGAAATAAATTAACTAAAAATAAATTAATAAGATAAAAAATTACAAAGAAAAATAAATAGAAAAATAAATTACAAAATTTGAAAGAAGAGAAAAAGAAAAGAAATACTAACCTTTAAATGTAGATTCACCCTTTTTTTTCTTTTTTCTTTTTTAAAAGAATATCAAGAAAACAATAAAATAGAAATATTCACAAAAATTAATTCTATGAATTAAAATTACTTACCTCCCCGGCAACGGCGTCAAAAACTTGTTGTACAAATTTTATTGAACTCGCAAGCGCACGAATCTATTGTAGTATAAATCAATGGTGACGAGTGTCGATCCCACGAGGAGGTGGATTTTAATTATATATAGAATTAATTTTGTAAATGAGTGATTGAATTTGTGGTGGAAATAATTTGGAATATGCTAAAACTTAAATTAAATGGCAATAATAAATTCTAAAATTGAAATTGAAATGGCAAGAATAAATTGAAGAGAATTCTATTGAAATGACGTACTTGGGTATCTGGATCCGTATCAAAATGCATCATGGGCTAAATATTCCTTATTAATATCAATTAAATCATGAGGGAGTAATCCACACCTCATGAACTACGCTCTAATAAATATGGTACTAAGGGCTTGTCGTGCCAAATAATAATAATCTTATACTAAGGAGCCGGTGAAACCAGAGCGATACTAGATAAGATTATTATTATCTGTCAACGAAAAGTCAAAACACCCACAAAAACTAGAGGGAAAGAGAAAATAAATTTACCGAATAAAGCCCATAACACATGTTGAGACTTCACCTTCAACCCAAGCTTGAAAGAAAATTAGCCACTCATAGTTGAACTATGGGCAAAATGAGAATTTATTAAAATACATAGAAAATACAAGATGGAAAAGGAATTACAGAAAATGGAGTCCGAAAATGGATTCAGAGGTGCCAAAAAAAGGAGAGAGGCCCCCTTTTTATAGATACATCGAATAAATCATGGCCATCATATTAAAAACAATTTGGACGCTTAGGATTGCGCCACGTCATCAGTCAACAGTATGCGTGAACAGTAACACAATTTGAACAGTGACATGGTTTGCACATGGTTTGAACAGTAACACGGTTTGCACAGTAATAATCCCATGTGTTGCACGTACCGTACATGTATTTTTTGGTCCACTAATATGCTGCCACGTCACCATCAACAGTACATAAGAATTTTAGTCTAACAGGATCATGACACCTCATCAGCCAATGACACATCATCGGTCAATGCCACGTCATCGATTCGTCTATATGAATAGTAACATAGACAGTACCCGTACATATGAATAGTACTGTACATGTGAACTGTGCCATTTTTCCTTTTATGCTCCTCTTAAGGTTTTCGATCGTTCTGAGTTCAAAGGTGATGTTCGTTTTGCCGTTTGATCTCTTGTTTATTGTGAAATGACTATAATGCCCATAAAATATATAAAATATTTAATTAAAATAAAACACACATAATTAAATTACAGAAAGGTAAAACACATAAAAATAAGGATTGTTAGGAAGACTTGAAATGTAAAATGATGGTTTTCTCCTTTATAAATATGCATTTTCTAACACTCAATAGTAACCAAACAGTATATATCAGTAGAGTTTACGTTTTCTTTCATGGTATCAGAGCCAAACAGTAACCAGCAAACAATGATGAGAAATCCAGCAATTAATAATACAAATCAACACACTCAAATCAATTTCTCTTTCACGAATCCAATTAAAATAGATCGATCAAACTACTTACTCTGGCGTTCACAAGTTCTGGCTTCGATCAGAGGTAATCGACTAGAAGACTTCATAACTGAAATCAAATCAGCACCTAAGGAAAACATTTTGTTTGCTGGAGTTGATGGATTTATACAATAAATTGAGAATCTTGAGTATCAGACTTGGGGATCACATGATCAAATTCTTCTTGGTTGGCTGCTGTCAACATTAAGTGAAGGTATCCTTAGTCTTGTTATTAACTATGAAAGTTCATCTAGTGTATGGAAAACGTTAAAAAAGAAGTTTGGAGTTCAATCAGAAGCTCAAGTTCTTCAGCTCAGATATGAACTAAACACTCTTAAAAAAAAATCTCTCAATATAGAAGATTATTGTGTTAAAATGAAAGCAATAGCTGATAAGCTTGCTAGTGTTGGTAACTCGATAATAGAAAAGAATCTAATGCTAACCATACTCAATGGATTAGGATCATGATATCGTGATATTGCTACCTTCATAACTGGTTCACGTATGGAATTTAATGATGCTTATACGTTATTGCTTACTCATAGGTTGGAACAAGATCAGGATGATAAGAGTATATTCAATGCTAACTATGCATGTACTAATGCATTTTATCCTAAAGTTTATTATGCACAACCTAGAGGAAATTTTAAGAGAGGAGGTTATTATGGTGGTAGGAATGTCTTCTCTAGTAGAGGGAATATGAATTTTTCTCCAAGAATGTTTAATGGAGGTTTTAAAGGTGGCTTTGGTAGAGGATATCTTGTTGGTAATTCTTTTAATGGTAATAATTCTTTGCATCAAAGAGTTCACCATCTGTTATCAAGAATGGATCACAGGGAGTTTTCAGTAACAATCCAAGGGACTCAGTATGTCAGATTTGTTTCAAATCTAGTCATACTGCTGAGATTTGTTAGCATAGATTTGTTGAAGATTATGTGCCAATGCCAAGGGGTTTTGGGAAAGGAAAAGCACCCAGAGCAACATATCTATCAAATTTTGATGGTTTTGTTTCAAATCCAAACTTTGAAGATTATGAGAATTTCAACTATATGTCTTCAGCTTATAATCCTACGTATGGTAGTAGCTATTATCCTGGTTTTGATGCTTGTACTCCTGGAGCACTATTTATGGCTAACTTTGAAGGAGTTGCTGATGATGGATGGTACTTGGATAGAGGGGCAACTCACTATATGACCAACAACATGGAGAACTTGCAGATCAGTAAAGAGTTTAAAGGTACTGATCAGCTCATAATTGGTAATGGTGAAGGTTTGTCTATCACTCATGTTGGTTTTGCATTTCTGTCACAAAGAGCATCAAATTACTTATCTGCGCATTCCAGAATAGCACTTAAGGATATACTACTTGTTCCATCAATTACCAAAAATCTACTAAGCATATCTAAACTGACATCTGATAACCCTATAACTATTGAATTTTATGGGAAAGTTTTTTTTGTGAAAGACATGAAGGGACAAGTTCTGTTGCAGGGACTTGCTGAAAAAGGTCTATAGAAGCTATTGCTAAGTTCTAATCCCTCTTTTTAATTTTCTTCATCTCATCTTTGTCATACTCAACTAAATAAACCTATCTCAATTTTATCTAGTTTTCAAAGCTTTGATAGTCCTTCTAAAGCTTGTTATCATTCTGTTTCCAATAAATGCAAAAAAAATTATGATGTAATGACATTGTTACATAGAAAATTTGGTCATCCAAATTCAAAGATTCTGATGCATTTAGCTAAGTCCTTCAAGCAATTAAAAATCTCCCAAAAAGATATTGTGTCTTGTACAAATTCTTTGTGCGAGGCATGTCAGTTAGGCAAAGTTCACAGGCAAAGTTTTCTAGTAACGGAAACAAAAACAAAAGGAGTATTAGAACTAATTCATACTGATTTATGAGGACTTTCACATACTGTATCTAGAAATGGATACAAGTAGTACATTAGTTTTGTGGATGATTACACTAGGTACACCTAGATCTATCCACTTAAGCTTAAATCACAAGCATTTGAAGTTTTCAAATTGTGTCAAGGCACAAGTTGAAAATCAGTTTGATACCAAGATTAAGGAATTGCAATCTAATATAGGGGGAGAGTTTAGAGTATTCAGTGATTTTCTCAGTCAAAATGAAATCAAGTTTAGATAGTCATGCCCTTATACTCATCACCAGAATGGTCTTGTTGAGAGGAAACACAGACACATAATTGAATTAGCATTAATACTCTTAGCTCAAGCTAATCTCTCTTTTCAGTTTTGGTGGGAAGCTGTTCACACAGTAGCATATCATATTAATAGGTTACCAATATCTGTTCTTAAGCTTTTATCTCTTTATGAAAAGCTCTTTAAGCACAAACCGGATTATTCATTTCTTAAATGTTTTGGTTGCCTATGTTATC
This sequence comes from Citrus glauca, assembly GCA_029633175.1. Taxonomy (NCBI): domain Eukaryota; kingdom Viridiplantae; phylum Streptophyta; class Magnoliopsida; order Sapindales; family Rutaceae; genus Citrus; species Citrus glauca. Next base: position 24,477,691 of record JAQOOD010000002.1, on the reverse strand, counting down.
CATACATGAGAGATTTTAATAAACATAAATTTGATTTTCATACCACGAAGTGCATCTTTATTGGCTATAATCTTTCTTACAAGGGTTACAAATGTTTAACAAGCTCAGGAAAAATTCATATCCTAAGGCACGTCATCTTTGATGAAAATACATTGCTTTACTCAACCAACAAAGTCTTTCATTTATTTAAAAACAGTTCCAATCTTGAAATATCAGTGTCAAACTTTTCCCAGCAACAAATTTATCATCTCTCCACATTATCCTTAACTGACAGCAGCTTGGAAGATCTTCAATCAACAAGTTCAGAAAATAATGAACAAGTACCTTTTGTTTCTACACACACAAATAACAAGAGCATTCTCAAACTACAATATCAGAACATTCCTCATCAACCATACCATTATCACAAACACAGCAACAAACTGAATCACAACCACAAAATGAACCACAACTATCTACTTCCCAGCACATAAATCAAACTCAAATCAGAAACCTTCCTTCACAATCATCACATTAAATGGTAACCAGATCAAAATCTGGAATCTTCAAGCCAAAATTTTACATAACCACCTTAACCAACAAAGAACCCAGTACTGTTCAAGAAGCTCTAAGTGATCAGAATTGGCATCAAGCCGTGAGAGATGAATATGAAGCTTTGCTTAGGAATGAAACATGGTCACTAGTACCATTTTCAGAGGCATACAAGGTTGTTGACAATAAATGGGTGTTCAAAATCAAACAAAACACAGATGGAAGTATAGCTAAATACAAAGCCAGGTTAGTTGTAAAGGGTTTCCAGTAAACTGAAGGTATTGATTACTTTGAGACCTTTAGTCCTATGGTAAAAGCCTACATAATAAGAATTATTTTTAGTTTGGCTGTGATGAATGAGTGGAAAATAAGGTAAGTGGATGTCAATAATGCCTTCTTAAATGGAGAGTTGACAGAAGATGTTTATATACATCAGCCATCAGGTTTCATTGATGATAAAAAATCCAGCTTTGTATGCAAGTTGAAGAAGGCCTTGTATGGCTTAAAACAAGCTCTTAGAGCTTGGTATGACAAGCTGAAAAATTGTTTAATAAGTAATTGGGGTTTTCAAAATTCCAGAGCTGATACTTCTCTCTTCTTCAAAGAGATTCAAGGTTCAATGATACTTGTGCTTATATACGTGGATGATATACTTATTACAGGACCTGACAGTGGAGAATTAGATAAGTTTATCTTAGAATTCAGTAAGACATTTGCTTTAAAGGATCTAAGAATACTATCATACTTTATGGGGACAGAAGTATCTTATATTGATGATTGTATGTACCTATCTCAGAAAAAGTATATTAATGATCTTTTGTCTAAAGCTAATATGTTGGACTATAAAAGGTATGATACTCCTATAGTGACTGGACTGAAACTTCAAAAGGAGGTTAAAGGTTACTTAGGTCAATATATTAAGGATGCAACCAGTTATCGAAGCTTGGTTGGAGGCTTGCAATATTTGGTAATAACCATACCAGAGATAGCCTTTGCTGTGCACAAACGCAATCAATATATGACAGCTCCAACTTTACAGCACATAATGGCTTGTAAACGAGTTCTAAGGTACTTAAAGGAAACTATGGATTATGGTCTAAAATTTTCAGCTGGTGGGAAAATGGAAATCACAAGTTTTACATATGCAGATTGGGCATGCAATATTGATGACAAAATCTATAGATGCCTACTGTATCTATTTTGGAAACAATGTGGTGTCATGGTCATCCAAGAAGCAGTCTATGGTGACAAGTTCTAGTGCAGAAAATGAATACAGCGCTTTGGCTTCTACAAGTACAGAAATAACATGGATTCAATCTTTGTTCAGTGAGCTGAATATAAGATGTATCTCAGTACTTATCATTTGGTATGACAACATGAGTGCAACGAAGTTAGCTAAAAATCCAGTCTACCATTCATACCAAACACATTGAATTGGATATGCATTTTATCAAGGTTTTAGCAGAGGAGCCAGAAATTCACTTCATTCCAAGTGAAGAACAAATAGCTGATGTCTTAAGAAAACCTCCCACATTCATTCATTTTAATTACTTTCAAAACAAACTCAATGTGCAGCCACGCCCCTTGAGTTGTGGGGGGTTGTTAAGGAAGCTCATAACGGGTACAAGCAGTCAGCTCAAGGTTAGCACGTGGGAGAATTTGCTGAGCTAAAGTTAGTTAAGTAAGCAATGCCAGCTCAGCAAATTTAGTTAAGGCTTACTGAGATTTTATTTTGATTAGTTTTCTTTTCCGTTAATAATGATAAAAGGTGTGTTTTGTACTCATTTGATGATTAAGAAAAGAAGAAATAAAATCCAGAATATTCTCTAAAATTTTCTCAATAAAACAGAGTAAATTTTCTTAGTGACCAAACAATACAGATCAGTAGAGTTTACGTTTTCTTTCAGAACTTACTACAACAATCTTAACAGTGCAATTTTAGTCCAAATAAAAGTAAAATAATTGATGAAGTTAATAAACTAATTAAATTAAAACTGCAATAAACAAAATGCAATGAGAAAAATCTCAAGTTAAACACAATGATGTAATCAATAGGAAAGGTGTATATAATTGTTTAAATTCACTTAATGGTATTGATTATTTTTTCAATTACAGTATTGTTGCCACAACATCTACTACAGTACTGGGCAGAATGCCTTAGGCATCCTTAGTTGTTGCGTGTTGGATATCTTTTATCTATATGCAACCTAATAATGACCAGTTGTTATACTAACATCAGATATAACATTATACATTCTAAGTTCCAATTGCCTTATAAAGTGAATCCCTATATCTAACTCTACACTAATTTTAAATTAAGAATGACCCTATTCAAGCTGAGATTAACTCAACTTCGGAAACTCAATGTAAAACCGTGTATTGTCTTGATTTGTTCCACTAAGTCTGACTTTTTTAGGCACCTTCTTAGCAAGTATTAGTTAAATGGGTGGTGAACCAAAATACTGATTCATAACAAGTAAAATCAAGTCAAAATACTACAGCAGATTCTGAGCAACACATATATATAAGTCAAATAACCATTAAACTTCTTTAACACCCAACTGCATCAAACTTTAGCTCATGATATGAGATAAAGCAGTAGCAACACTCTTTTTCCATCAAATACATTTCCATAAAGAGATAAACACAAGAAAATAAAGATGAGAAATTAAGTTCCACTAAATCTTTTCAATCTCTCATTCTTCTTCTTCTAGAATCCTTTCCTACAATCTCAAATCTCTCTTATTCTCTGTTATTTTTCTTGAGTGATGGTTCTCTCCTCTTTTTTTTTTTCATGTGCGCTCCTTTTATATCTTAGAATTAGTACAACTAAAAGTATGTGGACGCGTGTCCAGTGGCGGTGCCACATTAGAACAACCCCCTAGACTTTTTAAAATTTATATATTTATCTTGTTTTGAATTTAATTTACTAAGAAAGTCCCTACTTTGCGGTGACATCATTTTAACCTAAGTACCGTGCCATGCCAGCATTTAAGTGAGTCTTATAATTAAATTAAATGTCATGCATGTTAACATAAATATGTTAATAATATTGATTTTGATAATAACAAACTTTACATGATTTTTGATAAAATTATTGGAGTTATTTCCTAAATAAATGAAAGTCTTAAAAACTATTCCTTGCATGCTTATAAAAGATGGATCTTAATTTGGAAAATGATTTTTTACAAAAACTGGTTTAAAATATGTTTCTGGCAGAAAACGGTGAACCGTTTATTTCTAAACGGTTAACCGATTACGACCAGAGAGCAAAGGTTGTCTAGGCTCTAACCGATTAGTGAAAACGGAAATAAAGAGCTTACTGGAAACTAACGGTGAACCGTTTATATTATAAACGGTGAACCGTTTATTTATAAACGGTGAACCGTTTATTTATAAACGGTTAACCGATTACAACCAGAGAGTAATGTCACCCACAGCCTTAGCCGTTTACTTAAACGGATAACCGTTGTTCTTTTGCAGGTTACTGTACACTAACGGTGAACCGTTTATTTGCAAACGGTGAACCGATAACGTCCAGAGAGTCATCTCGTGCAAAGCCTTAGCTGATTACTTGAAACGGATAACCGTTATTCTTTTTCAGGTCACTGGACGTTAACGGCGAAAGGGTAACCTAAAAACGGCAAACCGTTTATTTGAATTCTGGCGTAAGGGTAACTTTGACCAGAACAAACAGTTAACCGTTAACAGCTAACGGTGAACCGTTTTCGGGCAGACAGCAAATAACGGCTAGTTTTTCAGCTCTACTTATAAATAAGCTCATTCAAATTCAAAGAAGACTGATCACAACACAACCATTGAGCATATACTCGAGTTTGCAATCTTCACAAGAGCTAGAAACAAAATTTCATTTCATCTATTCACACTTTGAGCATCAACTTGTAATCTTTGATTTAGTGTGAGAGAAAATCAAATTGTAATCTTTTATTTTGAGGGATTGTAAGTGTTGGGATACACTTGGGTTAAGAGATTGGGGAAAATCTCTAGTTGTAAAGGTTATTGACACCTTGGAAGTCAAGTGTAAGCTATTGAAGCCTTGGAGGCTTGCTTAGTGGAAACCTCAAGCCCGGAAAGCTTGGAGGCGTGGACGTAGGCGAGGTTGGCCGAACCACGTAAACATCGTTGTGTTTGATTCTCTCTTTCTCTATCTTTTAATTTGTGATCGATTCATTTATTACTGTTTTTAATTTCGTTTTAGATTTGCTTGATAATTTATTTTTAGTGTGAATATTATTAAAAACCCAATTCACCCCCCTCTTGGGTTGCCTTATTAGTATTTCATTTGGTATCAGAGCTTGGTGCTCTTGTTTAGACTTAATCGTCTAGAGCTAAAGATCAATGGCAACTCAATATGATTCCACATTTAGGGAAGGACAATCCACCACTAGACCACCCTTCTTTGATGGAAATGATTACCCTTATTGGAAAACTAGGATGAGAATTTATTTGCAAGCCTTAGATTATGAGATTTGGGAAATTGTTAGTGATGGTCCTTTTATGCCCTTGACTAAAAATGAAGTCGGAGAAGATATTCCAAAACCATCACGGGATTGGAATGAACTCGAAAAGAGAAAAGCCTCTCTAAACTCTAAAGCCATGAATGCCTTATTTTGCGCACTTGATAAGAAAGAGTTTCATAGAGTGTCTAGTTGTGAAAGTGCTCATGAAATTTGGCACAAACTTGAGGTTGTCTATGAAGGGACAAATCAAGTGAAAGAATCTAAAATAAGTAGGTACACTAGGCAATATGAATTGTTCCAAATGGAACAAAATGAAAATGTGTACTCTATGTATACTAGATTCACGGACATAGTAAACACTCTAGGAGCCCTAGGGAAAACTTTTTCAAATAGTGAAAAAGTTAAGAAAATTATTAGGTCATTACCTAAGGAATGGAGACCTAAAAGGACTGCCATTGAGGAAGCAAAAGATTTAAATACTTTGCCTCTTGATGATTTAATTGGTTCCCTTATTTCATATAAGGAAGATTTGGCAGCTGAAAAAGGGCATGAGGAGAAGAAGAAAAACATTGCTCTCAAAGCCTCAAAACATGAGAGTGATGGGGAGAGTGAACCGGATGATGAAGAGCTGGCCATGCTAGCAAGGAGGTTCAGAAAATTCTTCAAGAAAACCGGAGAGCGAAGAAATTTCAGAAACTTCAAAAACTATAAGGAAAAGAATGAGGCAATCACATGCTATGAATGCAAGAAGCCCGGTCACATTAGGTCGGAGTGTCCACTTATCAACAAACACAAGAAGAAAGCCATGGTTGCAACTTGGGATGACAGTGAGGAAGATTCAAGTGATGAGGAAGGATCACAAGAAGTCTCAAATCTAGCACTTATGGCAATAGGAGATGAAGATGATCTTAATGAGGTAAGTGATCCTACCTATGATGAATTGTATGATGCTTTTAAAGATTTGCATAATGAGTTGATGAAAATTGGTAGAAAGAATGCATGTCTTAAGAAGGAAATTGCAAAGCTTAAAAATGAAAATGAATCTTTGAATGCAACAATTGTATGCCTAGAAGTAGGAAACAAGACTTTGCATGATGAAATTGCATTATCAAATGAGAAGCCTAACATCATACATGAGCATTTAGAATCACATATAGATGAGCTGAAAAAATGAAAATGAAATGCTCAAGAAAAAGAGTAATGAGCTAAATGAGATTGTCTTGAAATTTACAAATGGGCAAAAGATGTTGGATAATTTGCTAAACTCACAAAAATGTGTATTTGACAAAAGTGGCATTGGTTATAAACCAAATTTGAAACAAAAACTCTACAAGAGTTATTTTGTGAAGAATACATCTATTAGCAATAAAATTACATGTCATTTTTGTAATCAAGATGGTCATATGAAAAATAGATGTGCAGTAAAGAGAAACGCATATTATGGTATGAAATGTGTTTGGGTTCCAAAAGGAATCATTGCTAACTCTCAAGGACCCAAAAAGGTTTGGGTACCTAAAACTTAAGTTTTTCTCTGCAGGGCTTGAAGAAGAAGAAGAATAAGTGGTACTTGGATAGTGGTTGTTCAAGACACATGACAGGGAGCTATTCTTGGTTCTCAAGCTTCACCAAAATTGAGAACAGTGGAGATGTATCTTTTGGAGACAACTCAAAAGGAAAAATTCTTGGAATTGGAAATGTTGGTAAAGTATCTTCAACCTTAATTGAGAATGTATGCTTGGTTGAAAACTTGAAACACAATTTAATAAGCATTAGTCAATTGTGTGACAAAGGTTATAAAGTTGTATTTGATAAATCAAGTTGTGTTATTGAAAATGCATGTGATGGGAAAACTGTGTTTGTGGGAACTAGATGTGGTAATGTTTATACCATTGATATAGAATGTGCATCTACTCTTGAAAAATGTTTTTCCGCATTACATGATGATAGTTGGCTATGGCATAGAAGATTAGGACATGCAAGCATGGATTTGATTTCTAAAATTGTGAAAAATGATTTAGTCAAAGGACCTCCAAAAATCAGTTTTCAAAAAGATGGAATTTGTAAAGCATGTCAATTTGGAAAACAAATCAAAACCTCTTTCAAAAACAAGAATCATATCTCTACTTCAAAACCACTTCAATTACTTCATTTAGACTTGTTTGGACCTTCTAGATATGCTAGTTTAAGTGGTAAATATTACGCATTTGTAATTGTGGATGACTTTTCTAGATTCACATGGGTATTGTTCTTAGCTAATAAGGATGATGCCATTGACGCATTTCGAATTTTCCATAAAAAGGTTCAAAATGAAAAGGGTATTCTATTTCTTGTATTAGAAGTGATCACGGTGGAGAATTTGAAAATCATGCATTTGAAAATTTTTGCAATAATTTTGGCATTGAACATCAATTCTCATCACCTAGGACTCCACAACAAAATGGAGTAATAGAAAGAAAGAATAGGTCCATTCAAGAAATGGCTAGGACCATGTTGAATGAAAACTCCTTGCCTAAGTATTTTTGGGCCGAAGCCGTCAACACCGCTTGTTATGTTTTAAATCGGGTGTTGATTATACCTAATCTTAATAAAACTCCATATGAGCTTTGGAAAAATAGAAAACCCAACATTGGCTATTTTAAAGTTTTTGGATGCAAATGTTTTGTCTTGAACACAAAAGATAATCTTGGTAAATTTGATTCAAAATCTGATGTTGGTATTTTTCTTGGATACTCAAATTCAAGCAAAGCTTATAGAGTTTATAACAAAAGAACTTTGATAGTGGAGGAATCTATGCATGTTACTTTTGATGAATCTAACCCCTCCTCTGCGGAGAAAGGAGTTGTTGATGATAATGCAGAAGAAGAACAACAAGAAAAAGCATCAAATGACAACCAAGAAGACACAACAAATGGAGTTCAAGAAGAGCATCATGAAGAACAAAATGTGGAGCAAAATGAAGGTACTTCTCAAACACTCCCCAAGGAGTGGAGGTATGTTTCCTCTCACCCTAAAGATGTAATCTTAGGAGACCCCTCACGAGGCGTTACCACTAGATCTTCTCTTAGGAACACATGTGAGCATGCTGCATTCATTTCTCAAATTGAACCAAAATCTTTTGCGGATGCCGAAAATGATGAATTTTGGATTATGGCTATGCAAGAGGAACTGAATCAATTTGAGAGAAATAATGTGTGGGAATTAGTTCCTTGTCCGGAACATCAATCCAGTATAGGGACTAAATGGGTATTTAGAAATAAAATGGATGAATCTGGTGTGGTTGTAAGAAATAAAGCTAGACTAGTGGCTCAAGGCTACAACCAAGAAGAAGGAATTGATTTTGATGAAACTTTTGCACCTGTAGCTAGATTAGAATCCATTAGAATGTTGTTAGCATATGCATGTCATAAAGATTTTATTCTATATCAAATGGATGTTAAAAGTGCTTTCTTAAATGGATACATTATGGAGGAAGTTTATGTGAAACAACCTCCTGGTTTTGAAAATGAGAAATTTCCAAATCATGTGTATAAGCTTTCTAAAGCTTTATATGGTTTAAAACAAGCTCCTAGGGCATGGTATGATAGGCTTAAAAATTTCTTGTTGGATAACAATTTTTCAATGGGAAAAGGGGATACAACTCTTTTTGTTAAAAATAAGAATCAAGGCATACTTATTATTCAAGTGTATGTTGATGATATTATTTTTGGTTCTACTAATGAGCTTTTGTGCAAAGAATTTTCATCATGCATGAGCAAAGAATTTGAGATGAGTATGATGGGAAAGTTGAAGTATTTCCTCGGACTTCAAATCCAACAAAACGAGGAAGGCATTTTTATAAACCAAGCCAAGTACGTGAGAGATCTACTCAAAAGGTTTGGCTATGAAAATGGAACGGCAAAAAGCACTCCTATGAGCACTACCATCAAACTTGACAAAGATGAAAAAGGTAAAGAAGTGGACATCAAAATATATCGAGGTATGATCGGATCCTTACTCTATTTGACTGCAAGTAGACCCGATATCATGTTTAGTGTATATTTATGTGCAAGATTTCAATCTTGTCCCAAGGAATCCCACTTGCTTGCTGTTAAAAGAATTTTTCGGTATTTGATTGGAACCATAGATGTTGGCCTTTGGTATCCTAGAGGAACTCATATAGATTTGACATGTTTTTCGGATGCGGATTTTGCTGGTCATAAAGTGGATAGGAAGAGCACTAGTGGAACTTGTTTTGTTCTAGGACATTCACTTGTTTCATGGGCTAGTAAGAAACAAAACTCTGTTGCTCTTTCAACAACCGAAGCTGAATATATAACCGCCGGAAGTTGTTGTGCACAAGCACTTTGGATAAAACAAACACTTAGAGATTATGGCATTCATCTTGAAAAAATTCCTATTAAGTGTGATAACACTAGTGCTATAAATCTCTCAAAGAATCCCATTCAACACTCTAGAACCAAGCATATAGAAATTAGACATCATTTCTTAAGAGACCATGTTCAAAAGGGAGATATTGCATTAGAGTTTATTTCAACCGAAAAACAACTTGCCGATATTTTCACTAAACCCCTTTGCGAAGAACAATTTTTTAAAATTCGGCATGAACTTGGGATGATGAAATTTTCTCATTAATGTCTCTATCTATGCTATTGAGTGTACTAAATTGATTGCTTTATAATTGTGAAACAATGGTCATGAATTGCTTGAGAATGATTATTAAATGATGAATTTGATATGTTATTTCTTGATTGTAAGAATACATTGATTGAAAACATGTTCATAAATCATGCATTAAAATGGCTCATAATATATTTTTAGATCAATTAAATGATCTGGGAATCTATTAGTTACTAGCCATATATTAAAATAAAGTGTGCGAAATTTTTGTTAAAATAAACGGATAACCGTTTCTCATAAACGGTGAACCGTTTAGCTCCAGAAACTAGAGCTTTGTGTCTGTCACTTACTCTTTCACCGTTTGCCGCAAATGGTTAACCGTTTTCGGGCAGTAAGTTGTTAAAGCGTTACCCTCTAACCGTTAAGTGCTTAGGCTCTCACCGTTTTCTACTCTTAAGCTTCTATTCGTTACCCTCTAACCGTTTATTGTAAACGGTTAACCGTTTATTGTAAACGGTTAACCGTTTTCTCAGTTTTATATTGTTCCAAGCCTTTTTCCTCTTCCTCTCCAGTTACCCTCTCACCGTTTTCTCCATACCTGCGCAACCGAAGCTTTTTCTCTCCTCAAATCTTCATTTTTCTTGCCTCTTGTGTCAAAACAAACCGATTAAATCATTTCCTAATCCTTTTTAAGCAATTTAACCGATTCAAAACCGAAAATCTTTATCCAAATCAAAAATTCCCAAATTTGAACCCTAACTGCCGCGAGTTGACTTTATGCTTTTTTTGATCTATTTTTGTTCCTTTTTCAACAAAATTGAGCATCACACTCGCATTCCTTACTCATTTCTCATCCAACCACCGATTAATTTCTTCCTTTCTCGCCTGTGTTCGTCCCACCTCACTCCTCCATGGCTGAAAGCTCTCGGAGACGTGTCCGGCGCAAATCCACACCTTCAGCTCACCCCTTTCAGCCTAGGGAAGTCTCTGAATTCACCAGGACTCACTTTCCCACTCCTCCCTTAGCGAAACGGTTCGAGAACCGCTTCGATGGGCGAAAGGTAATCGACACTTACTTTGTTAATCTTAATGATTTCCGAAACTTGAGTGTGTGTAATAGCACTGTTCGTGATATGCTTTTGCCTTGGGAGTCTGATATTAATTTTGCTGAGCGTGTCTACCCTAACTTGGTGCGAGTTTTCTACTCGAACATGGATATCTCTCATACCACTCAGCATAGGGTAGTTACTCAAGTCCACGGTATTCCCATTGAATTCGATCATGTTGATTTAGGAGAAATTCTTGGTATTTCTCATGAGGGTCATAAGATTTACACATCTAGGAAAATTTTGTGGTTCGACGATTTTCGGCACACGGATGCAGTCCGTCATATATGTCGCCGTAGAGACCTCACTGATGATATCTGCCTACTTCCTTTTCAGTCTCAACTCTTACCTCTCCAAGTCCGTATTCTGCATTCTATCTTGCAGCACATAGTGACACCTAGGCGAGGTCACACGGATGAGGTCACGAGGTTAGACGTGGGCATCCTCGATAGCCTACTTTCAGGTCGTTCTTTAAACCTCTCTTATATTATTTTGCGGCACATGCTGAGTACTCCTGCGGTTAATCACCGCCTGCTTCCATATGGTAGTATTATTACCAAGATACTTTGCTATTTTCATGTGCCTCTCATTGATACTGGACATATGGAGACTAAACGGATGGGTCCCGAGGCAATGTCAAGTATCGGTTTCTCTTGGAAAAATGGGCAGTGGATCAAAACTAGTAGCTCTAAAAACCGGAACACTTTGATAGCTCCGGAGGACGATAGGATGCTTAAAGATGTCTATCGGCCTGATGAGCTTCCTGACTTTAGACTAGGGGCTCAGCCACCTCCTCCTCGTCGCCGATTTGTTCCTCAGCCTCCTGCTGATATTGACTCTGCGGAGCGTGCCACGGATGCTGATATTCCATCTGCCTCTGAGCCACCTCCTGCGTCCGAGCCATCCTCCTTTCCGGAGTCATCTACTGCACCTGCGCAACCTTCTGATCCTCCCGAGGAGCCTGCTGCCTCCGTGCCACCTTCAGCTCCCGCTCAGCCACCTGCTTCTGACAGCATGCAGCTGATTCTCGAGCGATTGGATACTCTTTCTCGAGACCATCAGCAGCTCCGGTCCGATTTTGAGACATTCCAGCGGCAGAGCATTGATCATCAGCTTGAGATTATTCATGCTCAGCGCATCATTCTCGGCTACTTTGGCTATGATCCGGGCAGCTCATCCTCTCCTCCTCCACCGCCTCATTAGTTTCTGAGTTATATTTCGCACAAACAGTTTTATCTTTTTATTTGCATTTTGACATGTGTTTTTTTTTTATATGCTACTTATGGATTTGGATGCCATGATATTATGTTTATTTCTCATATTGGATGTCTTAGTTACGCTTGATATGAATTATGGATTTTTCTTATTGAAGTGTTTGTTTTGCTTCATGAAGTTGTTGAGATGGTGATGGAGTTACTTGAAATGACAATTTTGGAAGTGTTTTTCTCTCATGTATCTTATTGGTTTGCTCATTTTTAAGGGGAAACTCTGCCCAAATTTTTACTCACCCACTGACTTGCATTTTTTTTCTCTCTTTTTGATGATGAAGGGGGAGATAACTTATAACTTTGGAAGAAGAAACCTAAATTTTTCTTTTGAAAATGATTTGACAAAGCTAAGAATGATATAAATGGGAAAAGCTTTTCAAAAAAATGATGATGTTTTCAAATGCTTACTTGAGCAAAAATCATTCTATTGGTCATTTATTAATTTGGCCATATACTAAGGGGGAGCCATATATTGAGGGGGAGCCAAGTTTTGAACAAAAGTTTGTCATCATCAAAAAGGGGGAGATTGTTAACATAAACATGTTAATAATATTGATTTTGATACTAACAAACTTTACATGATTTTTGATAAAATTATTGGAGTTATTTCCTAAATAAATGAAAGTCTTAAAAACTATTCCTTGCATGCTTATAAAAGATGGATCTTAATTTGGAAAATGATTCTTTGCAAAAACTGGTTTAAAATATGTTTCTGGCAGAAAACGGTGAACCGTTTATTTCTAAACGGTTAACCGATTACGACCAGAGAGCAAAGGTTGTCTAGGCTCTAACCGATTAGTGAAAACGGAAATAAAGAGCTTACTGGAAACTAACGGTGAACCGTTTATTTATAAACGGTTAACCGATTACAACCAGAGAGTAATGTCACCCACAGCCTTAGCCGTTTACTTAAACGGATAACCGTTGTTCTTTTGCAGGTTACTGTACACTAACGGTGAACCGTTTATTTGCAAACGGTGAACCGATAACGTCCAGAGAGTCATCTCGTGCAAAGCCTTAGCCGATTACTTGAAACGGAAAACCGTTATTCTTTTTCAGGTCACTGGACGTTAACGGCGAAAGGGTAACCTAAAAACGGCAAACCGTTTATTTGAATTCTGGCGTAACGATAACTTTGACCAGAACAAACGGTTAACCGTTAACAGCTAACGGTGAACCGTTTTCGGGCAGACAGCAAATAACGGCTAGTTTTTCAGCTCTACTTATAAATAAACTCATTCAAATTCAAAGAAGACTGATCACAACACAACCATTGAGCATATACTCGAGTTTGCAATCTTCACAAGAGCTAGAAACAAAATTTCATTTCATCTATTCACACTTTGAGCATCAACTTGTAATCTTTGATTTAGTGTGAGAGAAAATCAAATTGTAATCTTTTATTTTGAGGGATTGTAAGTGTTGGGATACACTTGGGTTAAGAGATTGGGGAAAATCTCTAATTGTAAAGGTTATTGACACCTTGGAAGTCAAGTGTAAGTTATTGAAGCCTTGGAGGCTTGCTTAGTGGAAACCTCAAGCCCGGAAAGCTTGGAGGCGTGGACGTAGGCGAGGTTGGCCGAACCACGTAAACATCGTTGTGTTTGATTCTCTCTTTCTCTATCTTTTAATTTGTGATCGATTCATTTATTACTGTTTTTAATTTCGTTTTAGATTTGCTTGATAATTTATTTTTAGTGTGAATATTATTAAAAACCCAATTCACCCCCCTCTTGGGTTGCCTTATTAGTATTTCAATGCATGCTTTATAAATTATGATCAAGTTTTTTAACTTGCGTTTTTTAATAGCAAATGAAGTTGTAAGCATTTAAGGCTTTATGGTTCTATTTATTCCTTTCAGATAGTCTGATTTGGCAATTAGTAAATCATTTGTATGTGATAAGAGTCTATTGTCTGGCCTACAAGGGTGACTTTAAACATAGGTGAACTAAGTTGTTGCCTAGTGCCCCATATGTAAGAATAGTCCAATTGTGGTTGTCGCGGCTCTATATGTTAAGAAGAGTTTTCTTTTAGTATTTTCTTGATATGGTCAAATTAATAGATATCTTAGGTTATGCTTACAATAGGTAAGCTTATTTTTTAAGCCTCTTTTTAATTAATAATTATCCTATTATTAAGAATTGTTACACAAATTCAATATTTGATAGCATTATTGCTAAAGTGCTATAGTTAATAATGTTTTTCGTTATTAGTTATTTCAAGAAAAACCATTACATTTTTGTGAGTTTAAAAAAAGTTATCATTTAAAATATAATATTCCTTGTGACTTTCTCTATAAGGAAAATTATTATGTCTATTTGCTCATTTTTGAAGTAAAATAAAATATTTTCTTCAAATAATAATTTTAAAACAAGTAAATATATATTTTTTTTTCTTGACTATTTTTCTTTTTGAAATTTCTTACTGCCTTATTGAATTAGTACTCAAGTTGTCAAAAATTGATTGCATTTTAAGATATTTTATGTTTCTTTAAGTGTTAAAACTGAAAGGCCTCGTAAAAATAAAATTTGCCTAAGGCCCAAAGTAATCGATAACCTACTCTGCGTAGCATAAAACTAGTAACATTATCAATAAATCAAAATTGAGATTGTATAAGTCTTGTATGAATGGCCTTTGAGGCAACACCTTCTCTGCTACAATTATCGTGGCTACAAGCCATAGGGCAGCTATCTTCTTTGCAGTACCATCATTTTAAGTTAAGTAAAGCCTCAAAAGATAATTTTCAAGGTCAGTGGGTTCTTGACTTAGGTTGTTCTTTTCATATGTGTCCAAATAGAAATTATTTTACTTCATATCAGTCAGTAAATGCTGGTATGTGCTAATGAGGAATAACTCTATGTGTAAAGTAGTTAGTATTAGATCAATTAGCCTTAAGATGTTTGATGGTGTGGTTAGGGAGCTAACTCAATTTAGACATATTCCTGATTTAAAAAGAAATTTAATCTCTATTGGTATGTTAGATCAAATGGGGTGTATAGTTAAGGATGAAGGAGGAGTCTTGAGGGTTATTAAGGGCTCAATGGTTATCATGAAGGGTAGGAAGGTAAATGGCTTGTATGTGATGAAGGACAAACAACTATTGGTGAGGCTAGTGTGACTGACAGTGGTGAAAACAAAACAAGATTGTGGCATTTTAGGTTGGGGCACATGAGTTAGAAGGGGTTAAAGGAACTTCAAAAACAAGAAGTGTTTGGCAATGACAAGTTGGATAATTTAGGATTCTGTGAAGACTGTGTCCTAGGCAAGGCTTCTAGGTTAACGTTTGAGGCTGCAACTCATACTACCAAAGATAAGCTTGGCTACATACACTCTGACTTATAGGGCCTTGCATAGGTGACATCATCAGGTGATTATAAGTATTTTCTAACCTTCATTGATGATTTCTCAAGAATAGTTTAGGTGTATGTGCTCAAAAGCAAGGATGAAGTTTTTGACAAGTTCAAAAATTAGAAGACTCTAGTTGAAAATCAAACAAACTTGAAGGTTAGGGCTTTAAGGACAGACAATGATCTGGAATATTGCAATAAGTGATTTGAGGACTATTGTGAGAAGAATAGTATTTTGAGGCATAAAACAGCCACATATACACCTCAGTTGAATGGACTTGCTGAGATGATAAATAGAATTTTAATAGAGAAGGTGAGGTGTATGTTGATTCACTCAAAATTGCCTAAAACTCTTTAGGTAGAAGCTTTGAATATTGTCTGCTATCTGGTGAACAGAAGTCCATCAACTGCAATAGGTTGTAAGACACTAATAGAGTTATGGTTAGGGAAAATGGCTTATTATTCTAAGCTTAGAATCTTTGGTTGTAAATCCTATGCACATGTGAAGCAAGGGAAATTAGAAGCTAAAGCTTTGAGATGTAAGTTTCTGGGTTATCCTCAAGGTGTCAAAGCCTACAGACTGTGGTGTGTTGATGTTAAACCTCCTTAGTGTATAATAAGTAGGGATGTCACCTTCAAAGAATTAGAAATGCTGAACAAGTCAAGAAATACTATAACTATTAAAGACAAACAAATATCATAACACGATACAATTCAGTTTGAGGTGGAGCCTGGAGATAAATGGAAGGTTGAACCACTTGTTATTGGAAAATCTGGAAATGCTGATAAAGAATCTATTGTTGAAATAATATCGGAATCAGTTGAGAGTGAAGGTGATACCTATCAGTTAGCAAGGGACAAAGAAAAAAGAACTATAAGACCACATAGAAAATATATTGTCGCTGACTTAATTGCCTATGCTTTATCTACTGCTCATGAAATAAATGATGATGAACCTAGAACTTATCTAGAAGCAATGACAAGTAAGAACAGGCTGAACTGGAAAAAGGCAATGGATGAAGAGTTGAATCTCTTATGAAGAATGAAACCCAGGAATTAGTGAGAAAACCATAAAAGAAGAGGACTGTAAAGCTGCAAGTAGATCTTTAAGGTAAAAGAAAGAATACCAAGTGCTGAAAAAGTAAAGGTTCAAAGTTAAATTGGTGGCCAGAGGCTTCACATAAAGAGAAAGATTTTACTTCAATAAAGTCTTCTTTTCAGTAGTAAGACATGCATCTATTAGGATCATTTTGGCACCTGTTATTGTTTAAGATATGTTTCTTGAACAAATGGATGTCAAAACAGCTTTTTTACATGGTGAGCTACGAGGAGATAACAATGCAACAACTAGAAAGGTATATAGTGCTTAGGAAAAAAGATCATGTATGTTTGCTCAAAAAAATCCCTCTATGGTTTGAAAAAATCATCTAGTATCTAAGGTTTGATAGCTTTATAGTTAGTCATGCCTATAATAGATGCAACTATAATTGTTGTTTATACTTTAAGAAGATAAGTGAAGAATGTATGATCTATCTCTTATTGTATGTGGATGATATGCTAATAGCATGTCAGGACATGAGGGAGATTGATCATTTGAAGGGTTTATTAAGTAATGAGTTTGAGATTAAAGACCTTAGTGCTGCAAAGAAGACTTTGGGGATGGAGATAGTCAGAAACAGGGAAAAGAAAACTATGTTACTAACACAATAGAACTATCTCAAGAAGGTTTTACTCAGGTTTGGTATGCATAATTCCAAGCCAGTTTAAACATCATTGGCAAGTCATTTCAAGCTGTCTGCAGCTCAATGCACTCAAACAGATGCAGAACAGCAATAAATGGCCAAGATTCCCTAAGTCAATGTTGTAAGGAGTCTCATGTATGTCACAGTGCTCACCAGGCCAGACATCTCACATGCTGTGAATGTGGTGAGCAGATACATGACAAATCCACGGGTTAATCACTAGAGGGTAGTGAAATGGATAATGAGGTACCTAAGAGCAACCATGGAGTATGATCTGGTATATGGTGGATTGAATGAGGGAGGAAATGTCTTAATAGGCTATGTTGATTCTGACTTTGCTGGGAATCTTGACAAAAGAAGGTCACAAACTAATTATTTGTTTACATTAGGTGGTTGTACTGTAAGTTGGAAGGCAACACTTCAGAGTATAGTTTCCTTGTCAATCCTAGAAGCTGAATATACATCAACTGTAGAGGTAGTCAAAGAGGCTATTTGGCTAAGGGGAATGATTGCAAAATTAGGGGTACAACAAGGCTCAACAACTGTATATTGTGACAGCTAAAATGCCATACATCTCAGTAAAAATCAAGCACGTTATGAGAAGACTAAACGCATTGATGTGAGATTGCATTTTGTAAGGCTTGAGGTGTCAAAGAGTGCTGTAATGATGTTGAAGATAAACACTAAAAAAAATCTAACTGATATACTAACAAAAGTAGTATCATATGCTAAGTACAGTCTCTGTATGAACTTAGCAAGAGTCTGTAGATTTAAACAACCACAGGTATTGAGAAAGGAAGCATTGAGGAGTAATAAGGGCATTGAGTTCAAGGTGGAGATTGCTGGAGTATGAACTCAATAATTACAACCGACGTACAGGATGCTTAATTATGAGTGTATGATATGTCGTCCGTCAAGTGCTTAGCTTGCAAACGACAGGACTGAATTTGTCATACAAAGGCATAAGTAATACACATGCAGAGCACGTGATAGAGACTCATTAATCTTAGCTCAAAACGACATGAAAAATTAGCGTTTTGGAATCACTTAAAGAGTCACGTTATTTGCACGTGTGTTAGGCTGTTAAGTCATTGGTTTTGACGGGAAATCAAGAAGGATAACAAACCCAGAATGCAGGGTATAAGAGCTGGTTCTGGAATCATCTTCTTCATCCGAAAAGAGAGAATGGAGGTGTGAGGAGAAAGAAAGTGTTAACCATTTGTGTTTTCTGTAATCACTGCCTAATTCTTGTACGCTTTGAGCTCAATAATAGTGAAAACTCAGTGCTTAGTTTCTCAGTGGATGTAGGCACCAACATCTGGTGCTGAACCACTTAAATCATGTGTTCTTTATTTCTCTGTGTCATATTCTTGATCTGAGTGAGTTGTGTGCGTGTGAGTCTTGGTTCTTTGAATCTGAATCAGGTCTTGGGGTGAATATTGATCTGCTTTATAAAGGTCAAATTCTCAACAACTATATTGTGGTTCAGGAACCATTTCAATCGTCCAAATGAAGCATTCCATCAGCCAGGTCCCGGCAAACGTGAAGATCTTCTTGGTATAGTAATTGCACCCTCTTGAAATCCAGCTTTGCCAGTTCCAGTAACAAGTAATTTGAGTCTTTTGTTTTGTTTTATAAGGTTCAATATACCACCGTGCTTCTAGTTTTGGCGTTCTATGATGCAACGGAAGCTCAATTGAATGACTAACAAGTTCTGACATGGCTGGGTTATCTATCTTTTTTATGATTGGTTCATTAACATGTGTTCTTGAAAATTTTAAGGCCTCATCCAAGATCATGTCTCCTTCAAAGGCAAGATGTGAAGTCTCAAGCAAACTTAGCATTCCTTAGACGTCGTTTTCATAGTGTGCCGTGAACTTGCCTTCATGGGCCATCAAAGTCTTGGGTTATCAGCTCTTAGTTGGTTTAATACGATTTGAAAGTAATTAAATAGGAATCATAAGCACTGGGGGGTGAACAGCTGTAATGCGAATGAACAATTCTAATGAATAGTAATTAAGGAAGTGAGCAGTGAGCACCCTGAGAAATTTCATAGCCGTGTTGCCTAAGCAGCCTGAATCTGAGAGCAGCAGCGCGGAGATTGTTTGTGCATCAATGTGATCATACTCTTCCCAAAAGAAAATTCTGTCAAGGGCATACTTTATCTCATTTACAAAGTGGTACCCGCTGATTATCTAGGAGAATTGCCAACCGCTCTGCATTTCCTTTGTTTATCAAACACCTCACCTCGTTTTCTAGCTTCTTTGCCTTGTTCTTGTACTTGCTATCCTACAAAATTATAATAAGCTCAGATGAATGTGTATTCCAGTACAAGTTACGTAGTTTCATTATACACGGAATGAGCGATGAGTTGATAACAAATACGAAGATTATCATGTCACTAGCTACATGAATGATTAATCTGCAATGATTGCAGGAAATTGCAACTCCAGATGGTAGGTTGATTATTCGCTGACCGTCTATTATCAGCATTGTGAGGCTTTTGATTGCTTATTGAACATTTAACTTCTAGTAACTGAAGCAAGGAAGAGAGATGATCTTACATTGGCATAGCGTATCGATGCTTGTATGGTCTTTAATTAGTTTCTAGCTTAAATAATGTTGTAGATGCTTGCCAGATTAACTTAAGAGTGACTCAAAAATAATTGTCTTTTTTAAAAACAAAATATACATCAAATATTCTATTAATAACAACCAAATCGTAATAAGAAAATAGTGAAGCTGAACTGGGGCAAGTTGATTAGCATTTGGTGGCAGATGAACGGCTGAAGGCATGATATGCTAAAGGAGCAGCTTCCTGTATCCCGATAGCCGTGTTTCAAGCCTGATGATCTTAATCTGCTCTGTATTCTTTTCTAGAATCACTGTTATGGGTCATGGCTCTTCTTCTAAGCACTTGGGGCAACTACATCTGAAACCATAATCTGCAAGTAATGTCTGCCTCTCTCCATAAGGAAGGTCCTCATCTATATATGAAATGGTAACCTGAAATGCCAAATTTAAATACTCTTTGCTCAAGACAAATGGGAGTAAAATAACTCCACACCACATCCCAGAAGTTGTGATCTTAAGTTGGGGATTTTTAATCCATGGGAGGTTCCGAAGTAGTATATAAAAACAGAGTTAGCTTACCTCTTCTCCCTTAAAAATGGGTCTCTGTGCAATAATTACTGCTTGGCCATCTCTGTCCTGCAAGTGAGAACAAAAAAGTAGATGAGATATAGTCTAGAATCATGAAAGAAACTAAAATAAAACGTTCCTATATGCCAATGTTACACATAAAGCCAGAATAATTGCAAACTTTGGAAACTTAACAATTAGTTGGGTGAGAAGGACTATGTAGTGAATCCTCCACATATAAATAATTAATTAAATTGCCTGCATCTCAGTGTCTGCACTGAGACCAATAACAAACACCTTGTATCTGGAGGAAGATTAAATTACCTCTTCTCTTTTGAATGCTTTTGCATTAGGACAGCAGGAATGGTTCATACAACTCTGCAAAGGGAAGAATGCAGTCCCTGATGCATTAAAACATTTCAAAATAGGGGGGAAAAAAAGGCTCATTAAGAAAAAATTTATGCAATAAAAAATATAAAAATTTTCACAATAAAGTTTGTATATGACCAGCCATATAAAAAAGGAGAGAAAGAAAGAATTCAGTTTGCCACACCAAGTATCATCAAAAGTCAACTAGAACACTATAGTCCAAGTGTGGGACAGAAGAAACAAAGCACAACAAGTCTTATTTTTGGTATCTTGGTTATCTCATTTCATTAAGATATGGAAAAAAATGCAAAGCATTGGTAATTGCCATTTGAGGAAAATTTTAAGAAAAAATAATATATCAAGGAGTGCAAGAGTTAACATATCTTATCTAACAAAATCTGTTTTACATAAACAGCATATACAAGAAAAAGCATTACGGACACATTTCGCACAAGTTGTTCAGCATTTATAAAAAGGAAATAAACTGAAAAATTGTTCTCCAATTATGATGATCTGTCAGGCAGCTTAATTTATACCTTGACAACAAATTGAATAGTCATCACCAAGAGCATCGAGGATTGGTCGAGTAATTTTCTCAGCCTCTTTCTGCAACAAACCATAAAAGGAAGGGTCGCATACAAAAATGAAAGGACTCTAAAATCACAAGATTCATTCTAACCTTTTCGCCATGCAGAAGATCATCAATATACAGAAAGTAATCCTCTACTGGAGATGCTACAACCAAATCACTGTAAATTTAGGACTTTGAATTATTATTTGGAAGCCAAAATTAAATACATTGTCTACAATTGCAAATTGTTATTTGGAAGACAAATTAAATAAACGTTTGAAAATGAGAGCCTAATAGTCCATGCCAATAAGCTGTTGTAACAACATCCTTCCTGCAAGAGTAGTAAACTACCTAAATACGTAAATATGTCCCCTGAGAAGCCTTCGTAAAGTGACTTACAGATTATTTAGCTCAAACATGCCAATAATATGTCCGTAGATTTCAAGGGAGAATACTTTGTAGAGTCAAGAAATTCAACTTATTAATTCTGAGAATGGTAATGCAACAGTACTTCAAAGAAGTGTGCCAATTCAATAACTTTTGGAAAAGGATACATGGCTCACACTCGCTGTCAAAGATGGCTGCCTTTAGGAGCTGCAGCGACTGAAACAATTCACGAGGATAAAATTTAGACACATGATAACAAGCAACTTTGATGTTATCTAATATTTATAACAGCCAAACACTAATGCAAGAAACTGAAGATGAGAAGTTAATAATTATAAGAAAATGCATCAAACAAGAAGTCAAGGGGATTAATTAATGTACTTGGTAACATGATAAACATTACAAGATTTTTGTAAGCAACCAGACCAAGGCTACCTCCTTTCAATTCAATTATAGAATTTAAAGTGAGATATGTCAAAGTTAAGGATACAAAGATCTACCTTCAATTATGGTGAAATAAATAGCAAGAAAGCAAGTTCCCTCACTCTAAGAAGAAAAAGCAATAAGATGAGAATAATTGTTCCAAAGGGTCAAATAATTTCTAGTTCTTCAATCTAATAAAATCTCCTAGTTTTCTCAGTATGATACGCTTTAGCAATAAGCAACCACTATGTACAATGTTCCACAGTATTTGAACACATAACTAAAAGGACATATCAGAAGAAATGTATAGTCAGGTTTTTCATGCATGCACCATCTTTATAAAATTGTCTTACAGTGAATGCAAGCTCTCTTATTTTCATCCTGAAAGAGGCTTCATCACAAGAATCCACATCATCTGGCAAAGCAATGCAGTCCCACCACCTAAGCAAATGATAAGTGCTAGTGAATCTCCTGATACAAAGCAATTTATAAAAATTCTTCTCATTCCTCCCCAAAAAGAAAAAAAAAAAATCATACCTTTATAACCACGTCACAGTATAGAAATCATATAAAACACTAATACTGTTTTGATGTTGCAGCAACTAGAGATTGGCATAACATTAATACTCCATTTAGAACCTTCTACACAGATTCATAAACGTAGAATGTTGTAAATCTAACCCCTAAGACAAGTAAAATAATGTCTCCAGACAAGATATAAAGAAGAAGCATTAGCAACTACCTTCTCTTGTATCCAATGGATATTGGCTTCCAAGCTTCCAAAAGCAAGGAAAGATTAGAACTTTTCGAATTTGCATTGGTTTTTCCTTGTTCTTCAAGATGAGCAACTTTTAGCTTCCTATATCTTAAAATGATGGAACAAATCACCTGAAAATGAACTAACGTTAAAAGTATGTTCTATTGCAGGTAGTTGAAGTATTGTAGTGTGTGCAATGGTAAATAACATATATGGACAATAAATATATACAAAAGAACATACCTTGGCAGCAAGAAGGAAAATATCATTTGTTCCTGAGGTTTAAAAGAGGAACAAAGAACCAGTAGCGAAGCAGAAATCAGTGACTGTGGACATTTTACCTGGTTTAAGTACATGCTAAGAGGCAATTACCAACAAATCTAGAGCTTTACCGTTAGCGTGCTCTATAAATTTCAATAACGCTGCCCTAGAGAGTGCTTTTGACCTCTCCCCGGTGCACAATAAAGAATGAAACAATTCCCAATCAGCCTCTGCACAAGATTTGCTGCAGTGTTGACAAGATTATTACAAGGGATTAAATGGAAAATCTTTAGAAGTCTCAGTAGAACTCACTTAAAAGTCAATTGTACTCATGGTTTGTATTGTTGAGGTAAAAGTCAATTGTACTCATGGTTCGTATTGTTGAGGTGACAACAATTAACATGCTTACCTACAGTAATAAGCTTCTCCGCAACCCCCAGGACATGGAATGGTGGAAGGCAAGGGAAACTTGTCAGAAAAGGGTAACTCCAGTTCACCATTCATCAATGATTCAATGAACCCTTTAGGCAGAGAGATATTATCTTTGGAACTGCCAGGAGCACAATTTCCATAATCTTCCGATGTATGTGAAGAGGACCCCACATGACATTTATCACTTGCACAGTCACCTAGGCTTTGCAAATACAGTCTCCGCCCAATTTGAAGTTCTATAGAACCAATAAATCGAAAACAAAAGCTGCACACAAGACAATCCATCTGCAACATGGAAATAAAATAAAAAATATATTTATGTCATAAATGTTCAACTCTCAAGGCAAGCAAACACAATGAATAAATAAAAATAAAAAGACCTTGTTTGAAGAATGCTGAATTCCGGCAAGCATTTGGTCCTTCAAAACAAGTTCCTCTTCTTGAAAGTCCACGCCAGCATAGACACCTAAAGTTCACAAATTGCGATCAAGACAAATTAAATTTGGAAAAAAAAAAGAAAAGAAAAAAAGAACAGAAAAAAGAGCGCATTAAAAAGCGAAGGAAAAAAAATCAATTTAGATACCCTTTCCACGCTCACTGATTTGTTTAACTTTAATGCCATGGCAATTTCTAGTGGAACAAAGCTGGTCGAAGTACTCCTGGCGATTGAAAATCAAAAGGATTCGTCAATAAGAAAATTAAAAAGGTGCCAATAAGTTTGCAGATAAAGAAGCACAGTTGCCTGGACTTGAAGAGGTGAAGGAGGTCGCAGAAGACAAGAGACTTCACTTGCGCACTTTTTGTCGATCGGGCAAACAATTTCCATCCTGTAATGGAACCAACCAACTGAAGCCTAAAAGTAAAAAGCCTCTTCTCTTACTTCTCACTCGTGCACTGAAGCCTAAAAATGAAAAAAGCCTACCCTCTCCCTTCTCAGTCGTGCTGTGTAAATGTTGTTTTTGTATGTGCTGCCCGCAGCCCGCCGCAAATACTCTTTCTTCAGTGAACGACCAAACCTTAATTTCACCCCCAATTAACAATTGATTAAATATTTTAAGATTGCTCAGATTAGTAATAAAATAATAAAGATACCAATAATATTAACCATTTTTCAAAAACTATCTTTCTCATCCATAAATTACTTTCGTAGAATGCATTTGGCTTTCCTAAAATATTCTTGAATTTCTTCTCTCTTTTGTTGTTGGAAGTTTATGTTACAGCAATTTAGCTGAAATTGATTTTTCGAGTCTGTTTATTTTCCCCATCATTATTTGAGAAGAACATTAAATTAGAGTACATAATGAGATCACGCCTGTATTCGAAATTCAATCCTTGCTTGAAATCGCATCAGAAAAATGAGGGAATAAGGAAGAAAAAGATCGGAAATGCCAACAGTGGATTATACTAGACTGTAGAAGAAAGAGTGTTGGTTGTAATAGTGAAACAAAATTATTGTTCATGATTGCATATTCATTAAACCGACTGCCGACACCAATTACAGACTTTCAAAATATTCCAGCAGACAGACAGACGACGCTGTTTCACAAATTTTAATCAAACAAATGAAGCTTCTCCCTTCCTCCGAGAACAAGCAAATTGTAGACGACTGCCAAAAAAGACTTTTTTCATGTATCGAGCTGCAACACACAAGAACCAGATGGGGATAAAAATAAGATTAAAAAACTCTTTTCTTTTACTTGTTCTTGAGTCAAACACATCCAAAGAATTGTTCCAAGGATGGAGAACTGAACACGTTGGCTGCACTTCGTTCAGGTCTGTTGGGAGAAATGTGAAGCTGATATTTGATAAACCTCTGTAACAAAAATAAGTGAGCTCAGATGACAGGCATCATAACATGCAGAATATAATGAATTTAGAAATCAGAACCAAATTTATTAAAACACAGCTACTCATAAAAGATGTACAGCTAATTGAGAAACAATTTCGGGATTAGTGTCGATATGCCAATCTGGTTCCAATTGCCGCACAAAAGATGTCCGCCCGATTTCTGTACTACAAAATAGAACCTGTACACACAGTTCACACAAAGTAAAGACATTTAGACATATGCCATGGAAATTAATTGAAATTCTTTAGTCAAGGTTCTATCAACAGCAGCAATATCCATAGTAATTTCTATCAAAAACAACACAGAGTACTAGGCACAATTTACTTATTTAGTCTAACTAGAACTCCATCATTAAATTTTTCCAAAGCAACAACCCAATGTTAAGATTTACCTTGTCTTTTACCAAACCACCTGAAGTGAAAACCCCCGCAGTTTCCAGAGCCAGAAGAACCTTTTTCTGCAAACAAACAGGCCACAACTGCTTATTCAGAAAACTAAGATGGAAATTATAAACGATAAGGATACACTGCAATAAGACAGCTTAAAAGGTAAGCTTCATTCTAAGTCAGTAGCAATCAACAAGGAAACAGAAAGTCCCAACATGCTAATATTGGTAATGAAGTGTGTTACTTATGAAACTACACATTTAGCAACATTGAAAGAACTGAATAATGGACACACGGTAAGAAAAAGGTTTTTAACGCACTTCGCTTTCATCGTCAAGAACTCTTTCCATGAGATAGAGATCACAAAACTTAGTGATCTCCAATAGCGCCTCCAGCACAGAGGACTTCACAGTTACTTGTTTCTGTGAAGAAGAAAATTAATTGAATTAATCATTTTGAATTCTAATTCAAACACAGAACTCCACAGGAAAATAAAATAATCACCTGGAGCTCCTCAGGACAACTTTCCTCCAGGATAACTCCAAGCAAACGGCATGTCACCTACAGAAGATGAGTCATTAAATCATAAAACCATTAGGTTTAGCAGATCAGAGAGGACAAGAATGTTACCTTTCTTCCTTCACTCAGTTTCTGCCTAACTACTTGTCCCAAAGTTGGCTGAAATCAAATGAAAAAATGAGAAGAGGCAGCAAATTAGTGATGGAAAAGGTAAATATGCACAACATACTCAAATGTCGGAAAGTAAGACACATGCTTACCTTTACTGGTTGAAATAATGCATCAGCAATTTGTGTTCTTAAATCTTCTGATGATGAACTAGCTCCAAAAGGCGTTGAAGTCGCATTAGCTTGAGTGCTGCCAACAGAATTACTAGTTGAAGGAGCTTGTCTTTTCGGCTGCCTTCTTTGAGGAACACCAGGAGATCTGAACATCCTCCACGTAAAGACAATCGCAAGGGCAAGGCCTGCAATAGCTCCAACAGACCGTGAATCCTGATACCAAGATAAAAGTGTCAGAACCCAAAACATAATGAAAACACAGAACTTTTTTCTTTTATTCTCAAAAAATAAAAACTAAAACTTGGGGAGATCAATCTGAGCTTCAGGCTATGCATCTGAAGCCAATCGTAGATTGACCCAGATTTCCTGTGCTCAGATCAAGTGGAGTGGTCTTGGGCTGGGCGAGATACACTAGGCTGGTTGGTATTGCCAATAACCTTAATGCAAAAGCCAAAAACTGAAGGAACCCTTTATTAAGAATATATAACTATTCTTTTTACAGAAAGCTATACAGGACTAATACCGAATGAGGACAGATGACAACACTTGGTCATATCCACAATACATTATATATTAGTGGTTAGAGACACAGCAACCCCATCCCAACTTGGACTTTAGTTCCAAATCATGCAAAATACAAACTTTCCATAGAGAAAAACGCTTTCCTCATCTAAGAATCAGCGAAGAATACAGTTATAATGGTCTAGAGGGTGAATTTTTTTTTTTCCTTTTTCTGACCTAAAATACCACATATATACATAAGGATATCAAAAGACAACAGCAGTTCCATTAAATTTCGCTTGCCATTCAACCGGCAATATAGTTCCATCCAATTCATGTATATGCTTAATACTCTCCAATGTAGCACCAATCCAGTATCAATCTTTCCAATATATATTTTACTTAATCGCATATTTTAATCCAATTCAAACAAAACAAGAAGCAAATTCTAATTTTGCTATCCCTATTTATTTGGGCTATCTAATTACTAGCAGCAAAGCCACTGACGCACCAACTAAACAACGTTCACTAAAATCACTACACTAATTCATACTCCCATAAATTTCTATCAATCAAACAGTCTCAGATCCGCCATAAACACAAAAAAAAAAAAAAATTCACGGCAATGCCAAGCAAGAGACAAAAGTACCAAGTTGTGGAAAGAGATCGAGAAGAGATTGGACATCTTGACCGTGAGATAAGCCCCGAACCGCTTGATCAGCTGAATTAGGTCTTCCTTTGATGATAAAGATGGGGATGACGACTCCGCCATGGCTTGTATGGTATACCAAACGCGACGTCGTTTAAACCCCCCACAAAAAAATAAAAAAGGGCTTTGCTTGAGGCTTAGGGATTTCAGATTCTTCCTTTCAACTGTTTCATTTGCTTTTAAAATATTCAGAGACCTAGAACAGCCATTTGTGAATTTTATTTGATTTGTAGATAGAAAAGAAAATATGCAGGCTGTTTTGCGTCAACTATCGAGAGAGTGCGTATAATTTTCAAGTGCTTATTTTCGTTGTAGTTTTATTTGCTGGAGTAGGTATGTTTTGGTGATTTTCGGTACGGATTTTAATTGGTTGCGTTAGGTGTCAGTCTGTTTGTATGATTGCGTGGATCGATATGGTTTGCTAATCAGGATTGTGATCGAGAGAGCGCTATGTATAGCACTACGGCTCATTCAAAACGCTGCGTCTTACTTTTGAATAATAGTCACCTGTATTACGTACGACACATTTTTTTTTTTTTTGTTTTCAATATTCAATTCTATCGAAATCCCACTATGTGTTGCCAAGTTTTATGCTCATCCAAATGAGTATATTCATGGTTTGATTTTCGTGGGACAATTAGGATCATAACACACCCATCACCCAAATTACAAATACAACTAAGGTAACTAAATTTATGGATAGCCAAAATTCATAAACGCAATAAAATTTATAAACAATTTTATTATTAGTTCAATTTTTATTTATTGTTAGATGAGAGTGAAGTAGAGTTGGAATGAGCCCTCTGTAATTACTTAAAATCTCTAAATCAAATGGACGTCGGCGTAAATCCATAAAGTGGTACCTTAATTTGTTTCTGGCTCTCCTTGTAAACATAACCTTCATATTTATCACTAAAAAACAGAGTTTCCAACAAGGAATCTGAAAGTGACCCAGAGAGGTAGAAAATTACTCTTGCTCAAGCTCAACCACTCAAAGATAGATTCATTCTCAGAGATCTGTGAGCAAGCAACTGTCCGGCGTGTAAATAATTGATTTTTGTTTTCTTTAATAATTTCCTTGCAATTTAATGAGATAATCTTATGCACGAATCACCCAATGAAACCAAATGAAGGGCAATGTAGACTTTTAGAGGGTCTTTATATTAGAAACTAGCTTCACAATTGATATAAACAGAAAAAATTCTAATAATAAACTAAATAAAATAATCACACTAAAAACGATAACATTAATTAAATGTATATTCAAATTGCCTTCATAATGCGACACGATATTAAAATCAACAGTTAATGCCCACAAACACAGCATGTTTTATTTTCCTTATTTATGAAATCTTTCAATTCCATTAAAGTCATTGTAGCGAGATTCTCAGTATTCATTCGTATAAATAGAGGCTCATGACTTTATAAATTTCACACATCTCCTTTAATTCTTATTAAGTTGCATACAATTCACTTAATAAATAGAAAATGTCGAAGAGTCTTAGTTTCATCATCTTGGCTTTGCTTGTAGTGGCAAACACTAAAAGCACACTTACTACAGCCAGTCGTTTTAGCCAAGGATATCACCCAGATGCTTCATTTTCTAATAATCCTGCAACATCACCTGAAATTGTTGATTGCTCAGGGCTTACAAGGGAAGAATGTTTGATCGAAAAGTTAAAGAAAGCTCTTGCAGACTATATCTACTACTGTCCCCCAGGGGGATGCAAATGATTTTGATAATCAGTTATTTCGTTTATCTTTTATGAATGCTTTTGCAACAATAATCAATTGTAGTGAAATTAAAACTGTGTTTTAATAAAATGAGAAATTAATTCATTATGAGTATGTAATGTTATGTCATGTGTTTGTAAATTGGCTTTGTTTTGTTGTATACATATCGTTGAATCAATCTACGAGAAGGCAATCTATTGAAACACTAATAATGATCAAACGATCATTATTACTATCTTAGTAATTTGTGATATTTGAATTTTAAGTCAATTTTCTTTTAGGGTGAGGCTAATTGCATCCGAAACAAAAAAAAAAATTGAACTTTTATCTTTTATCGAAATCGTATATTACAAAACTGTCTGAATTTATTTGTAGGGTAAACTTCAATTTACTCCCCGTGAATCTTTAATTTACCCCTAAAAAATGTGAAAACATCAACGTACCCTCATTTACTGGTAAGAAAATGAATGAAAAATTTATGAACGTGCCCGCTATTTATATTCATCTTCTAAACCAAAATTAATGCAAATTAAGATTTTCAAACGTTTGGAGGGTAAACTGAAGATTTTTATTGAGATGGGGATGAATTGAAGTTTTCCCCCAATTAATAATTTTTTTTCTGTTTTTTTTTTTACGCTTATTTGTCCCATATACTAAACAAACAAAAATCTTTCTTTAATTAGATGAATATTGTGGTGATGCTGTAAAGGTCTATTTGCAAATCACATTCAAAAAGGAAAAAAAAATTATACAAGGAAATCGACAATTTGTTGGCTAGTTACAATTATTGGGCAGCACAACACAAGTCACACTCTCACAATAATTAGAATTTTTAGTTTGTCACTTGAAAATAAAAATATTGGCTTTTTACTTTCTTCTATTTTAAATTATTTTATTTTATTTTAATTTTTTGTAAATCAAAAAATGGTTTAAATCAATTTTTTTAAATGCAAATATATATTCTTTTATTTATTTGAGATGGCTAGTTTGGCTTTAACTTAATATACTTTTTTGTAACTGAGATTTAGATATTTCTTTATTTTTGTTATTTGGCTGAATAATCTAAAATTCTTACTTAATTGATGAATTAAAAATGATCATGTAATAGTTTGTTAATTTTTATGCAGCTAATTAGTAAGATAAGAAAAAAAAATTTATAAGAAAATAATGAAATTAAAGATAGCAATTAAGATTGATCATTTGATAATGCAAAATAAAAACTGCATGATGTTAACTCCTACAAAGTTCAAGACCCGAATGTAGTTACCACTAAGAATAACATGTAGGATTTATTAGCACATGGAATTTTAGTCAATGTCATTAGTTTTTATCTTTTCTTGGTTTGTCTATGTTGTGTAATGCTCTTGAAAATACAAGTTCCCAATCACACACTTTTATCGTACAGGAAGCATCATAAAAAGAAGAAACAAATTCTCAAACTAGGCGACCAAAAGGACATAAGACAATGAACTAGTCATTTGAACAAGTGAAGGATTAAGCACTCTTGTGTAGATTGAATAGAGAAGCAATAGCAAATAGATAATGAGTCCAATGAAGCCAGCAGTTAATGCTCCCATAATTTGATCAGAGCAGTGGGGGACTCGGAGGCAAACTAGTAGCTAGCATACTGATGAATTTCCTTTTTGCCCACTTGAGCAATTGCCAAGGTAGCAAATATGCTCAATGTGAGCAACACTGTGAAAACCGAGCCACCCAGAGCATCGAACAAAATCAATAAGACTTATACAATCTCAATTTTGATTTACTGATGACGTTACTAGCTTTATGCTAAGCAGAGTAGGTTCTAAATTACTTGGGGCCCTGGGCAAAAATTTTTTTACGAGGCCTTTCAGTTTTAAAAATTAAAGAGGCATAAAATATCTTAAAATGCAATCAATTTTTGACAACTTGACCACTAATAATCAATAAGGCAGTAAGAAATTTCAAAAAGAAAAATAGTCAAGAAAATATTTTTCTTTTTACTTGTTTCAAAATTATTATTTGAAAAAAATATTTTCTTTTACTTCAAAAATGAGCAAATAAACATAATAATTCTCCTTAAAGAGAAAGGCGCAAGAAATTTTATATGTTAAATAATAATTTTTTTTAAACTCACAAAAATGTTATGGTTTTTCTTGAAATAACTAATTACGAAAAACATTATTAACTATAGCCCTTTAGCAATAATGCTATCAAATATTGAATTTGTGTAAAAATTCTTAATAATAGGATAATTAATAATTAAAAAGTGGCCTAAAAAAATAAGCTTTCCTATTGTAAGTATAATCTAAGATATCTATTAATTTGACCATATCAAGAAAATACTAAAAAAAATTATTCTTAACATATAAAGACGAGACAACTACAATTGGGCTATTCTAACATATGGGGCCTAGACAGCAACCTGGTTCACCTATGTTTAAAGCCACCCCTGTAAAATGAGCAATAGACTCTTACCACTTACAAATGACTAACTAATTGCCAAATCTACTATCTGAAATGAATAAACAGAACCATCAAGTTGTAGATGCTTACAACTTCATTTGCTATTAAAAAACGCAAGTTAAAAAACCTGATCATAATTTATAAAGCATGCATGACATTGAATTTAATTATATAACTCACTTAAATGGCACCATGGCACTGTACTTAGCTTAAAATGATGACACTGCAAAGAAGGTAGCTGCCTCATGGCTTGTAGCCACGACAATTGTAGCAGAGAAGGTGTTGCCCCAAAGGCCATTAGCTTCAGTAGAAAAGTGTATAGCCTCGTGGTGAGCATTTGATAGCACAATCACTTAAGTTGACAAACTTGATGAGTTGGCAAACGAGGGTTATATAAACTAAAGGAAAAAGTTTAAGGTTAATTTGAATATAAACATTTAGTTAATGGAAAACACAGGAGTACATAGAGTTATGAAGGCAGATGAACACGTATGTTGCGATAATTTGTTAGTTGAAATGCTCAACTATCACCACCACCATTCACTACAAGTTTTCAATTTTTTCAGCTATATGTATAGACTTTTGATTGCCCAATATGTGCAAGCCTTTTTTGTTTTTTGGTCGGCTCTATCAATCATTTGATACAGTGCGGAAAAAAATTGAATCAATCTAATAAATTTATGATTATAATAAAATAATAGTTATAATTATAATTCAATTAATGATAATAAAATTTTTTAATTAAATGAGGTTATTTTGAGAATTTAAAATTATATGGGGCGAACTCGTATTCTAGGGTTTCAATAAAATAAAATTGAGTGTAAGAGATTAAACGAAATTTTCCAAATCAGAAAGTTTTATAATATTCATGAATATAATATAAGTAACATCAAATATGGGGGGCTAGATGAAATTACACAGTCAAGCCGTAAGTTATATTAAATGTAACTTAGGCGGACCCATTCAAACTATCACCGATAGGGATGGCAATGGGCACCGCCCGCAGCGGGTTTGCTATTACCAAATCCAAACCCGCATAAAATTTAAATTACCAAACCCACCCGCAACCCGCAGCGGGTTTTAATTTTTTTAAGAAAACCCACCCGCAGCGGGTTTGGACAATTACCAAACCCGCAATGGTACCCAGTGGGTTTTTTGCGGGTTTTTACATTTAAAATTACTAATATTTAATATATAAATTTATAATAATAACCTCAATTTCTACATAACATACTCAATTTTATATTTAACTAATGCAAATGAAAAATTAAAATTTCAACATTAATCCAACACATTCTCAAATTTAAGTATAAATTATACAAATTCATTTAAAAAATATAAATTAGTATCTAAAAATAACAATTACATCATCATTTAAAATAAACTCCAAGAGAAGATACTTCATTTCATTCATCACAACAAGCATCCATCCAACACGATGCCTACAATAATAATTAGTATTATTATTTTCAAATACTAATTCGGAGAAAAAAATTATATTAATGAAATAATCTATGTATTAAGTTAAAGAAAAATAATACATACAAAATTATAATAGATATATAACAATTCATGAATTAAGTTAAAGAAACTTAATTCTTTTATATATATGTTTTAAATTAAAATTTTGAATAATTGTATAACTTTTATATATGTTTTAAATTGAAATTTTTTAATTAAATTAAAAATATTTAAAAAAATAGTGCGGGTTTGACGGATATCCATGCGGGTATCCGTCGAGTTTAAAGTCATTACCAAACCCACCCGCATCCATGTGCGGGTTTTAATTTATAACATTAAACCCACCCGCAACGGATAAAATTACCCGCAGTGGGCGAGTTTTAGCGGGCGGGTTTGGACGGGTTTGCGGGTTTACGGGTATAATTGCCATCCCTAAATTCACCGAGTATTTTTAGTTCATAAAATTCAAAAGAAAACTACTTGCCGATAGTGGTCTACATAGCACTATTCTTTTTAATTTCCAAGACGACTTTTCCCCAAACTTCCGTCTAGTAGGGGCATCATTGACCATTTTCATTAATCATTATCCAAGTTCTATATTCGGCACTTCGTCATTGTAATATATAATAAATTCGAGAAAATTTTGCGTGGGATAGCCTGTTAGTTCTTTGTTAGGGGCAGAGTAATTGATGTAGGAAGTGGAGGGGTAGAATAAATTAGAAATTATAATATTTGAGTCATTTTGATATTTGGTATTTTATTAGAATTTATGTTTTATTAGGTTTATTTAAGTTATAATTTATCAAATCCTATAAACGGTAAGGAGCATTGCTGATCTATTTAGAGTTGTTGAACGAACCTTACTAATGGATCATGAGGGTTGATCTATCATTATCTCAACCTCCTCATTCATACAAGCCAACTTGACCAAGTGTAAATAATTGATTTTTATTTTCTTTAATAATTTCCTTGCAATTTAATGAGATAATCTTATGCACGAATCACCCAATGAAACCAAATGAAGGGCAATGTAGACTTGTAGAGGGTCTTTATATTAGAAACTAGCTTCACAATTGATATAAACAGAAAAAAAATCTAATAATAAACTAAACAAATTAATCACACTAAAAACGATAACATTAATTAAATGTATATTCAAATTGCCTTCATAATGCGACACGATATTAAAATTAACAGTTAATGCAAACAAATGCAACATGTTTTATTTTCCTTATTTATGGAATCTTTCAATTCCATTAAAGTCATTGTAGTGAGATTCTCAATATTCATTCATATAAATAGAGGCTCATGACTTTATAAATTTCACACATCTCCTTTAATTCTTATTAAGTTGCATACAATTCACTTAATAAATAGAAAATGTCGAAGAGTCTTAGTTTCATCATCTTGGCTTTGCTTGTAGTGGCAAACACTAAAAGCACACTTACTACAGCCAGTCGTTTTAGCCAAGGATATCACCCAGATGCTTCATTTTCTAATAATCCCGCAGCATCACCTGAAATTGTTGATTGCTCAGGGCTTACAAGGGAAGAATGTTTGATCGAAAAGTTAAAGAAAGCTCTTGCAGACTATATCTACTACTGTCCCCCAGGGGGATGCAAATGATTTTGATAATCAGTTATTTCGTTTATCTTTTATGAATGCTTTTGCAACAATAATCAATTGCAGTAAAATTGAAATTGTCTTTTAATAAAATAAGAAATTAATTCATTATGAGTACGTAATGTTATGTCATGTGGCTTTGGTGTGTGAATTGGCTTTATTTTGTTGTATACATATCGTTGAATCAATCTACAAGAAGGCAATCTATTGAAATACTAATAAAGATCAAGCGATCATTATTACTATCTTAGTACATTTGTGATATTTGAATTTTAAGTCAATTTTCTTTTAGGGTGAGGCTAATTACATTCGAACCAAAAAAATTGAACTTTTATGTTTTATCGAAATCTTATATTACAAAACTGACTGAATTTATTTGTAGGGTAAACTTCAATTTACTCCCCGTGAATCTTTAATTTACCCCTAAAAAATGTGAAAACATCAACGTACCCTCATTTATTGGTAAGAAAATGAATAGAAAATTTATGAACATGCCCACTATTTACGTTCATCTTCTGAACCAAAATTAATGTAAATTAAGATTTTCAAACGTTTGGAGGGTAAATTGAAGATTTTCATTGAGATGGGGATGAATTGAAGTTTTCCCCCAATTAATAAATTTTTTTCTTTTTTTTTTACACTTATTTGTCCCATATACTAAACAAACAAAAATCTTTCTTATAAGGGAAGAATGTTTGATCGAAAAGTTAAAGAAAGCTCTTGCAGACTATATCTACTACTGTCCCCTGGGGGGATGCAAATGATTTTGATAATCAATTATTTCTTTTATCTTTTATGAGTGCTTTTGCAACAATAATCAATTGCGGGGAAATTTAAACTTTGTTTTCATAAAATAAGAAATTAATTCATAATGAATAAAAGTTATGAAGGCAGATGAACACGTATGTTGTGATAATTGGCTAGTTGAAATGCTCAACTATCACCACCACTATTCACTACAAGTTTTCAATTTTTTTAGCCATAAGTATAGACTTTTGATTGCCGAATATATGCAAGCCTTTTTTTTTGTTTTTTAGTCAGCTTTATCAATCATTTGATACAATATGGAAAATTGAATCAACTAATGGAATGATAAAATCAAATCCTATAAACAGTAAGAAACATTGATGATCTATTTAGAGTTGCTGAATGAATCTTACTAATGGATCATGGGGATTTATCTATCATTATTTGAATCTCCTCATTCATACAAGCTAACTTAACCAAGTGTATGTAAATGATTTTTGTTTTTCTGATAACTCTATGAAATGAGAGTTATCATGGCATTTTTAGACTTAAACAAATATTACTTAGAGAGTAAATGACATGTTTTTATTACATTTTTTGTTATATTTTGCATGAGCATCTGTTTAAGTTTATTTTTAATGAAGTGATTTTGTTTTAGATCATTTATTGCTCTGATTATGTCCGTGATTGAAGGTGATAAAAAAAGATCAAGCTTTTGGGATGGAATGCTGCAACAGCAGACTTGCAGAGTTGACAAAGAACTTGGCTGCAGATGAACTAAAACAAGTCTGAATCAAAAGAGGTATTGTAGACGTTGCTGCAACAATCTAAGAGCAATTGCAGACAAGATTGCACATGTGTTAACTGACATGGTTATGACCGACAGAATAAAATGATTGTGATTTGAGGTTTCCAAAAAAAGAGACACGCGGCGATATGCTTTTGGTTGCCTCAGTTCCAAGATTGAAAAAGAGCACGCATGAAAGAAAAAAAAAGAGGAAAAAGTCGTGACTCAAGAAAAATGACAAAGAAAACAAAGGAAAACAGACAATAAGAGAGATTTGAGTGCTGCAGCAAGGGATTCCAAAAGAAAAAGGAGGGGGGATTGCAAAGATTTAGTGGAACTCAATTCCTCATCTTTATTTTCTTATTTTTATCTCCTTATGGGAATGCATTCGATGGAAAAAATGATTGCTGCTATTATTTTATTGCATATCATAAATTAAACTTTGATGTAGTTAGGCGTTAAACAAGCTTAATGGTTATTTGACTTATATATGTGTATTGCTCAGAATCTGTTATAACATTTTGTCTTGATTTTACTTATTGTAAATCCTTATTTTGGTTGACCACTCATTTAATGGATACTAGATAAGAAGGGGTCTAAAAACAGTCTGACCTAGTGGAATGATCAAAATAATTGAATTAATCTCAATTTGAATAGGGTCGTGTTTAATCTAAAATTAATAAAGAGCCAAATATAAAGATTCAACTTGTAGGGCAATTGGAGCCTAGAACGCATAATATTAAATCTAATGTTAGCATAACAATTGGTCACTGTTAGGTTGCATATAGATAACATATATCCAAAATGCATATATATATATTTTGACAAGGAAAACAAGGCTTGGGGAGTTTAAAACAATTGCTCTAACATAATAATATAGTCATTTGCTTTAGAATAAGATACCTTAGAAACTAAAGGATTCAGGAAATTTTACAATCCTATGCTCTATAGGAACTAAATACAGTGGTAAGGCACTCTGTGATTTGAGGGTTAGCATCAAACTCTTACCTTTATCAGTGTTCAAGCAATTGGGAGTTAGAGAACTTAAACCAACAACAGTGACTTTATAACTTACTGACATATTACATGCCTATCTAGAAGGCAAGATTGAAGATATATTGGTAAAGGTAGATAAATTTATTTTTCTAGTGGATTTGCTAAACTTTGAGGTAGATAAAGAAGTACCAATCATTTTAGGCAAACGTTTCTTAGCAGCATAAAAGACTTTAATTGATGTGCAAAAAGGATAACTTACTATGTAGATTAATGATCAGCAAGTTATATTCAATGTATTAGATGCCATAAAGTGTCCTGACAATGTTGAAAATTGTAATTTTATCAATGTTGTGGATTTTACTATAACAAAAAGACGAAACAGTTGCTACAACAATGAAGAAATCAAGGCTGCAACATTTGAAGAACTTCAAAAATAAGATCTTGAAACAACTGACATAGCATGGTAATAAAAGAAGCAACCCGTGAGAACTTACAAGTAATTTAAATCTCTAGATCTTTCAAACAGTGAAATAAAACCTTATGTTCCCTTGATTGAGTCACCTCTTGTTTTAGAATTAAAACTTTTACCTTTTCATTTGAAATATGTTTATCATGGTGACACACTTCCTGTAAGCATTTCATCTTCTTTGAATGCAGAACATGAGAAGAGCTTGGTGGATGTATTGAGGAGATACAAGAAGGCTATTGGATGGACCATGACAGATATCAAAAGAATCAGCCCTCTATATGTATGTAAAAGATTTTATTAGAAGATTGCTACAGCAACTCAGAAGAGCAACAGAAAAGATTAAATCCCATCATGAAGGAAATTGTGAATAAGAAGATTATCAAGTGG
This sequence comes from Citrus glauca, assembly GCA_029633175.1. Classification (NCBI taxonomy): domain Eukaryota; kingdom Viridiplantae; phylum Streptophyta; class Magnoliopsida; order Sapindales; family Rutaceae; genus Citrus; species Citrus glauca. The sequence goes on along the minus strand of JAQOOD010000002.1, from coordinate 24,439,364 downwards.
CTTGATGCCGGAATCATTTACCCAACATCAGACAACTTATGGGTAAGCCTATTACAATGTGTTCGAAAGAAAGATAAAGTAATAGTTGTAGTAAATAAAAAGAATGAGCTTATTCCCACAAGAACAGTAACTAGATGGAGAGTTTTTATATATTATAGGAAGTTAAACAAAGCCACAAGGAAAGATCACTTTCTATTACCTTTCTTAAATCAAATGCTAGAGAGACTTACTGGAAAAGAGTATTACTATTTCTTGCATGGATACTCAGGCTAAAACCAGATTGCTATAACATCATAGGATCAGGAGAAAACAATATTCACTTGTTCCTATGGAACATTTGCTTTCAAAAGGATGCCATTTAGCCTGTGCGATACTCCAGTAACTTTTCAAAAGTGTATAATGTCTATTTTTTTTTATATATATATGGTTGAGCAAGCACTTGAGGTATTAATGGATGATTTTTTTTTTGTTTTTGGGGAATCATCTAATAATTGTTTGCATAATTTAAAAAATATGCTTAAAAGATATGAAGAGACAAACTCAGTGCTGAATTGGGAAAAATGTCATTTCATGGTATAAAAGAGGATAGTGTTAAGTCATATGGTCTCTAAAAAAGGAATAAGCAAATAAGGCAAAAACATATGTGATTGATAAACTTCCACCATTTACTTAAGTTAAGGATATAAAGAGTTTCTAAGACGTGAAGTTTTATAAAAGATTTATTAACAAATTTTTCTAAAACATCCAAACCTTTATGCATGTTGTTGGACATGACAGACCCTTTAATTTTGATGAGAAATGATTAAAGGCTTTTATGAAGTTGAAGAGAACCCTTATTATAGTGGCAATTAATATAGCACCCGATTGGAGTATGCCATTTGAGTTGATGTATAATGCTAGCGACCAGTCTATTGGAGCAGTGCTAGGGCAGAGGGAAGGTAAGAATTTTCACTCCATTTATTATGGCAACAAGACCCTGAAAAAGTGTTGACGACAGTTGTTTTTATATTTAATAAATTTATAGATTACTTGGTTAGTACCAAAATGACTGTTTATATTGATCACTCAGTTATAAAGTATTTATTTTCAAAGATAGATACAAACCAAAGTTGATTTGGTGGATTCTTTTACTACAAGAGTTTGACCTAGAGACCGAGGACATAAAAAGAACTTAGAATCAATTAGCAGATCGTCTCTCAAGGTTGGAAGCATATGCAAACACTCTAACTAAGACATAATAGAAACTTTTCCTGATGAGCGGTTGCGAATGATACAGTATACATAGTAGATGTTGCAACAATATGAATTTCCATGGTATGCAAATATTGTTAATTACTTTGTCAGTGGATTACTACCACTTAATTTGAGCTACCATTAAAAGAAGAGATTTTTCCATGATGTCAGAAGTTATCAATGGGATGACTCTTACTTATACAAGATGTGTTCAAACCATGAGATTAGAAAATGTCTTTCTGATGAAGAAATTTCAAATATTTTATAGTCTTGTCACGCTGCAGCATATGGTGGACATTTTAGAAAGCACAGAGCAACAGCAAAATTTCTTCAATTAGGTTATTACTGACCCTCTATTTTTAGAGATGCTTATAAGTTTTTTAAATATTGTGACAGGTGCCAAAGAACAAAAAACATTTCTCAAAAGCATAAAATGCCACTAACCAACATCTTGGAGGTTGAACTTTTTTATGTATAAGGAATAGATTTTATGAGATCATTTCCACCCTCATTTGGCAACTTATCTTAGTTGTTGTAGACTATATATCCAAGTGGGTAGAAGCTGCGACATTGCGAACCAGTGATGCCAAGACAGTGGTCAAGTTTTTACAAAAGAACATTTTCTTAAGATTTAATTAACACTCTTAGAGCTATTGTCACTGATGAAGGAACTCATTTTTGTAACAGGATATTTGCTGCAGCATTAGCTAAGTATGGGATCAAGCATAAGGTTGTTACAACATATCAGTCACAATTAAGTGGTCAGGTGTTCAATAGAGAGATAAAAAAGATTTTTGAGAAAGTGGTGAATCCCAATAGAAAGAATTGATCTTTTAGATCAAATAACTCCTTATGGGCTTACTAAATAGCTTACAAAACCCCACTTGGCATGTCTCCATACAAAATTGTTTACGAGAAAGTTTCTCACTTGCCCTTAGAGTTGGAGCACCATGCATATTGGGCAATAAAACAATTGAACATGGATATGATTGTTGCAGCTTAGCAGAGGAAGTTACAACTTTGTAAGCTAAAAGGGTTGCGGTTATTCTCCTATGAAAATGCAAGACTCTACAAGAAGAGGAACAAGCAATGGCATGACAAGCAAATTCAACAGAAGGAGCTCGTTCCAAGTCATCAAGTCTCGCTGTATAATTCACGATTAAAGCTCTTCCCCAGAAAATTAAAGTCTAGATGATCAAGATCTTTCAAACTTATCAAAGTCCATCCTCACAGCGTTGTGGAGCTTCAAGATGAAAAGACAAGTAAGCAATTTAAGGTGAATGAAATAAGAGTGAAACTCTACATTGGAGCTGCTATGAACAATCCAAGGGAGGATTTGTTCTTAAAGGATCTAACTTGAGCAATCAAACATAATCAAGCTGAATGACCTAAAATCGAACGTTGATTGGGAGGCAATCCAGTGCAAGAAGTTGTTTAAAAAAATTTTAAAGCATTGAATTTAGTTTTGAAGATTTTTTAATTTTTTAATTTTCCATTTATTATTTTATATTTTGCATCTAACTTCTTTTATTTTCTGTTATTTTCTTGTGTTCAATTACAGTAAGTAGAAATTGACTTAAAAATAATGTGAGCAAAGAAGTAGAGAGGAATTGCCGCAGCATCACTTACAGCGTGGCAGAGAGAAGATGGTTCTCAAATGACATATTGCAGCAACGGATTGGTTGTTATAGCAAAGATTTTTATCATTGAGCCGTTAGCCTTGTATTTTTACTGTTGGTTGCTGACACGCTTATGTCAGCATATTAGAATTTGTGATAAGAAATATTATGCAATCCCTAATTTGTTGTGATATATATCTCTCTTTTTCCATTCAGAAATCTGTTTTTAAAATTCAAATTTTTTTCCAAGTTTATCATTTTAATTGCCTTTCTCTCTCAACTTTCCTTTTACTATAAATTAAGGATTTACTTTTACTATTTCTATTTCACTATTACTTTTTCTCTCCCCGTCTGTAACTCTCACAATCTTTACATTTCTTTTTCACGTTCTTACCTTTTCAAGACAACACAACTCAATTTGAATTGTTGCAGCAATGCCAAAAATTAAAGTGCATGCTGGCAGATTGAAGGATCTTGAGTGTTTCTACAGCTTTAGAGTCGAGGAAAAATATGAAAAAATTATTAAGCCTCAGAAAATTTTGGAAGAAAAGGGTTTCTAATTTCCAAAATAGCCAACTGGGCTGATGAATAATATCTACACCTTTGTAGCACAAAGAGGATGGATCAAGTTCTGTGCTCACCCTCAAGACCCAATCCTTTCAATCATTAAGGAGTTCTGCTCAAACATGTTACAGCAAGACCCACACAACATCTAGGGGTGTTCGCGAATTGGATTTTGTAGATTGAACATCAATTCATATTCGATCCACGATTTTACGGATTATAATTTTTAATCCAATTCAATCTACGGATTGATCAAATTCAATATAAACCTAATTCATACGTCTATGAATTGAATGCATATTTGACTTAATCCATATCTAATCCACCATTTTTCAAATTAGTTTGCGGATTAAAAACTTTTAATTCTATCCAATCCATGAATTAATGAAATAAAAATAAATCTAATATAAAAATAATTTTACTACCAACTAAATTCAAAATTGAACAACCATTTAAATAAATTAACTATTTAAATAAAGCTAAAATAATACATTTAAAGTTTTAAAATATAATACACAGAGATTAATTGTTCAAAAAAGATTAATAAATATTTACCCTCACTATCCCATCAAATGCTATAAAACTCCATCAAATATGTTCTTATCAGCTCCCAAAATCTCTATACTTATAAGTCAAGAAAAATGTCAATTTTTTAAAATAGAATAACAATATAATATCAAAAAATAATCAATAAATAAAATTAAAGTTAAGTTGTTACATTTTAACTGTCTCAATATGTTCAACTCATCTATTGTTTCATCCATATTTATCAGAGTTGAATGTAACTAATTTTGTGTGCAAATTAGTGCCTCCACCGTCCTTGTAGATAGTGAGCACCGATGTGGATCAAGAGCACGACCAACAGTGATAAATGTTGATTTAGATGCCACTGTGGAAACAGACATGGTCAAAATATCTCGAGCAATGTAAGATAAAATTGGATATTTAGAAGAATTAATCATCCACCAATCCAATATATCAAAACTTTCATTTTCCGAGTACTCATATTATTTCATCAAATAAAGATCTACTTATGTTTTGCACTCTACAAAAGTATTGTCTTTTAAAATCTTTATATAACTATAATCACACTTGCCTAACATTAACCTCAATATCAACATCTAACTCCTTTTCATCATTCACATCATCCATTACTTTCACATCATCACAATAAAGCAATTTATATTCATCATATAAACTACATAAATTATTCCACACTTTAACAACCAGCTCATTAGCTTTAATTCACCAAACAATACAACAAAACAATATCTCAAAAAACATGCTTTATGCTCAGGATCAAGCAATATAGAAACAAAAAAATAAGGGTTTACTATTTCGTAATCTCCCCAATACTTATCATACTTATTTATACTCTCAGCCAATAGCTTCAAAAATACATCTTTACTATCCCTCCAAGCTTGCAATTATGAATGAATCAAACATAAATGGTGTAAAAAAGTATTGGATGTCACATATAAAGAACTTGAAAATGTCAAAGCGGCATCGTAAGAAACCTTCAAAAATTTAATGAAATAACGAGGATGCAATAAACTTAGCAATAGCTTCTTTACAAGCCTCAACTTTATACATCGTTAATACAAGGCTACATGACTCTCCACTTTTCATTGATTAGTAAGACAAAGTTTTTTATTTTTTGTCCGCTCGAGCTCGACTAGTATATTTTGAACCTCTCTTTTATGTGAGTCAAAAGATTAGATGCTTCTTTATTAAAACCACATTTATCCTTTTTTCCACAATATCGACATTTGGATCTAGGACGTAATGGATCAAAACTTAATTGTATAAAAGGCTCTTAAGCTTCTGAAGTAATGGGTCTATTCGGCGTACATGGAAGATTTAGAACTTGGAGGAGCTGAATCTACAGCTATGTGCTTTCCTTTATCAAGTTGAGAAGTCATCTACACTGTAAAAAAAATTAAAATTAATTATGAAAAAATAATAAGAAGAATAGAAATTAAGCTTATTTCATAATTGATTTTGAAATATTGCATTAAAGTTTCTAGAAGATAAAATTGCATATTGAAGGGCTCAATCTCTTTAATACTACAAGCTTGGTCTTGTGCAAAGGATAGCTTATCAGTTTTGCCAGCCATCCCCAGAATATGCAAGGTCAAATGATAAAGTAGAAAGATTGGAAAATTAGAAAGAATTAATCAATTGAAAACACAAAGAAGACTCTATTTTTGTAAGCAGCAGCGCAACCACCTGAATGTAATCCCTTGATTAATTACCTTTTAACTGTTTTCATTTCATTAATTAATTACTGCTAAAAATTAATTAATCAACAATTCATTTGAATATGAATATAGATCTCTTCCACTAGTTGGTCTCCCTGCAATTTTATCTTCTATAAACTTAAATGCAATAACAAATAAAATTAAGCTCAAAATTGAGTACATGCAGTGACCCTGAGTGTGATGATTGTGAAATCGTTCAGCTAGAAGCTGCTGATTTTCAAGTAGTTTGACAATAGGACTCAACAAAGAAGACAATAAAGAAGTCACACACTAAGACCTTTGTCCGCTTCGTCGACTAACAGCATCTGATGCCCACGCCCAAAATGACGTGACCCATGGAGGTCGTTTCCAACCAAAGCAAGGACAAGAAATTGAACGCCTGCAGGAGACCAAGAATCGCCGCCTAAGATATCATGGAGGTTGATTCACTCCAAAGCAAGTACAGGAAGGTGACCGCTTGCAAGGAGACCAAAAATCGCTGGAGGAGAGGTTTACTAAGCTGATGGCCTTGTGCTCGCGACGGTGAAATTTAAAAAGGCTAGGGGTTTTTTTGTTTGAAATCGTTGTTGTCGATCAATTGGTGCCAAGTGATAAATGTCTTGTTTCACTTATGATTTTTTATTTTGTTTTACAATTTTTACAATTTATGTTTGTATATTTAATTATTTAAAAAAAAATTATTTTATGTTATTTTTGAATAATGGACAAGGAATATTAATACTATGGTGTTAATAAAAGTATGTAAAAATTGTCACATACTTCCTTATTTATTAGTAATGTCACATCTATAAATTTTTTTAATTAAATATTTATTATTTTATTATGCTTTTGGATTCACATATTTTTGCGAATTTATAGAATTAAATCTATATTCAATCCACCAACTACGAATTGTTAAAATTTTAATCCAATCACATCCATCGATTAGACGGATTGAGCGAATTGGATTGGATTCTGAACACCCCTAACAACATCTTTGTGAGGCAAGTTCAAGTACCCCTAGATTCTCAAGTTATCAATGCTTTTTATGACTTGCCTGCTGTTATTGATTGTGAGTATACGAAGTTTGCTGAAAACATGACTGTAAAGAAATGGTGGAAAGTTTTTAAAACCTTAACCGTAACAAGTAGTGAATGGATGAATGAGGAGGGTATAGTAGTCAATAGGATAGACTTAAAGCCTATTGCTAAGGTTTGGGTGAAATTCTTGAAATCTAGACTGATTTCAACAGCACAAATGACTAATATCCCAAAATAGACTCATACTTTTTTTATGCTATAGTAAAGGGTTTAGCCATTGATGTTGGAAAGATCATTGACCAAGAAAGCAAAAGTTTGTTCCCTTGCTATTTTCTTCACTTATCATGGGCATTTGTAAGGCCCCGACGGTAAAATTTGAGGCAAGTGATGAGTGTGAATGTAAAGTTCAATTCTCTCACTTAAATATAATAGAATTTACTTTGAGTTAACAAGCCCCTTTAAGTATTAGAAGAAGAAGAAGAATATGTAATATTTAATTCTAAGAGAAGTAATAACATAAGTAATGATGCAATGACTAAGTAAAATGACATAATCTATGAAATAAGTGATGATGTAAGAGAAGTTGTAGAGATAGATAAGAATTCTAGAAACTAGTAAGGTATTTATGAAGGATAATTTCAACAATTGATCAAGAGTTATGGTGGCAAAATCCTAGTCATCCATTAGCCTTAAGAAATCCTATAAATACCCCTTAGTCCTTTCATTTTCAATCTAACCTAGGAATTAAAACATTTGTTTAGGAGAGAATCAAAGCAATTGGTAAGTTTACTCTCCTTATTCTCTATAAGATTTCCAATCACTCCATCTAGGGTTATATTAACATGATTTTAGATTGATACAGATTATAATACATTATTTAAGGTGTGTTTAGGTTCTTATTAGGGTTTTGATTTATTGTGGGTTTTAATAATCAATCATTGCTGCATTAAGCACATTGGAAAAATTCTGGACAATATGGGTATCTCGATTTCAAACATATATTTTCTGAACGAAGTTTTTTGAAATCTTTATATTTCTGAAAACTAGACATGTAGTACTTATTGTTTAAATTTTATTTCATAAGATTTGACTTTGTTTTCAATTTTATATGGATTTGTGAATTGGACACCAATACACTGGAAAACTGTGATTCTAGCAAGATGATCATATTCACAAACTTATTTATACTATTACATGAACTCGAAAAATTTTGAAATTTTATATATGAGTTGGTACATGTGTCTAGTATTCCCACTTTTAATTTCATAATATTCTGATAAGTATTTGATTTTATAAAAATCTCGGAACCCTCTCTGTTCAGTTAATGTATTGTGAAACAGTTTCAAAATTCATCAAGAAATAAATAGTTTTGAAAATATTTTTGGTATCGGATCCTCTTGAACATTTTATATGAGGTACCCATGGATGTCCAGAATGGTTCCATATATTATTATGTCATTATGAATTTTAGATTAAGAGTTAAAATTCTAACAATCAGACTAGTAAGGGTATGAATTAGAAAATCAGATTCTTAGGATAAGTTATTGATAGCTATATTTTATTTTTGTTAAAGTGTTGGAGGTGATTGAGGATTTTAGAGGCATAGAGGTTTGTTAGTTCAAATTCTTTAATCGAGGTCAGTAACTTCTTTCCTAATATACTAGATATATTAAAGGATTTTGATATTATTATAAGAGTTTTTATAGTACTTAGAAGATTAATGGATTTTCATTACAAAGTCAGTTTATGAATATGTTTCAAATCTAAATCCTTTTAACAAAATATTTCATAAATTCTTTTCAATATGTAAATTATTTTATGACACGACAACTTTTTATAATTTTGTCTATAAAATATTCTACAAGTTTAAATTATTGTTATGGACTTTTATGAATCTGATACGAATGTTTTATACCCATGTCTGATTTCAATTATTGATGATTGTATGAGATTTCTAATGATTTGGCTCATTGTCCATAGTTATTCTGATTCTGATTCTGATCGTAATATACGATACATCTGTCTGGACCAGTACTGGGTTTCTGTTATGAGTATGCACACAATATTCTGATTCTGTTTCTGGTCAGGTCACCGGGACTATAGGTGATACTATGTGACATGAGCTAACTATTTGCTTTCTATGTACGCGTTATATGATTTGCTTTCATAATTGATTATTCTTTTGATATTCTGAATTACCATGAATTTATGTCATCTTATTGAGATGTATTGTTTTATGAAATTTAGTAATTGTAACATATGTTTTAAATGAAAGAAGGCTTGCAATATTTTTTGTATCAGTTGGGCTAGTGTGTTAGGAATAGTTTTACTTACCGAGTTGACGGCTCACCCCTCATCATTACTTTTTGCGGATTAAGTTCCTTTCACGAGGTGTGCTTAGCTTTGGAGTTAGAGATTTCATTTCTGTTTGCTATTTGAATAAGAAGATGAATAAACTCATGTTTCTATTTAGTTTTTGTTATGAACTTATAATTTGGAGTTTGAGACCTTTGTTATTATTTTAATGATTCAAGAGAGATTATTTAGTGTTAGATGTATGTATTTATGGATTTATTTTAAAAAGATTTTAAGGTATTTCATATGGGAATTTATGAACAAGGATTACGATTTGTAAATAACCTCTTTCTTCGCGTACTCTGCACGTGTTAGATTTTGGGTGTTACAGTGAAGAATAAAGGGGCTATTACAACTAGGACATTCAAAAGGATTGTTAGGGAATCTACTACTGCATCAGCCCTAAAACATCCTACTGCAGCTAAATTAGGCAAGCTATAGGGATTGAAAAGATGCTGCAAGAACTCAATGAAAGCTTGAAAGCATATGTCCAAGCACAAAAGGAAAAGAATCAAAGGTTTTAAACATACTTATTACATCTTCAAGCCCAGAAACATCAATTTGCCATGTATTTGAACAATCAAAATATAGATTTCCCTAAGTCTCTACTGCAGCAGTTTAATTTTCAGAAACCTGAAAAGACTACTCCAGCAGAAGAAAGTGAAGAAGTAGAGACTGAAGGAGAGTCAGCTAAAGATGATGAAGCAAAGAAAGAAGTAGAAAGTGAAGAGGAAGAAGAAAAAGAGAGAATGAAGAGAAACCTCCAATTGAGACTTCCAAAAGCAAGGGAAAAGAAAAAATTTTGATCAATGAGAAGTCTGAGACAGAGGAAGAGAACGATGTTGATCAGTGTTAAAAAAATCCATTAGCAAAGCTACAAGGACAGGAGAAGCAAGGAGAAGTTTAAGGGAACTCATTGCAAGCATCACTACTGAGCAATCAAAAGCAATACCTTTACTAGTTACCATAAAGAAAACTCCCAACAAGTCTCATGTCCCAACTCTAAGGGCATTTAGCAAAAGAAAAGGAGCACAACCTTCTAGAGGTACTGCAGTACTGGGAGCACTCACAAGAAAACAAAGCCAACTCTGTCTAAAGTTGTAGAAGCTTCAAGAGCCCCTCTAAGCAGTCCAACCAAAAGCCAGTAGAAGAAACAACTAGTTGTGGGACCATTGGGTTCACCAAAAGAGCGTTTAAAAAGTGGATCAAAGAAGAAGTGACTCTTTACAGCATATGATACAGCATTGCTTCCAACAACATAAGAGTATCCTCTGCTAGCCCAGTTTTACTTTGCAATTTCTAAAACTTTTCTTTTCTTTTATTTATTTTATCTTGTTTCTTTTCCATTTCTTTATTTTAAGTATACACATGTTTGTCTTTAATTTATTTTGAGTGCATGTGAGGACACAATACCTCTCAAGTTTAAGGGGTTTGTGTTATAATGTGATGTGTCTATGAATGTATGTATTTGTGTTGCGTGTGTAGCTCTTTTATCCAGCATTTGTATTTGGATTAGAAAACCCAATGAGGATGAATTGAAAGATGAAAGGTTAAGTGAATGACTGCTAAGTGGGGATAGTTTATAAATGAAGGTTTAAATTATATCTTAACACTTAGGCTTTAGTTGAGTTTTGTGAATATGCTGTAGCAAAACCAAGTAGAGCAATATAGAAAATATCAATAGTCTAAAGTTAAAAATATCTCAAGTTTGGGGGAAACTTGAAAAACTTTTCACAATTATTACAAACTATGCTAAACATGAATAAAATTATGCTTCAATGACTTAGTTGCTAAGTATTCAGGACTTATTATGTGCCCCGTACGCAAACTTGAGTAAAAATACAGTAGGAGTTGTGAGCATTACTGTAGCAACTCAAAAAGCAAGATAGGCCCTCTATTTAGGATACTGAGTAACCAGGTCTGTTCATAAGCCTCATGTTTAGCCTTGAGTTAAAGGTGTCTAAAGAAAAGACTAAGTTATAGCATCTTAGATGTTTGTCCTGTGACAACTTTGATCTGTACATTGGTCAACTAATTGGGTGTCATCATTATAAGTGATATGTATTCACATGAAAAAATAATGTTACACTAAAAAGTATATGATCTTATAAAAAAAACATGAAAAGAAAATGATAATTGTTGTAGCACAATTTGAAGCCATTTTTTTACTCTTGTTCCCTCATAAAAGGAAGTCTGTTATTTTATCTTTGAGTTCTATTTGACGCTTGTGTGATGTTGCAGCAACTCTGGAACTTGATCAAAGTGTCACACACACACTTTAGACATAATAAGACTTAAGTATAGAATTGGAACTGTTGATGGTAATTTTGCATGTTTTAAGAATGAGATTTGAGGGTTGATAAATCCTAGCAAGCAAGTCAACAGAGCTAAGTTGTTTCTTGCATTATTGTGTGAGTGAAATGTTAGCATTATGTGAATGAAGTGTTAGTATTCTTGTTATTACTTAAGGACACGTTATGTTTTAAGTTTGGGAGTGTGATAATTTTATGAAATGAGAGTTATCATGACATTTTTATATTTAAACCAATATTACTTAGAGAGTAAATGATGTGTTTTTATTGTATTTTTAAGTTATATTATGCATGACCATATATTTAAATTTAATTTTAATAAATTAATTTATTTTAGATCATTTTGTGCTCTGATTGTATATATGATTGTAGGCGATAAAAAAAAAAGCTCAAGTTTTAGGGATGGAATACTGTAGCAGTAGACTTGCAGAGACAACAAAGAACATGGTTGCAGATGAACTAAAACAAGTTTGAATCAAAGAAGATGTTGTCGATGTTGCTATAGCAATTCGGGAACAACTGCAGAAAAGATTAGGAGCATGTTAACTGACAAGGCAACAACAGATGGCATAAAGAGATTGCAATTCGAGGTTTCCAAAAAAGGGAGACACACAACCACATACTTTTGGTTGTCCTAATTTTAAGATATAAAAAAAAGCACACATGAAGAAAAAGAGGAGAGAATCGTTACTCAAGAAAAATAACATAAAAAACAAAAGAAAACAAAGAATAAAAGAGATTTTAAGGCTGTAAGAAGGGATTCTAAAGAAGAAGAAGAATGAGATTGCGAAGATTTAGCAGAACCTAATTTCTCATCTTTATTTTCTTGTGTTTATCTCTTTATGGAATGTATTTTATGGAAAAAAAAGAGTATTGCTCCTGTTTTATCTTATATCATGAACTAAACTTGATGTAATTGGGTGTTAAAGAAGCATAATGGTTATTTGACTTATATATGTGTGTTGCTCAGAATCTGATGCAGTATTTTGACTTGATTTTACTTATTACAAATCTCCATTTCAGTTCACCACTCATTTAATGGATACTCACTAAGAAGGTGCCTAAAATAAGTTTGACTTAGTAGAACAGATCAAGACAATACACGGTTTTACATTGAGTTTCCTAAGTTGAGTTAATCTCAATTTGAATAGAGTCATTCTTAATATAAAATTAGTCAAGAGCTAGACATAGGGATTCACCTTGCAGAGCAATTGGAACTTAGAATATATAATGTTATATCTAATGTTGGCATAACAATTAGTCACTATTAGGTTGTATATAGATATAAGATATCCAACATGCGACAATTGAGGATGCATGAGGCATTCTGCCTAGTGTTGTAGTAAATGTTGTGGCACAATACTATAATTGAAAAAAACAGTCAATACCATTAAGTGAATTTAAACACTCAATTATTCCTCTCCCATCGATTACATCCTTATGTTTAACTTGAGATTTTTCTCATTGCATTTTGTTTATTGCATTTTTAATTTAATTAATTTATTAATTTCATCAATTATTTTATTTTAATTTGGACTGAAATTGCACTTTTAAGATTGTTGGAGCAAATCTTATAACATTAATCCCTATAGATAATTAAAAAGTCTAATGATAATTTATAAAGCAAGCATGATATTGAATTTAATTATATAACTCGCTTAAATGCTGACATGGCACTGTACTTAGCTTCATATGATAACACTGCAAGGAAGGTAGGTCCTTATGGCTTGTAACCATGACAATCATAGCAGAAAAGGTGTTCCCCAAAGGCCATTAGCCTTAGCAAAAAAGTGTATATTGAATAATCAATTTTTTTAAACTCAAAAAAACTTTATTGGTTTTTCTTGAATAACTAAAAACAAAAAATATTATTAACCATATCTTATTAGCAATAATGCTAACGAATATAGAATTTGTGTCAAAATTCTTAATAACATAATAATTATTAATTAAAAAGAGGCCTAAAAAATAAGCTTTCCCCATGTAAGTATAACGTCAAATATCTATTTTTTTTTAGAAGTGTAAAATATCTATTAATTTGAGCACATCAAGAAAATACTGAAAGAAAAAAATTTTCTTAACATATAGAGCCTAGACAACCACAATTGGGCGATTCTAACATATGTTTAAAGGCCTAGGCAACAGCCTGGTTCACCTATGTTTAAAGTCACCTCTGTATGTTAGGTAAGAGCTCTTACCACATACAAAGGATTAACTAATCCCCAAATTAAACTATCTGAAAGGAATAAACATAACCATAAAGCCATAGATGCTTACAACCACATGGGCTATTAAACATTGCAAATTAAAAAACCTGATGATAATTTATAAAGCATGCAAGACATTGAATTTAATTATATAACTCACTTAAATGCCGACATAGCACTGTACTTAGCTTCAAATGATGACACTGCAAAGAAAGTAGCTCCTCATGGCTTGTATCCATAAGACTCATGACAATCGTAGCAGAAAATGTGTTGCCCTAAAGGCCGTTAGCCTTAATAGAAAAGTGTATAGCCTCGTGATGAACATTTGATGATACAATTACTTACAGTGACAAACTTCTTGATTTTGATTATATAAACTAAAGAAAAAATTTTAAGGTTAATTTGAACCAAAACATTTAGCTAATGGAAAACACGTGAGTCTATAGAGTTAAGAAGCAAATGAAGACGTATGTTGTGACACTTTGTTAGTTGGGATGTTCAACTATCACAACCACCATTCACTACAAGTTTTCAATTTTTTTTGGATAAATGTATAGACTTTCGATTGCCCAATATGTGCAAGCCTTTTTCCCTTTTTCTTTTGGTTGGCTCTATCAGCCATTCGATAGAGGATAGAAAAAAAAATTAATCAATCTAATGGAATGATAACATCAAATCCTATAAACAGCAAGGAACATTGATGATTTATTTAGAGTTGTTGAATGAATCTTACTAATGGATCATAAGGGCTGATCTATCATTATCTCAATCTTCTTATTCATACAAGCCAACTTAATCAAGTGGACGTAATTGATTTTTTGTTTTCTACAATAATTTCCTTGTAATTTAATGAGAAAGTCTTATGCACGAACCACCTAATGAAACCAAATGAAGGGCAATGTAGACTTGTGAAGGGTCTTTATCTTAAAAAATAACTTGACAATTGATATAAAGAGTAAAAATCTAATAAAAAAACTAAACAAAATAATAACACTAAAAATGATAATATTAATTAAATTATACTAAAATTGCTTTCATCATACAATATGATATTAAAATAAACAGTTAATGCGAACAAACGCAACATGTTTTATTTTGCTTATTTATGGAATCTTTCAATTCTATTAAAATCATTGTGGCAAGTTTCTCAATATTCATTCATATAAATAGAGGCTCATGACTTTCAGATTTTTACACATATCCTTTAATTCTAATTAAGTTGCTTACAATTCACTTAATAAATAGAAAATGTCGAAGAGTCTTAGTTTCATCATTTTGGTTTTGCTTGTAGTGACAAACACTAAAAGCACACTTATTACAGCCAGTCGTTTTAACTAAGGATATCACCCACATGCTTCATTTTCTAATAAACCCGCAGCATCACTGGAAATTGTTGATTGCTCAGGGCTTACAAGGGAAGAGTGTTTGATCGATAAGTTAAAGAACGCTCTCGGAGACTATAAATACTACTGTCCCTCAGGGGGATGCAAATGATTTTGATAATCAGTTATTTCTTTTTTCTTTTATGAGTGCTTTTGCAATAATGATCAATTGTAGTGAAATTGAAACTATGTTGTAATAAAAGAATAAATTAATTCATTATAAGTACGTAACGTTAGGTCATGTGTTCTCGGTGTGTGAATTGGCTTTGTTTTTTGTATGCATATAGTTGAATCAATCTATGAGAGGGCAATCTATTGAAATACTAAAAATGATAAAGTGATCATTATTTCTATGTTAGTAATATTTGTAATATTTGAATTTTAAGTCCATTTTCTTTTAGGGTGAGCCTAACTGCATCCTAACAAAAAAAAACTTTGAACCTTTATATTTTATCACAATCTTATATTACAAAACTATCTAAATTTATTTGAAGGGTGAACTTAATTTACACCCCGTAAATCTTTAATTTACCCCTAGAAAATCTAAAAACATCAACTTACCGTTATTTACTGCAAAGGAAATAAATAGAAAATTTATCAACGTACCCGCTATTTACACTCATCTTCTAAAACAAATAAAGTAAATTGAGGTTTTCATTCTTTTGGAGGGTAAATTGAAAACTTTTATTGGGTGGGGGATGAATTGAAGTTTACCCCAATTAATATAATTTTTCTTATTATTTTTGACACGTATTTGCCCCATCTACTAAACAAACAAAAATCTTTTTTTAATTAGATGAATATTGTGGGGATGCTGTAAAGGTCCATTTGCAAATTGCATTAAAAAAGAATATATATATATATATATATATATATATATATATATATATAAGGGAATGGATAATTTGTTGGCTAATTGCAATTATTAGCCAGCAAAAGACAAGTTACACTGTCACAGTAATCAAAATTTTTATTTTGTCACTTGAGAATAAAAATATTGCCTTCTTACTTCCTTCTATTTTATTTTGTTTTATTTCACTTTTAAAAAAAATTTGAAAATCAAAAAATAGTTTAAATCAATTGTTTCCAAGTGCAAATATATATTCTTTTGTTTATTTGGCTTTAATTTAATATATGTTTTTGTAACTGAAATTTAGATATTTCTTTATTTTTTTATTTGGCTAAATAATGTAATATTCTTACTTAATTGATGACTTAAAAATGATAATGTATTAATTTGTTAATTTTTATGTAGCTAACGAGTAAGATAAGAATTTTTTTTTTATATAAGAAAACAATGGATGCGGGGATAGCAATTAATTTATAATCATTTGATGATGTAAAATAAAGACTGCAGAATGTTGGCTCCTACAAAGTTTCAACTAGTTACCACTAAAAATAACATGTTACCACAAAGAAAAATGCCTAGGATTAATTAGTACAAGAAATTTTAATCAATGTCATCAATTTTTAACTTTTCTTGGTTTTTCTTCCTTGTGTAATGCTCTTGAGATGTTATGAATTAAACAAATACAAGTTCCTAATCACACACTTTTATCATATAGGAAGCATCATAAAATGAAGAAACAAATTCTCACACTCGGCGCTCAAGATTTATTGCCGGTCGCCTGATTCCAAAAGTGAAGAATAATATCACCACAAATCTTGTTGTTGTTGTCTTCCAATGACTAAATGTTGTATGTGAGATGCTATAGTAGTTGTTTGCGACTAATTTTGGGTCAATGAATAAAAAACCACAAAACCAAACTAAGAACAATAAATTTATATTATGTTGGGGAGCGGGGTGCCTCGCTTGTTTGGCGCGCACAGGTTGTTTAGGCTTTTTGTGGAGTGGAGGAGGACTGAGATGGCAGTGGATATGGAGGGGATCTGACTTTAGGTGCGGAGGATTGGTGAAACTCGCCTTTAACCTACGAAACAACTAAAAAAAGAGGTCAGAGATGGAGCCAGGGGTGACCAGCGACCACACTCCGACGCTTAAGCCACAGTTGGGTTATCTTAGGTTTGAGAGCTTGCAAGCTCTCGATAATGGAGGTTTTGAGGTTGAAGAAATCCTAATTTTTTGTGGTATGTGTGTTAACTTATTTGATAAAAATTAAACCTGAGTATTTATATGGCATACCCCGGGTCACCGTGCCACCTGACGTTATTTTAGTGGCGTTCCTTGCTGTCATGTCAGGAATATTCTTATTTTCATGCGTATGGCGGCTTAGGCGTTTCAAAAATATACGTGGAAAGCAAATTTGTGGCATATTCAAGTGCTAGGCGTAGCAGAAAAAGCTAGTGGTCCCAACTGTCATAATATAAAACTTTTGACAGATTTGCTGGTGTGACAGGCAATTGTCTCCTTTTTTTGTAGCACAAGATTATCTAACCGATTTTTTATTTTTTTCACACGTATTCAACCGATCTTTTTAATATTTGAGGCCCACATATCCCTTCACATTTTTACGAAGACTTTTTATATCCTTATATGGTGTACTCAAGGTACCCCCAGAGTACCTAGGGTAGTTGGAGTACCCAAAGTATCCAAAATAAACTAATTTTTTAAATATCGACACGTGGCGCTTCATCATTGACCTCATATTTCCTTCTCAAACAGTAGTTATTGAACATCAACTAATAATGTAGTATGACCAGTTTGCATTTCTAAGGAAGTTGGATGATTATGTGACAACTCTTAATGAAGAACATGAATTAATGGCAAATTTTACATTCAAGTGAAGCAAAAATAAAAGACAACAAAATTCAAGATAGTCCAATGCTCAAGAGCGGGGAGCAACTCGCTGTATTTTCAGCTGATATTTCAGTAACATCATCTACAGGATTGGAGATGAAAGCCTTTTCAATCTTCTGGGTTGTGCCATTCACCAGCATCTCCTTTTCCAGGTGCAAGCAGTAGCTCTCGAAAACCCTAGAGCTCACCATAACTCCAAAATCTAGAAGGAAAAGCAGTTCCAATTCGAGCCTGTTCAATTCAGCATTGCTCACTCCCCCAACCCGAGCATAGAATGCATTATTGTAGTGTCTGCATAACATGTCCCCAATTCAAGACAAGGGTCAGTTTACATACAAAATCAAGTAATCAACAGAGCTCCCTATGTCCTACATAAAACAACGTCACTTCAGGGCTGAAACATCAAGCTGATATTTAAAAAATGTGATACAAATTCTAAATTTAGTTTTTCAAAGTTCCAAATGGCTTAAATTCGAAATCAATTGAACCAATTACGGCATAGGAAGAACCAAACTAAACCATTCAAACCTGTATAGTTAAATAGATACTTGAAGAAAGCCTTAAGAACAAAGAGATGTGAAGAGGAAGGAAAGTATGACTCACACATCATCCATCGTCTTGGAAGCAACCATGACACTTGTGACAAGCAATCTGTGCACATTCAACGACACCACGAGAGAGTCAGGGTGCCTATGCAACAGTCTGTCGATGTACACATAACCAACCACAAAGCACGACGGGCTGCAATTTGTGTATTTGAATATCCTTTCCAAGTACTTTGCTATGCTTATATTAGGTGCTCTCACGCCATGGAATGTGTTCAAGCTTGTACCAATAGGAGTCGACCCACTGAACACTCCTTTCTCTTTAGTCAACTGGCGGCTTAAGCTATCCGCTAGCCGGTCATTTCTAGCCACTAGTTTCTCCATCGCAGAAGCGATTATGGTTAGCACTCTTGGTGTGGTTGTCTCGCTTTGGCTCGGTTCCGGCAGCCGGCCTTGG
Source organism: Citrus glauca (assembly GCA_029633175.1). Lineage (NCBI taxonomy): Eukaryota > Viridiplantae > Streptophyta > Magnoliopsida > Sapindales > Rutaceae > Citrus > Citrus glauca. The sequence continues at coordinate 24,420,652 of JAQOOD010000002.1, read as the reverse complement.
TAGGTACTGTACCCTGTAGGGGCTAGCATTTAGGCCATCAGACACACCGTCATACACATTTTGAGTGGTTCTAAAGTGGGTGTACCCGTTGTATGTTTGCTTGTGGTCATTTCTGGCTTTGTAACAGAAGGGATGAATCATGAGTTGGTTTTTTTTTTCTTTTTCCTTTTCCTTTTCCTTTTTTTGACACGTGCGCATGGCACGATGTGTTCTAGCACTCACAGATTGAGGGTTGGATGGAGGATGTGTTTGGCATCGAGGGAATCTGAGCCGTTGGATTGACTGGGTCTCAGTTCAAAGTGTGTATCGTTTGAAAAGCAACAATTCAGGAAATGCCTGGTTCAAACACTAAAGTTCTGTCCGGTTTGTCCTGAACCAGAAAACAGATTTGAGGACTGAAATCTGAATTACTAGTATGTAGGTGTAGGGGAAAAGATTTCTAGCATCTATGACTGACAGTAAACCGTAATGAACGGATGTATCCCTTTTGACGATTTTAATCAACAGTCTTATATGAACAAAAGAATTTCGCTATCATCATTTAAAGCTATGGATCAAAATCTCTCATGAAGAATTTTAGTTGACTTTAAGCCTTGGCTCGTACTGCTACCAAAAAGACCAATTCGTGGTGTCTATACATTGTGGTCGTTGGAAATAAGTGATTTAGCTTCCTCGTTTGTGTTGTCTTTCTCAGAAAGCTGAATATTAGACTTGGAGTTCATTTTATTCCACTCATTTTCAACGCGGAAAAATGCCCATTGGAATCGACGGAGCATTTCCAAAACAGTGATTGCAAACACAGTAAGGTAATTATGCCGAAGATGGGCAGACAACTTGTAAGTCCAGGTACATCGCAAGATCAAATTGCTTCCTATCACCCAAACATATACCTGCAACAAACATACTTGAATAATTATTGTATAATAAGAGCAAAATTTTACAGAGTGAACTAGTAATAAAACCAAATTAGAAGATGCTGATTCAATCAGTGGTTTTGTCCGGTTTACTGGCATTTTTAATACAGAATTTTCCGAATCTCAAAAGTTCACACTGGTTCTATGATTGCAGTGCTGTTAATTCAGGTATTATGCATGCCAGTGAAGAGTTTCATTAGTTGTCCCATAGGAAAGTAAAGAACAGGTACCAGAAATATTACTTCAAATAATGCACTAACACAGATATATTCTTCTTTACCAAGGACACAGAAAATGTATGTACTTACCCATCTGCGTCCGTGAAAAAGGTATGAGCATAGATGTGGCCTATTGAACTTGAAAATTCGAGTGAAACAACTGTAGAAGGAGTAAAGGCACATCACTAAAAGATATTGAAGATTTATACAAGTCGAAATGCCTGAGTCTTCTGTGGACTAATTATGACTTGAAAATTTCCACATACATCGAAGTGCAAAATACAAAACAAAATAATATTTAACATATGTGCAGGCAGAGAAGAGGCATTTGGCATACCTCAAGTCCCAATCTCGGGTTATATCCCAATAGAACGAGTACAAAGAGTTCAAAACACTAGATAGAAGCCAGAGGGGCCGATAGAAATTTGTCCAACTATCAGGGAGGACATGATATTTCAGGGCCGAAAGAAAAATCACTGGTACTGCAGTCGAATATTTTAGTGCTGAAACCATTAGCCGGTAAAGTTACATTAGTATGTGATATAAAACCGAAAAAATACACCACAGCTAACATAAATGCCACATCCATGCATATATATAATACAGACATGAAAGGTACATAAAAGAAAATATTAACCATATCCAAATGTTTTAAAATATGTTACCAAGAGAATTATCTATATCCAATTTTGCAATTTAATGACTTTCAGAAAGAACTGGATTCATGTATGAGATTCTCTTTTCCTTCACAACCCCCCCCCCCCCCAAAAAAAAAATGCCACAGATATGCAAGTAACAGAAAAAATGGAAACTTAAATGGCTAAAGATTGAATGCATATACATCCAAATTCTTTTTAAGTTCCAAGAGATCTTTACCATTAAAAAGGGCTGTTTTCTCTCTTGTATCCTTGTATTGTCGAAGACATTGAAACAGACGGAAAAGGTAAGGCAAAACTAGGACTAAAGGGATTGCAACAGAGTGACTTCCACAAACAGAATCAGCTTCAAACCATGCAATAGTGGCAACCTGCATGTTTTAAGCCAGAATCTCTTAACACAAAAAGAAAAGCATAATTATTTGTTGATATATGAAGAAATGTCAGAAAGAAAGAATTACAATGACACTTGCAAACAATATAAATTGCTCAAGACACCGACCGCTTTTCAACTCTAAGTCCTTCAATTATCTTATAACAGTTACTTATCTGAAATCAAAGCCTTCAACAAGTGAATCACTTTGGTCACTCACAAAGCATTTACTTTTGTAAGTTGATTTGGCACAACTAAGAACATAAATGTTTTATACAAAGAGTAACAACAGAAACTCATGATGAACCCTAATCCGACCGTGACCTTAAAGTGGAACTTAGGAATAGCTAATGTTCAAGATAATGCAGTTGCTCAACTAATATCACAAGTCCTGCGTATGAATAAAATATTGACCTGTCGATGAACCATACGACAGACTGAACGCTCCAAATCTGAAAACACCTGCACAAGATTGACAATTACAAATTACCAAAAAGGTATACTAAGAAAACACAATTAAGTAATTCATAAACATAAAGTAAAATGAGATAGTTATTTTTTGAAACGAGACTTAGAAATGTATATTTGATTGACGAAATAAAGCACAAACAAAAATGGACCAGGTGTCATCCTCAAAGAAAAGCAAAATGGGAAAATTAGAGAAAGGGGAATAGTCGATACAAAAATCTTAGAAAACCATCCCTCTTCTGAGCAAAAATCTGTAGAAGATTAGCCCGAAACCCAATATGGTAAAATAAGTTCGACAGACTATTTCTAATCTTTCACTTGCAAAGTAAAGCTAAAATTAGAATTGTCTAATAACAACCATCCTATAGTTTGCTCACTATATTATTGGTTGTTCTCAATTAAATGTGTGGAAAAGATACACACACACACACACACACACAAACATATACTCCCAACCATGGGAGGTAATTAACAGATTAACTCATCAGAAATAATTTGCATCCGCCCAAGAAACAAGCTTAACTGTATGCATAAAAAACCTAATCCCAGCATAGAAGGAAACAGTCTTTTGGCAGTATTTTCATACATGTGCCAAACCAAAGAAACTCAACATATTCAACCATCAATAAAAACATTGAAATTTTTGCAATTTTAAACCTTGCATTTAAAATCATCAACACGGCAACAAAAAGCATTACAGCACCATATGTCTACAATACAGCATAGATGAAATATGATACACGCAGCCAAATACAAAAGAAAAATAACCTATTACAGAGAATGTCTAATTCACACCAGAAGACATATGAACATACCTTTGCCATGGAGGTCAAAATATCAGCCAAGAAGAAGTCAGAAAAAGATATTGCCTGTATACATCACATTAAAGAAATTTAAGAATAACATGGCACATTAACTACTTAAAATTACTTAAAATTCAAACCATTAATTGAGACCAGAAAATGGATTTTTCTCCAAGTACTACGAAAAATGCAGAGGCCCACTGGAGATTATGCTCGGTCATGTTAAGAAATGCCCTGGCCTAGTCAGACTATTGTTAGTAATATAGTAGCTCAACAACATTTCACAAAAAACCACTAGGGAAGCTATGGGATCAAGTACTTCCAGGCATCTTCAGCTGGTTGATTGGCAACACTCTAATCATAATGCAAACATTTATACATGCAGTCAGTCATGCACATTGTACACCTTCTATTTCTTTCTTGAAAGGCATTGTTCACCTACTTTGAGAAAGAAACTTACATGAAGGTAGTAGTTTTAGCCATTCTATTAATATCAGAAAACACGATTTCTTTTCCCTATCAAAGAGGATTTTCCCCCAATAAAAAAAAAGGTTGAATTCTAACAAACATAAGGCCAGCACAACAATAATTGTACTCATTGTTTGATTTCCACAACTAACACAGTTAGAATATAAAATCATCAGAAGGAATAAAATTTGCATATATTACCTACAATAAGGAATAAATGAAGCAATATACTTGCCTGTAGTGGAAGAACTATCCGCCAAAGTGTCCTTAACAAGTAGTATCGGGATGACAGATAAAAAATATCAAAAGGGAATATCAAAATCATCGTAACAGCTATATATAAGAGCACCTGCAGAATAGAGCAGGTAAAACTTAATGCAGCTCCAACATATCATTCAAGTGGACAAAAAATATGAAAATCAACACTTAATATTGCAAAAATTTAGAATAGCTCAAGTTAACTAAAGGCAACAAACAAATTAGCATCAAAATTGCAGACCGAAGCAAATTTCATCTGGAAACAGCACAAGATGTATAAAAAAATTTCAAAGAATTAATGATAATCACAACAAAAATAAAAGATTCTCAAATATTTAGTAAGAGAGGATGCATCTATTACACTGGTTGTGAAGCCGCCAATGATACTTCTCCATGTGAGTAAAGATATAGATATGCTGTCATGCTTGTTGGGACAATGATAGTCATCCATGTGGCACACTGCAAATGCCAAAAGGGGTATGACCAATTACTCTGGACTGATATACATCATAAAAAGAGTTCCTCTGGGATGGTATAAGTAATTGAATCAACAATAGGTAGGCATAAAAAGAAAGAAATATTAAATTATGACCCCCTTAAAATACAATTAGGTGATTAACTCAGGTCATAACAAATAAAAGGAAGTTATGACATAGAAATGGAACATGAAATTGTACTATAAAGGGAAATCATCTGGGACAGGGGACTTGCAATTTATGAAAAAAGAGTTCAGAAAAACAACTGTAATGTTGCTTGTTTATCAATAAGGAGCTCGATATTACATGACTTTGCAATATAGTTCTAAATTAGTCCATGCCAGAATGGTCTGGAATTTGATATAAATCATCTTAGTATTCTTTAAAAAATAAAAGAAACTTCTGATGAGTCTACTGAAAAACAAATGTTATTTACGGGGCCACAATTTTCTATATTAATTATTGGTTAGATATCAAAAGTTTTTTGAATGGAGAAAAGAGAGCAGCAATTCCTACAGATATATGATATTAGGAAACAAGATCACATGCCAAAATTCAAACTATAGAAAGAAAGAATCCATTGCCACATCCCATTCGAAGAATTTCTTTTCATAAGATGTTAGAATAATCATCAGATGAATATAAGACACAAAGTACTCTTTAAGATTGGATATTGACCTCAACTATAAAGGAAAGTTCAAACACAACGCTACATTCTAAAATGGTTTATAAAAAGGTTGAAACGCAGGCCTATAATAAGTTTGGATATAAGTACAACACAAAAAGGCTACTTCTGTAGCAATCTCGTAGCATTTTTTGTTAACGCAATAGAAAAGTCATGGAAAAATTTAATAAACATAGCATATTTGTAATGGCAGAAACTCAATATATAGAATTTTAAGGTGAGATTAAGCTGAGTCTAAATTATGTGCCAACAAGTTGATCAACTTCAATACCTTCCATACTTCTCTGTGTGTAAGATGATCTTGATCGAGATCAAAAATCTTTACATAATTGACATTAGACTGCGCAAAAACCCATAAATTTACTCCCCAAAGCCACACCATCATAGTCTGTCACATCAAATCCAAACATAGCAAGATTATTATAGAGAAAGAAGAAGTGGGGATTAAATTAAAATATTTCATTATCTACAACAAAACTGTAACTAACCACGAGAAGAAGAGGATTATAGTACAAAAATGCCTCGTACAGAAAAAGATCACGCAGATCTGCACTCATTCTCATGACAGAATCCCATCCAACCTGCTAATTTTACAAAATACCAATAAGAACACAGTAGTAGTCTTTTTCTCATCAAATAGTACATTTTTACCAGAAAAGCTAAAATCTCTAACATGTAGGCTGTAGAAAGATTATCAAAAAAAAAAAAAGTCTGACCTTGCAGCAAATGAAACCCCAGATGAAGAATAGCAGTACCTGGACATATTTGTAAGTTAGGATAAAAGCAAATATATAAAATATCTCACCTGAAAAGAATACGATTGAAGAAGAAAACACTGGCTTCGAATCAACTGAAGACAGTATTTACCATAATCATTTGACAAACTGGCTTGTACTTAAATCAAAATACCACTTTTAGGTTTTATACTTTTTGAAGAAAAGCAATTACACTCGTAGAACAATACCTTCCATATTCATCATAAACATGAATCTAAACTCAGATATAAATTCTTGTTAAGTTGAGCCACTCATAGCACAAGCTAAACAACATTCAGAAACAAAATCCCTGCATAAAACTAACAACAAAACCTTGAATCTCCACAATAAAACTGGAGACGGCATGATATCAATGGTACTCATCGTTGTACTTGAGTTCTTCACACCATTAGCCTCTGTCTGCAAGAAATCTTCCTCAACATCATTTCCCACCTCATCACCTAACACACATTTACATCACTCAGATTATCCACCAATGCACAAATAATTAAATATATAATAATATTTTAGAAAAAAAAATTAATCTTATACCAAAATCAGAAAATACTGCCCTGCTTCCAGATTTTCTCAAATGTGGACTATTAACAGGAGCAGTTGCTAGACCTCCAAACATAGATGCACACAGCAGATACTAAATGTACCAACTCACGCCACGTGGCCTACACTGAATCTGCAATATCTCATTTTGGTAGCACAATAATTTACTAAAATTAATACGATTTTTCCGAAGAGTAAATACATAAAAATTTGTTTCCTCTACCTACCCAAACAAACAAAAAATGGATAAATAAAATAAAATTGCATAAGAAGTGAAATATCAAACTCAAATTTCCGCGAAAATGAGAATTGAAAAGCTAACTGTTTATTTGCTTCTATGCGATTAAATTGTTCCGCGAAAGTTTATCGCCGTTTGAAAATGAATGAATATAGATCCGATCAGATGATACTTACAGTAACAGCGTGGCGTTGATTGAAAGTTATCGTTAAATGCGAACCTTACTGCGGTTCGCTGGATCTCGCAAGTCGTAACGTGATTGGGATGAATTTTGAGTAAGATTTAAGGAAGCCGGGAGTGACGGGCCAAGATGCCGATTGTGGCGGGGCTAATTTTGCAAATTTTAGGATCTATTGGGGGTTTTGGTTGAGATTTAAATATTTAATAATTTAATCAATAATTAAAGGCGGCGTTTCGGGCATTGCCCTCAATTTACGTTTCTTGATTTGTACTAATTTTGTAAAAAGGGGGATGTTAAATTGGAAAGATATATATTTTTTTTCAAATGATGAGGATTTTGACATTTAGATATCAACTAATATTTTAGAAAAAAAAAATTTTTAATATTTAAATATTAATTTGAGTTATTATTAATGCGGCATTTATCCATTAGGTAGTAGTTAAATAATTTTATAAATTATAAAATTCATCATCCAATAAGAGAGCAACACATAATATCGGAACTCTTCTATTAAATGAATAATTATGTCAAATTACTATTATATCATCTAATAAATGAATGTCATATTAATTGGAATATAAATTGATATTTAAAATTTAGGATTTTTAAAATAACAAAGATTAATAGTTTTTGTTATTTTTATTTAATATCTTTTGTTTGAAGCCAAAATTGTTTAAACTCATTATCTCGTTTAGCACAAGTAAAATGTTACTAAAAATTGCTCTTGAAAATAATTTCAAGCAAATGCATATCCTTATTTTACGTAATTTCAAATATTATATCAAACATGTATTTACAATTTTTAAAATTTCAAACCAGTTTCTATAAAAGAAAAAAAAATTCAAAGCAGCTTTTAAATGTTATATCAGGCATGTGAATTTTCTTTCTATTCTATTCAAAAATTTTAAAATAATTTTCGACTCACGAATTAAATGCTTTTCAAGTATATTTTTTTTTCAATTAAATAATTAGTGTTCAGCAAATACTTAACAAAATTATGACTTAATAGTGCGAAACTAACCCTAATTATGCTCAACATTCATAATCTATGTACTGTGCATATATGTGTAATGTAATATCCCATTTACTTGAAAATAAGGTAAAATAATAGCACATTCTTCATTCTATCTTATACTTGCTCTACTGAAAGATGTTAGAGCTTTAAATAGAACTAAAAAAGTATAGTGTTTATGTATATATATGTAAAGTAATATCTCATTCAACTAACAATAAAGGTAAAACAATAAATATTAAAAGTAATATCTCATTCACGTGAAAATAAAAGTAATATTTCATCTTTCTTGCCATACTAAAAGCTGATCTCTACCTATAAATAGAACTCAAAATTTCATTTATCATATAGTTAAAATTATTCAAATTGGCCAAGGTTAATCGTACCGACATGGTGAAGTATTTGGTAGTCTTCCTTATGGTTATGCTAGCCATAGCCAATGGCTATGGAGGTACTAAAGAGGCTGACAATGCCAGAGCTAGATTGTTTGCTTCTAATTCCCAATTGGGCAAACCCAATTTCTTCTTCAATCCTATGAGGTATCCTCATGACACCAATGTGATCCAGTCCCATTTCTCAAGAATTGTTCCATTGAGGTATCCTCCATCCGGACCAAACCCAGGAGCGCCTCATGCCGGTTATGTGGTGCAAGCCCATTTTTCAAGAATCCAGCCACTTAGATATCCTCCCTCAGCCCTAAACCCGGGGCCCCCTCATGCTAGTAGTGTGACTCAAGCCCATTTTCTTAATATTCGACCTTTGAGGTATCCTCCTTCTGGACCGAATCCAGGGGCACCTCACATTGGCGGTATGGCTCAAGCCCATTTTCCTAAAGTCCAACCTTTCAGGTATCCTCCCTCTGGTCCAAACCCAGGCGCACCTCATTCTGGTAAGGTGGCCGAAATACATGACGTCAACCGAGTTTGAGATATTCTGGTGAGTGATGATTTTGTTGTTGGAATAAACGTCATGAGGCTTTCTGTTTTGTTTCTCATAATAAAAATGGAGAATTAAAATTTAAGATAAAAATTTAATTTGTGAGATTATCTTAGAGGTGGTCAATGGGTTGGATGGCACGAGGCACGACAAGTGTTCGTACAATACGGCACGACACGAGTACGTTTTGATAGTGAACGCGGCATGGCATAGCATGTACATGAACTGAGCCAGACTTAAAATTTTAGGCATGTGAGCCTTAAAAGCACAGCACAATTAGAGATGGGTCAAAACACGACACGCGAAAAAGCACGCAATAAGCACGTTTCATTTTTTTAAAGAAAATAAATTTAAAATTTTATGATTTTATAAATAACTTTAAATTGAATCTTTTAATATATTTTATTAGCTCAAGCTTTTTAAATTTTGTTTTAATTCTTAGTTTAAAAAAAATTATAATTGACTTATGTTTATAATTTATTAAATAAAAAATTGATATCGTGATTTTAATAAATAAATTTATAAATATCATGATTTTATAAATATGTATTAATATTCTTATAAACTATGATATATGACTCTACGTAATTCCAAGTTAACAATTAAATTAATCCTTAAAAAATTATTTTTGTTGCTGTCGTTAAGTACTAAAAAATAATTCTAATGCCATAGAGTCAAACTTAATAACTAATATTATATTCTTCTATTATTAATTTATTATTATTGAATATGGACTTGAAATTTGAATTTTTTATTATATTAAATTTAAATAAAGGCATATGGATCCAAAAAAAATACATAGGCTTGAAAAAAATAAGATAACAACTAGCATACGCTCTTAAAAAAAGAAAAAAAAAGCTTAATAGACTTTTTTTCCTAGGCACAGTACGACATGACCCACAGCACAGCACGTGTGGGTATGGCATGAGTGGGCACGACACATGTGCCGAACCGGGTCTAAGCGAAAAAAATTAAGCACAACACGAAACACATAATGGGCGCGACAAGTTATGAGTACAAGCACGTGTGCGTGGACTTTCTTTGATGGGCCTAGGCCGGCACGGCCTGTTGACCATCTCTAGATTATCTTTAGTTTAATATTAATAAATATATTTATATGCATGAAGTAATACGAGTGATTCTACACTTTTGTGGTATCTCAGCTTTTAGTATCGAAAAAGAAGTGACGCGCGCACGCACACACACACACATATATATATACATATATAATGAGATCGAGCAATAAGTAAATATTATTCAGTAAATAAGTGTTACATCCAAGAACAAAATATTGAGATGCTACAGCCAATGTGGTTTTATTAGTTACGATATTCATATGTTTTAATTAAGAAATTTAAATGAAAAGAGAGGTAAATAGGTTATTTGTTTGATGATTTATCTTGAAAAATATAAAAATATATTTATATAAGAAAAACATTTAAAATATAAAAAATAAAAGAAAATATCCTATAATTAATTTTATTCCCTCCAAAAAAATATTTTCTTATTTTTGTACTTCAATTTTAATTTTAATTTTCAACAATATAATTTATTTAATTTATAATAAATATGAATAAAAGTGTATTAAAAAATAAAGGTAATACTATAAAATTATGTTGTCATGGGAGTTATTGACTATTATGAAAAGAAGATATAGGTAAGTGGTATATATTAATTTTAGTATGAAAGAAATTGATAATCTCCTCTCATATAATCTAAAGTAAAATCTCTGTGAGTTAGTACCACTAGGGCCAAGAAAGATGTATTAATTGAATATTAATTAATTATGAGTTAATTTTCAAATATCATGTTCATAGTAGTCAAACCAATATGAAAAAATATTACGTGAATTACTCAATCTTGTATTCATTAGATTATAATCAAAAGATTTGGCATGATCAGTTATCTTTATATCAATTATCTTTATGTTATCGGCACGCAAATAGTTTTACTATTTATTGAAATTTCATATGGAAACAAAATGGACAAAACTACAATTGATTTTCGCGGACAATCACAAACGATTTGAGGAGTGGTATTTGTGTGTAATATAACATTCATTCTCCAATTTTTATCAAACAAATTATTCATCTGAATTACTAATTTATTAGAAAATCTATAATCATAATAGGATCCCTATTTCCATATATGCACTTTTTTTATTAATACGGCTGGAAAATATATGGTAATTGCAAGCCTAAATCTGCATTCATTATGCGATAGAAATCTGTATTCAAGCGACAAAATCTCGGTATTCACACGACAATCTCTCAACTCAGCATATTTAAACGGCTCGAAATTTCATACTTTCTCATAATTTTCCTTGTCAAAATAATTCAAATGGCAAGACGGCTGATACCTTTCCTTGTTGCTGCGCTGATCGTTGCCAATGCTCATGGGTCTGAGCCCGAACATGGTAATGGGTTGGGCAAGTTAAAAGCGAGGTTACTGAGATTGGTTCCAACTGGGCCAAATCAAGCACCCCATAGTGTTAATTTAGGCAAGGCACAAGGTAGGATGTTGAGATTGGTTCCAACTGGTCCGAACCAGGCATCCCATGCTGTTCATTTGGATAAGGCACAAGGTAGGATGCTGAAATTGGTTCCAACTGGTCTGAACTCGGTGCACCATGCTGTTCACTTTGGCAAGCCACGAGCTAGGATGCTAAGATTGGTTCCAACTGGTCTGAACCAGGCACCCCATGCTGTTCACTTGGGTCAGGCACGACCCAGGATGCTTAGATTGGTTCCAACTGGTCCAAACCAGGCACCCCATGCTATTCACTTGGGTAAGGCACAAGTTAGGATGCTTAAATTGATTCCAACTGGTCCGAACCAATCATCCCATGCTGTTCAGTTGGGAAAGATACAAGGTAAGATGCTAAGATTGGTTCCAATTGGTCCAAACTAGTCGCCCCATGCTGTTCAATTGGGTAAGGTCCAAACTCATACGTCAAAACTTGAGCCTTGAGTGCCATGATACGAACGCCAGATTCTCATTTTATGTTATGAACGAGTATCTCGAAGAAATTCAAATTAGTACTTTGGTTTTTTAAGTACAATATTAATATTATGTTTTCTTAGCATATTTTGGCAATAGAGTGTTTTTATTTGTATTATTTATGCCTTTTGGTGATTAATGAAAGTTTGTTAGCTTCTCCTTGGATTTTTCTGACTAAGGTCCCTTTTGCTTGAAATGTGTTTTTTGGTTAACCTAAAAATTAATGAGTGTTAATGACTGTGTATAAAATCATTTACTGTACTGTGATTGTGTTATTAATTATAAAATATATTTAATTTTTTACCTTGTCACGCTCACACCACACGCATCAAGAAGATTCAAATTTCTCCTCTTTTGTTATTTTTTTAAAATTTAGAAGCATATGCTGCACGTGGGATATATAGGAGAAAACCGAAGAGGTATTTCGATTTTTTTCTCTTAATATTTCTTACTAAGAAAAGATCTTTCTAATTTTGGGTCACAAGGAAGATAAGATTAAAATTTAGAATCCATAAAAACCGGCATAGTCAATACATACAAGAGTAAATAATTTGACTTGAAAATTGGACCAATAGAAAATCAACAAAAGAAGATAATGATGCCACGTCATCAACCTCTTTTACCACAAAAAAAAAAGATTTAAGACAAAATAATTTGACAAAAACATAAAATTGAAATCCACGTCGGCTGACAGAGATGCTACATCGTCGGGCTCTCTCGCCACAAAATCAAAAAGCAATTCGCGAGTAGATCCACGTGGACACGTGTGATCTCCTGCTTCGGAGCTTAACACTCGTCTCCCATGAAATCCTAAAATCTTGGAAGCTGATTCGTCAATCAGTTTTACGACCCACTTTTGTTAAACAAACCGACCTCGTTCTTTCACTTATTTACAGCTTTTGCCATCCCTCCGTCCCGCTTCCGAGTAATAAGGCTGACCATGATAACAACGTTCCCGAGATGTGACAGTCCATGTCCTCAATTACGTGGCCAACACCGAGATAATCGAGGAAAAACGTGCATAAATAAACATTATTAACAAACTGAACTGACTCACCAGTGTTAGAACTCAAAATCTAACAAAGCAAACCCCAACTAGTAGTTGTGTTGAATCCTATTAGATCCTTTGCTTTGTCTTTGATCAATTTCACTTGAATTTGGATTTTTTACTCGGGCAAGTAGAAAATGACCTTGAAAAATGGCTTTAATTATTTTGATTTTGGCACTTGATTTTCATCAAAATTCAAAAGGGGTTCATGGTAATTTTGGTTATTTGTTAATTATTAAAGGGTTAAGGGGTGTGGTGATTTAACGAATAAAACCGAATTTCACGCCATGAGATTGAAGTTGGGTAGTTTCATTTATAGGCGAAACCAATGATTATAATTTGTTTAGGGGAGAAGAAAAATGGAACCTTTATGTGAGTTTTGTGGGGTGGTGAGAGCAGTTGTTTATTGTAAATCAGATATGGCAAGGCTTTGTTTGCATTGTGATGGTTGTGTACACTCAGCCAATTCTTTGTCAAGAAGACATTCTCGTTCGCTTTTGTGTGATAAGTGCTATTCTCAGCCGGCAATAATCCGATTTATGGATGCAAAATTGTGCGTTTGTCAAGCTTGTGATTGGAACGGTAATAGTTGTTCGAGTTTAGGGCATAGGTGTGTGGTGTTAAATCCTTATTCCGGGTGTCCTTCCTTGTCGGAGTTTACAAGGCTTTGGTCTTTGGTTCTTGATTCCACTTGTTTAGGTGATTCTAGTAGTAGATGGGGGCCGCCCAATTCTTTGTCATTGAATGAGAATTGTGGAAGTGAGAGTACTTGTTTGGAGCAAAAAGATAATGAAGGGTCATTTGGGTTGGTGACGGTCAACTTGAATGAATTAAAGCCTTCTTCTAAGTTTGCGTCTTGGATAAGGAATTGTTCTACCATTCCACCAAATCCAAATTACATGCCCTACTGTAGTGATCAAGCACCATTTTTCTCTGAGGAGTCTGGCGAGCCAAAGGTTATTTTACAACTTTCGTCTATAGGTTTTGATATTCAGTTTTATTTAACTAACTAAAACAGTACTAGTATTAAGGGATTTATGTTTTACTTCTCTTGCTGCAGTGTTGTTCTGATTTCAAAGATCTTAAACTTCCTGATGGCGATGATCTCTGTGAAGGGCTCAACATCAATGATGTTCAGTTAAATTTTGAATCCGGTGACGAAATATTTGGCTGTTCACAAGGTCAGACCAGATACCAATTCGAAGATGTAGGGACTAATCGCCAATTAATGGAGAAAAATATATCAGTTACTGAATCTGATGGTCCTATTGAGAATGCTCTAGAGGTTTGCTCTAAATTTAAGTTTCTTGCAGTTTTTTCATTTGGCTTTTTTTCTTCCTGCTTTGCGTATCTAATTATTGTTTTTGATAGAGTATTGTGTTTGTTTTTTTCATCTTGCCATTATCTGTCGTGATTATAACTTTTGTGGTCTAACTTTCTTTTGTTCATTAATTCCTTTTGGTTCTTATATAATTAATGTAAAACTTTTTGTTACAGTTCCAGTCTCCACACATCTCACTTAGCTCAAAACAGTATGTAAAGTATTGAATGCCCGTTTATCTGGTCTCTGAGTGTCTCAAATACTGAAACAAGTTTCATTGTTGTCATCTTGTCTGTGCTATTTCAACCTGTGGAAAATTCCACTATCCATCCTCAAATTAGATTATCACCAAATTGAAAACAATGCATTTCATCACAAACATTGGAGATCATTATTCATTTTATGCATGGCTTGAAAGCACTAGTAGTCGTTTTGGTGAACTATTGTTCAATGATTCGAAATGTTAAGCACAACGTTTATATTTTAACAATGACAGATTATGATGGTAAGAGAGATAAAAAGGGATAAATAATGATTTCGATTTTCAAAGATTAATTAGTTTAATTAGTTCAATAGGTTACATTCTCATTACTTATGAGGTATACCATATAACATTATCGATGGTTGTGAAAATAAGCATGGCGCCTTCTCATCCTTGTATATTCTGTCCAGGCATCATCATCAGGACAACAGGACTGTGTGGCTTTTCAATCCTCGTCTGTTGGTAGGGCAGCTGGTGTGATGCAGGGAATAAATGGTAGTGCTAATTGCATGCTTGTAAATCCTAGTTGCAGCAGGAATGTCAGTCTTGGATTTCCTACTAGCCAAGTCCCTTCAAGCATGTCACTTTCGCTATCCAACCTCACTGGTGAAAGTACTGCTGCCGATTATCAAGATTGCGGATTGTCACCAATATTCCTAACGGGTGAATCACCATGGGAACCAAATTTGGAAACTAGCTGCCCACAAGCAAGGGATAAAGCAAAGATGAGATACAATGAGAAAAAGAAGACACGGACGTAAGTGCTTTAGATCTGTTTGTTTTTAGGAAATTTTGGCATGATGTTTGTGCATCTTAGTAAGTATCTACCATTTTATTTGATTTCAGGAATTTGTAAAAAATATGAGTCTTTTACTTAATAGCACTTCAAATTGCAAGACATGTAAAAAAATTCTTATGGAATCCTTTTCATGTTGTTTTCCACTTTTCCTATTAGCCCAGTGTGTTGATGCATCTGTAACACCCTGAAGTTAATGCCTTTATGACACCTCAAATTTGCCAGGTAGATATTTCTTTGAAATTCTATTTACATAAAAGATGTTTAATTCTTAAATCCTATTATAGATTATAAATTCTTGTAATTTCAGAATACTTTTATTACAATGAGGACTTCTCTTGACAAAAAATACTCCAAAGGCATGGATCTGTTGGTGAAAGATAAGCCTTAAAGAACAGCAAGCTCTATGAACATCTTTTGGAAAAATCTCAAATGCATTTCTTTAATTGACATCATCCAAAAAATTAGGTAGAGTCATTTTCTGACTACACAACATAATATGTAGTCAAGAAATTTGTCATGACCTGGATGTTGATTGTTATTTGCATTCTCATGATTCTAAAAAATCTTTATCTTTTTAACAGTTCTTTCAAGTTCACTTCCTAACAGACTGTTCTGATTTATTTTTTGTAGGTTTGGTAAGCAAATAAGATATGCCTCTCGAAAAGCCAGAGCTGATACTAGAAAACGGGTGAAAGGTAGATTTGTGAAAGCGGGTGAAGCATATGATTATGACCCTCTTGTGACGAGGAACTTTTGAGCTACCAAATTTTTTCCTTTAGTTAGTATGATCAGTATGAATTGATAAGGTACTAATTTTTCCTTCTGCAGACTGTACACAGTTTGTGTTTCCTGTAACGTTAAAGATTTAAAGATGGAGACAGCTGTTACATCATGTACACTTAAATGAATTATGCCATAAATCTCTGAATACCTTGGACCATCTGTGCAATTTCTTTCTGCATTCATGTCTCACTTGTAACTGAATTAATGGTCTAACGTAATCTTAATATTGTATCCTACATTGTCAAGGAGAAAAATATTATCGAACATGTTATCATGGATTTAATAAGTGAACTAATTATCATTCTTATAGAGCTTCTATTAAATGAACATCAAACTCAGATGTGTGACTTGGACCAAGAATCTTCACCTCAGTGCTCTCAAGATGAGCTTCTGTTCTGATTAGTTGGTTCACCCTGTAGACAAGAGCTGTCAATCATAAAATTGAGGATGGAAAAAGTTCAAATTTAATTGCAGAATATGAGATAAGAAAGAAGTTCAAATCTTTTCTGTGAAATTATGACCAGTTGGTATAAAAGATGAAGTATTTGATGGTGTTATGTGGCATTGATGAATAAATTTAGCATGTTCCAGTACTTTAAAGAAGCTTTGTGGCTTGATGACTATTTATGCTTATAAACTTATCATTTTCTTCCATAGTTGAGTTTTTTTATGAGAATGAACAATTTTAGAGATTTACTATGTATTTCATGGATTTTGCAAGAGTAATTAGTTCAATTTTTCGTGATATTCCCAAGAATACTTTTCTCTTCATTTTGTTATTATTGTTTTACTTTGTCATTTACTCGAACATATTTGTTGCTTGGAAAGTCTTTAAATTTATGTTGTGATTGCAGGTCCTTAGTGCTCTACTGTAATTTCATAGAGAGATTATAAACAGCAGATTCAACCTCTATCTTTCCACAGGTTTCTCTCAATGTAGACACCGATAATATCAAGTACTTTCGCTATTCATGTTTCAATCAACACGAAACAATAATAATCACATTCATTGTTTCAGTTGTGGGTTGTGATAACTTTAACCTCTATTATTCCTAGAAGCACTACTTATATGCCACCGTGATGCTACCTAATGAATTTTTTGGATGTTCCTTTTGCCTCGCCAAAAATAGATCCTCATTTAACTTTTGCTGCCTCCTCTACCACTCTTGCAGTAGGGAAAATTCCTTATTGCAAGTTCAGTTTTGACTACTTTATTTGCATTTGTATGGTTTGTCGATTTCTGTTCCATGTAATAAACTTTAATCCACACTCACCAGTTTTGAAACAATAACTTCTAATCCTAAGTACAAAAACAAGTTTATAGCCTTTTTATTTCTTCCTGTGTACTTGATCAGTATGGAATTTATATTATTATATTTTTGCTTAGAAAAATAACGATATCAGATTCCTGTTGAGGTTCTGGTGGAGAGGACAACAGTAGAGTTCTGTTATGAATTTTAGTATATTATCAATGTATGTTCTTCTCATTCTACATCTTTACCAGATGATATGTTCATATGCTTTACAAAAAGGCTTTGTTCCAATATTACCAGCCATGGTTGAAACATGCTGATAGCTGTAATATCTTTGTTGTTAAACTATGACATTCAAAAGCCAATAATAATTAGCAAGTTTAAAGTTACCATTCCACTAGCTTCATCATAGTAAATGGCAGAATTGAGATGGTCCTCTCTTGAAGCTTTCATATCTGTTGCTTCATTATTCTGGCATCATCTCTATATCAGTTGATGACAAAGGCACCTTAATCTCTCAAGCCGTTGGTTATTAGCGATGCTAGACAACACAGTTTGTGTGTTACCAAGTGCAGAGAAGACTTCTTAATTATAAGATTCAGGTAAGCTTTAATATTTCAGAATCTGGTAACCTATGAGGTAAGGTAGAGAAGTTGGCCACAATCGTAATTCACAAAACGACAATGTTATGAGAGATTGATATTAATATTTTACTTCTTTTTTTGCTCATTTTGTTTGGAATGGGTAAAGGAAGATGCCAGCAATGGAGATTTGAGAATTGATTTTGTGGTTTGCCATAAACTGCCATTTAGGGTCAGTTTGTTGACAAACAAAAAGTGTGTTGAATTATTGGGATGCTATCATCTTATTCATTAGCATCATCAGATCAGATTACTGGGCCTCTCCTGATGAAAACTTATCTTGGCATTTTTCCCCATAAAAAGAAAGACCCACCAAGAAGATAACATATACAATTACAAAGAGACTACTTCTATACATCGTAGCATGGACCACCAGCGAAACAATAGCATATAATGCTTTCAGCAGTTCTACACAAACAAAACTCTTTTAAGCTGGCGGCAGTTTTCACTAAGCATCTCTCTTTCTAATGTGAAGCCATTTTTGTCTTCCACCTTTTCTAGTGACATCAACCACAAGAAGTGCCAAGCTTTCATGATGGATTTGGATGACTCAGTGTCTCAATTATGTTCCGTTTATATAATTCATAATAAAAACACGTTATCTGCAATCAGTGTATTTATTTTACCTGGAATTGAGGGATTTATCTTCAATTCTCTGTTATTATTATTTTTTACCAGACACCTAAACATAACCTTTTTATGCGGTGAACAAAATGCATAATTTTTAACTTGAATGAAATCAAATGAAGTAAGGAAAATTTCCATAATGCTTGCAAGCCAAAAGCAAAAATGAAGACGTGCAATGATTGTGACAAAATTAAAAAAAAAACAACCGTAAATTCATAAATGAGTCGTTCTGGCTTACATAAGTTTCAGAACTACATGCAGAATTGCAGATGATGATAATTCCAATGCTGCCATATAAACTTTCAGTATCTCTATATTCCTAAACTGCCCTTATCTCCCATTTTTTTCCTCCTGCAAAAATAATACTTGGTCTCCATCTTTACAACCCTATCACAGAGAAATTACATACCCAAAATAGAAAAGAAGATCAAATAAACTGAAAAGGCCTTTTGAGATTTCTTAAGCACTGTTTTTCAACCTTGGAATCACACTATCTTCTTCTCTCTATCAAACTCTCCATTTGCGGAAGCAAGACCTCAGCCGCTGCTCCGATGAGATACCGATGCGTCAGGTTTTGACATGTGTTACAGAGAAAGCACCTAACGTGCCTAAGTGCTAAGAAATTAGCTTCGTGCACCCATTTGTCACATCTTCTACATAGATATGCATCATCAGCATGGCAATACAATGAAGCCTTGGAACCGCAGAGCTCACAAGACACAAAATCAACAGTGTTTGCAGTAGAAGAAGTACTTCCTTTGAAGCTGCAGGAACCAGCAGCTTGGTTTGCCTCTTGACTTCCTCGGCACATTTTGCAGCAAACTCAAATATTACACAGATGATAAGTTGGTTTGAACTTTGAATGCTAGATAATACCTAGGCTGGCCCTTTTATAAGCTTGTTACCACTTGGCATTGACAAATGTATATAACAAATAAAATATCACATTCAATTAGAATTTTCTAATTCGACAGGATGACAAGAATGCCACTACTTGACAAAACTGTTATTAGAAAGCATAAAATTTGAACTTGTGGTTAAGAAATTGCTTTTACAGTAAGTTGAATAAAACGAACCAATGGAATCTCAGGTATTAATAAAAGAAGTTGTGAGTCCATTAATTTTTTAATGCAGCAGAAAAAGCTAAAACATGATTAAGCTCCAAGCTTTTTTAGATGCTCGGAGGGTGGTTATGAACCATGATTTTTTCCGTTGAGTGGTTACCAAGTCAATTTAGTTTACTAAAGAAGAAATCGCTTGTATGGTCTAAAATTAAAGCACTTTCTGAGTGGTACCCACTAACGCAATTAAGAGTTTCTGAGAAGCAGGACATGTTGAGGAGATTGCAAGTGATTCTGACACATATTTTATTTCATAATTTTCCTTGATACCAATCACTTTAGACCCTCAATTGAAGGAGGATACGTGGAGAGCTCACACTGGAAGTGATGTCCTTGTCCACACAATTGTTCACAGTTGCTGTATACCTGTAAGTCCACCTGTGTGGCTGAAACTTGAGATCTTCAAGCTCTTTGTATGCCGTCCATTGCTCAATTTGTGATGACAATTTAGTCAATTCCAAGGACTGAGTTGGTGAATGAATCCAAACAATTACAACTGACAAAATGTTGTGAGTGAACGTAAAGGTAAAATGATCTGCCTTTAGCCACGACTCTAGCAAAAGCTATTCTGTTTTAACACGCCATTGATAGCCGGCCACAAAAGGGTAAAAACTTTAGTGTCATTGTTCAAGTGCTACCACCTGTTATCTTTATTTCAATCGTTCACGGACTGATGAAATTAATTGGCCAATCCTAATTCACAGTGATCATGAATATTTGTACACAGAAAAAGCTAAATGGGTGACTCAGTTTTTTGTACATTGATTTATATATTTACAGAATATAACAATGAAAGGTGCATGCATTTTAGGCCAAACAACTCATTCTTTTAAACACCACCATCGTTTTTTGTCCTTTATTAATTGCTAGACATTTGTTTGTCACGCGTATGCTCAAATGACGGATGTAAGAAATTTGATACCATGTGTTGGTATACTTCTTCATCCTCCTTCCTGTTATTTTTTTGGTTAAAAAGTGGATGTAGAAACACACTAAAAATTCGATCTATTTTAAAAAATATATCAAAACAATAAATAAATTAAATTTTTAATTAATTAATCTAGAAATTATTGTTTACGTATATTAAAAGTCACTGTACATGCGATATTGTTTATATGTGTTGCTATTTGTGGCTATTGTATATCACATTGTTCATTCAACTTAAATCTATCATATATACTAGAATCAGTAAACTGCAAAAACTACAGTAAAAAGAGTTTTACGTGGTTTGGGTCATAATACTATATCCATAGGATTACGCCCAAACAATAAGCAATACACTAAAATATTAAGACCTATTGGATTCTTAAACAATTTCAAACTTCTTATTACTCTTGCTACCGCCTTGTTATGTCTAACTTAGTCAACCTTACTCAGTGAGCATCACTCATCTTCAATTGTGTTTGTTGCTTTTCTTGAGATCCACTCAACACAACAAACCACCCCTTTGTCGCAAAGATACCAAAGTAAATATAAAAGAATGTCTAATAAAAGACTTGATATAATGAAGACTTAATGGCGAAGGCTAAAACACCATAGAGATATGAAACATTATATGAGGCCAAATAACGTTTCTTCTTGTTCTCTTTGTTGTCTTCTTGTTCTCTTTGTTGGCTGCTTCTCTGATATAAAATATAATATGTCTTCATAGTTTTCAATATGTGAAATACTTATCTTTATATAAGAGCAATATTTTAACTAAACCCTGATAGAGGAGTACTAATATATACTTTCTTTAAGAGTCCAATATTACATAAATACTTGACATACTTACCAATACAATAATCATCTTTATTTGAAACAATTTAATATGTAATCCTCCTTTCACGCCAATTTACTTCTTTGTGTCTCTATAAATATTCCCTACTATTACACGTAATCTAACCTAATAATTCCTAACAGTAGACAAAATCCTTGATAAAAAAAATTCTAATAAAAAGAATAAATAAATAAAAATATTATTAATACAATAATAACAATAATAAAAACTCTTAACAAACACAAACACAGGGACTGTAAACATCACCACTTTAATACTGTTCTTGTTTAAACGTATCTTATATGGTGATTTCTCATGTCCTAGTGATAATATGAACGCACAAGTTTAGGGAAAACACAATTGTTTAATATTTATGATTCATGCACCAGTTCGGATTATTATTATTATTATTCCTTTACTGGTGTAGGCAGGTTCCTTGCTTAGTTGCTTAAGGGAAAGTCTTAAAACAGTTGAAATTAGGCTTGAGATCATGCCAGTTCCTGACCTGCTGCCGTTTGAGTTATGTGATAATTTCTTGAAATAATTAATTTTAATTGCTGTGGGTTTATTCCTCCGTCAAGTTCTTGACTGGCCTGAAAGCTACTGACATAATTAAATACGAAATAAATTTGTTAGGCAGATATTTATATGTTGAAAATAGACCATAGTCACCATACCAACTGTCAAATCTCTCTCTATATAATTAAATTTAAATTAACTTATGAGAAGTTTTCCAAATGATAGTAGTAGCTCATTGGAAAAGTTAGAGAGGTCAAAAAGCCTTGGTTTGGCCTGTAAAAAGTATGTTCAGACCCGCAACGAATGAACTTAATTATTGGTTGAAAATTAAAAATGTACAGTAAATAGATTTGGAAATGGGCTCATGATAAAAAGTTGGACTTGGCCTAGGTTTTATAATTTAAAAGTAAAATATTTTTATTTTGTATATTATGGACTTTTAAATTTTAAATTTTAAATTTTTTGTATTTAATTATTAGTCTATTATATATTGTATAATTAATTAATCATTTTTAATTTAAGTGTTTCTTAATTTTTTAATTTTAAACTCTACTAAAAATTAATTTTAAAAAAATATCTAAGCCTACACCTGGCTCGGGCCCGTGGGCTTTAGGCCCAAACTTAGCCCGTATAAGTATGGACGAGCTTTTGGAGGGCTTGCGCCTGTGCTTGCTGTCAATAATCCTGGCCAGCTCCGCCCAAATCCTTAAATTGTCATCCTTGAAAAAAGTTTACAATCTAATCGTTTGAATTTTTATTTTTATATTTTTTTAAAATGACCTTGACAACAATATTTTTATTTATGGATAGCTCATTAATGTCCTAATTTTTTTATAGCATCAATAATATTTTAATCATGTACTATTAAATTTAATTAACAATACACAATATTTGTATAAAATAAATAATTAAAAAACTGTAACCAAATTGTTAACTATTTTAGAGTGTGAAGAATTTTTATAAAATAATTATGACCACTCTTAGAGGTTGAAATAATTTCACTTAAATAGCATGTTTTATTCAAAAGTTACATTTTAGTCCTCTTTTAAATTTGTAATGTAATAGTTTTTATGGGGATAGAAATGTTTTAAAATCTAATAGTACTAAGTATAAGATATGATATCTAGTAGATTCTCTAATACAAATCAAATAAATAACTGGTAAATATAAAAGTTATATATAGTGCAACACCAATAAATGACACAACTAAGTACGATAGTTTAAGTGAATGTTATAAATCGTATCAATAGACTCATGGGTGAGATTCTTTAT